>OX382357.1:24410080-25010080 GCA_947508005.1 Amphipoea lucens
CGCGCGCGACGATTGCTTTTGGTTAGTATGCGGCCTTAACTGGGAATCTAAATAAAAATATATTAGCTAACTATTCAATTCATCAAATTCATATAAATATACAGTTTCTATTAGCAAAAAATATTATTAATCTGTAAAAAATCCTGAATGCTGATACAATTTGCTATCTACAGATTTATTGTAACAGGTTCATTGCAAATGTTTACCATATTTTAATGATAATTTTTTTATTTTCTATTCTTCTAACAAAACATGGATATACCTAATTCTGAAATAACTTATTGTTACAGAACCAACAACGGACCCCTCAATCCTCCCATACATGCTAGAACCGTGCACAAACCAGCAGCATTCCATACTAGACTACAACGAGAAGCTACAGAAGACCACAGACCTATCACAGAACAAGTGTAGGATATACAGTACGTTCCACAGACTGCCCACAACACCGGTGCCCAAAGGGACGGGTAAGAACAAAGTGGTGCTGGGCTGTGTTTATGAAGATGTCACGAGTGTCTTTACGGGGGACAGTGATAGGATTGAGGAGAGGTATTTTAATGTAAGTATGGGTGACTTTATAATGGTGTTAACTTGGTCGTAGCTTGTTATTTAGCGCGCCATAACAAACCCAGCAATCGGATGTCAAATGCTTTTAAAATTTTCACTCAAATTATTCCTGATTCTGTCCAATTCAAAATGCACCTTATCTGCGTTTGCCATAAAGTATATTTTGCATGAACGAAATAGTCCTAATATTGAGACAAATGCTCCAGTGTAAGTGCCACGTCAGGGTACTACACAACAGCTCAACCGGTCGGAAAATCGAAAACATAATATTTTGCCGCCCTGTTATTAATTGCTTTACAAATATTCATACCTAGCTACGTCCGGCGGTTTCACCCATATAAGTCCAGTTCATGGTCTACCCACGTGCCAAATTTCATCCCAAACCGTTCAGCCGTTTTAGCGTGAAAGTGTATCAAACAAACAAAAAAATTTTTTTGATAATATACGCTTATTCCAGATCTTCAGCTCAATAAAATCCATACTGAATGAAACACGCAGTAGACTGGAGACGGTATGTCAGCGCGTGACGACTTCCTTCCAGAAGGAAATGGATGAGAAGTACATGGACGTCACCTCCAGTTACCAGCATGTTAGCAAACAGGATCTGTTGAGAGGCAGGTTGGTAAATTTTAATTTCTTCACTGGTCTTCATTACAGAAACGCGTCAATTTTGTTTTGCAGTTTTACTGCCAAAATAAGTACAAACAGCGCCACATCATCATCATCATCTCAGCCGAAAGACATCCTGGTGGACATAGGCCTCCCCCAAGCACCTCCACTTCGACCGGCTCTGTGCTTTCCACATCCAGCGGGTTCCTGCGGCCTTCACAAAGTCATCGGTCCACCTTGTGGGAGGCCTTCCAACGCAATAGCTTCCGGTACGCGGTCGCCACTCCAGAATCATTCGGCCCCATCGGCCATCTGTTCTGCGAACAATGTACCCTGCCCACAAAACAACGCCTACTTAGGCAAAAAAACTACTGTGCAGTTACAGGCTTCTTCTGGGTAAACTCACTCCATCGTAGACTTTGTCTCTGTCACTTCTGACCTAGACTAGAGTCAAGAGCAAAACCATGTCAAATTAAAAAAAAAAAAGTTTTTTCGACATACGCCACGCGCCAGGCTAATTAAAATTTTTGACGAAAACTCTGGGCCAGAAAAGCGCAGCATCAACCGCTGCGCGTAGAAGCATCAAATTTTGCACAAGAGTTCAGAGCACTAAGGAACGCTTTTTGAAAATTCATTCCTTAAATAGGTAATGAAAGTTTTTATGGAACTTAGTCACTGAAAAAGCTATGCAACTTGGGGAGGCTACTTTTGTAGCTAGATTTAACTGCTCAACATTTTCATCTCATTCATGAAATTTCAATTTTTTTTTTTTGTTTTAATTTAATTTGTTGAATTTCAGGGCACTATACAAAGAAGAACAAGAGATCCTATCCAGAAGAATGCTGGCGACACTAGCGTATGTTCTAGACTCTTCTAGAGGAGTGTTCTGGTTCTTCAAGCATGAACAAATGCCGGACGAGGGTGCAGAGAAGAGCGGACAGTTCATTGATATTATCAGCAGGATATGTGTGTTACTTGACAATGCTGTAAGTAACATGCCATGTTTTATATTGAAAATTATAAATATCTTCAAATTCTACAAAATGTTGTGAACAGTCTCGAAAACCTGGTGAACCTAGTGATTAGTATAAAGAAAAGAAAGAAAGAAAATACGTTCATTTGCGGCAATCATGACGCATAAAAAAAAAACATAAAATAACAATTTGGAAGAAAACATGCGTCACAACAAAGCAAAAAAAAAAAAACAAAAAAAAAGCCAATGAATGAACTATCAATCGTTTTAAAAGTTAGTAAAGGCGAAGTAATATTATTATACCATGGTAAAGGCATTCTGGGCAGAGCGAACGCACAAAGTAGTGCATTAACTGATGAAGTACAATAATACATCTTATTGAGAGTGCTATAAAATGCAAAGTTTTACGGACTCAAGCGGGTTAACTTGCACTCTACAACATAGCCAATTAAAAATTGCCTTCAACTACTAACCAACTCTTTAACTTTCAGTCGTGCGCAACGCTATACAGTGGCCTGCTACTATCAATAACATCCCTCATTGAAGCCCTAACGTCTTCCGAGATCGACAAATCAAAAGTCCTAGACATTATAAAGACAATACTGACATCTAGACCAATGCCATTTGTGGTCACTCATGTACTTCACTTGTTGAAGACTGTGGCACTATGGGATGGTTTTATGAAGACGTTCTGTCCTGGAAATGGGACGGGGAATCTGAAGACTGATTATGATCAAGGTGTTCTGCTGTATAAGAAAGGTAAATTGTACTTTTTAAAGCCTTCCTAGATTATCTAAGGCGCGTCGCCCACACGACCTAGAGTCGTGGCGGCGACGAGGCGCGGGCGCACGTTTTGTATAGAAATAAGTATAGGTATGTCGCCTATACATACATACCTATATTTATTCCTATACAAAACGTGCGCCCGCGCCTCGTCGCCGCCTCGACTCTAGCTCGTGTGGGCGACGCGTCTAACGTTAGCTGCGCCCCGCGGGTGCTCCCGCATAAGTATAGATCCAGTGGGAATATTGGGATAAAAGTCCCAGGTCATGGTGTACCCATGTGCCAAATTTCATCCAAGTCCGGTACAAGTTTACAAACAAACATACTCTGATATGAATATCTAAACTAATACTATAGATAAATTATTTGATTTTTTGTGTGTTTGTTTTTTACGCTGTCACACTAAATCGGCTGAATTTGGTTCAACTATAAAACATGTACAGACGCCAGCACATCAACCTACCCGAAACTGTCACATTTCCCCAATCAACTTTGAACCTTATGGTCTAGTAATAAAGTTTATAATCTATTAAAGAAATTTGACAGATTGTAGTAGGTTGATGTGCTGGCGTCTGTACTATACTCAACATTATTGAGAAATGACATAAAAAAAACCTTTTATCTATTTAATTCTAATCTTTTTTCCAGATTCGTGTTTCATACAAGTGCTTCTAAAACAAATAGAAGCATGTCTAAAGTGTATGGAGAAACAGAAACTCGTGGACAAGGCTATGGAGACCACACAAACCCTCATCACATTATATAGCAATATCAATGAAAATTCTGCTACCAGTTTGGCAACAGAAGTATCTAGGTAATTTTTACTTTACTTTTACTAAATAAATATTGGGTGTCAAAAGACGCTTAATGAAACCGAAAGTCACATATAGACCATACCTGCATAGCTATTCACAAACACTCGATACGCTTCCGTATCGTATCGAACATTAATCATTGTTATCATAGGAGTCTTCTCAACGCTGTTCACAAGTCCAAAACCCGAAAATTTTGTCACTTTAAATCAAATAGACGCCCGCTATTCTCCAACAGCTATTTGCTTTTGAGAGCAAGTCAAATCAGGTTATCGAAATGTCAGGTTTTCGATACGATAGCCTGTCGTATGGTTGTGAATCAGGGCTCTGGGGACTCCAGCAATGGAGTTATTGAAGGTCAAAGTGCCAAGTTTTATTGCCCGAAAACGAATTTTAAATGTTGTAACTTAACTTTAATTATCCCCACAACTCCTCGACCGTGGACCGATGACCTTGTGAAGGCCGCAGGAGTCCGCTGGATGCGAGAAGCACAGAACCGGTCGAAGTGGCGGTGCTTGGGGGAGGCCTATGTCTAGCAGTGGACGTCTATCGGCTGAATTAATGAAACAAGTCCTGTTACATGCATCCATAAGCACAGTGTTTGCATGTACAGGATGCGGCTATATCATGAGCCTTTTTCACCCTGTATAGGACCATTTCTCCCATGTATTTATGTTAAATACGTATTTCCTAGGAAATAAGGCTTATGTATAGTCACAGGATTTTTTTTTTCAAGCAAACGGAAAGCGATAATTATGATGTTTCCAATGGACAAATTTTTCTTTGTAGTTAGTTTTTGACTAAATTGAATAATGTTTTGTTTCAGATGTAATTGCCACCTTGTTCTAGTCCAAGTCATAGTATACGCTTTAAGGATATGCGCCGTGATGTTGGAGAATTTTAAGCATAGTTTTATAGGTATGTTACAAATGACTCATCATCGGCCTAGCCTCTTCCCAACTATGTTGGGGTCGGTTTCCCACTCTTCCAGTCTAACCGGATGCAGCTGAGTACCAGTATTTTACATGGAGCGACTGCCTATCTGACCTCTACAACCCAGTAACTGGGTAATACGATACCCCTTGGTAACGCTCGAAAGATTTTCGGGCTTTTAACTAACCGTAACGACTGTCAAAGATCTACAAATTGCTGCCGGTACCAACAGCTTAACGTGATGTCCGAGCCCGCGAAGGGGTCTCCATATGTAATGGATGGTCACCCATCCACGGACCGACCTCGGCAAGGGTTGCTTAACCTTGAAGATCGACCCGTGCGGCTGTTTTTATTTAGCCACTATTAGAAAAATCATTGATGTCTGTCCGATTGTCACAGCCGATTTTCTCTGAAAATTGTTGACATAAAAAGTACATATGTTTTGATTTTACTGGCCTGATGCCTGTCGGCGGCGCGAAGCATGCATGACGGCACTCCTGTTCCATGATATTGTGGACGAATTTTACGAGCGCGTGTTAATAATTGTTTGAATATCAAGGTCATAGAGGCGACGCTCTATGTTCCACGGAGGAGGGGGGCGACGTGAGCGCAGGCGCAGGCGACATGTGGATCTGCGCCGTCGAGCTGAACTTTTTCTAAAACTCGGTGTGTCATATTATCTATCGGATACCGTATGTATTCTGGTTTATTCCAGGTGATAAACCAACAAACCAGCATTCCTTACAATCAGTGTGCCGCTGCGGCATACAGCTGCTATACCAGTGTGCCGTCCGCGACGTGGAGTTCAGTACGCAGCTGTCGCACAACGAGGGACACCTCATAGAGTTCTGTGAACTTATGAGGGGCTTCGAGCATAGTGAGGCGACCAGTGAGTATATTAGCTATTTAAGACTACTCAATTCCAATTTATGACATAAGTTCCACTTTAACAAATATCAACTTTACATCTGTGTAAATAAGGTGAATTTCAGAATGACTAGTACTAGTCTATACAAATAAATAAAACTGAAGTGTCTGTAATGTCAAAATAACAGCTTTTTCACCAAGTACATAATTATGAAAGTATATTCGGTGCTTATAAAAAAAATAACAATTTATAAATTGTTATTTTTTTTATGTTTCGTCTGTTTCGGCTAGTCTGAAACGAGTGGACCGATTTTGACGGGACGTTTCACTGGCAGACAGCCAGTGTTATAAAGAGGAGTACTAAGTCTACTTTCTTTTTTAGAAAAATAGGGTTCTGCACGAATAAATTAAAACCCCACGCGGGCAAAACTGAAGGCGGAAGCTAGTGAAGTCATAAAAACACGGAAATTAAACTTCCTGTGACATTAAAGTTACTTTTCTGAAATCACATGAGTTGGAATCAAGATTCTAAAAGCACCTACACTTCATTTGGAATAAGGACACTTAAATAAACCTTTTTTACAGTCCGTTCAACCGATTTTGACTTCTATTTCGTAGGCATAAGGATGGCATTAAACGCAAAAAAAGTGGTTACAATACCAACTATTTACTGCAGCTGCCATTTGTCATGCCACCAACGCAATAGAAGTCAAAATCGGTTGGACGGACTGTAAAAAAGGTTTATTTAAATGTCTAGTCTATTCTTATTCCAAATGGAGTTAGGTATTTTCAATATTATTTGGTAGTATCATGTCGTTAGATGGCCCGGTGCTTCGATCAAGAATATTATCTGCCAGTTTCGTCAGTAACTAACAACTACTTTCTTTCAGCAAACATGCTATCGGAACTTGCTGGTACCCTCCAGTCATCGCCAGAAGATATGCCGCCTTCATTCCATAGACAACCGTGGCTGAAAAGTTTCCAATCATTCTCTCTGGTCGACTAAATTCGAATACATCGTGATTACATGCTTCTTGTATGAAGTTACAAATTCTATTTTTAGAATAATAATGTAAATATTGTAAATAATCGAAATGATTTTGTATGTTTCTATGATTATTTAAGAAAGAATACAATTAATATTTATTTTAAACTTTTATTTGTTTCGTTTACATAAATATAAGACTTTTTACATCAGGAATGTGGAAATCAAGAAATACTTATTTGTCCTAATAATTTTATAAATCAATATAGTACATTATAAGTTTTACACCTAAAAAGTGAGAGGTGAGTTAGCTTCAAATATACATACAACATCAATGATTCTCAGTTCTCTCTTATAATTTCGTAGCCATATGTAATTCATTCATTACACATACATAATATGATTTACAACAAACACTGATGATATTACTTACAGATTTCAAAGTTATATTTTCAAAGAGAATGTGTGTCAACATGTACTATTTATTTAACTTAGCTCCTACTTGTAGTGAATGTTAAACATCGATAAAAACTTATATATCACTGTACCAATACTACAATAAGATGGCATAAAGTCAACGGGCTGTGACGTTCACAAGACCCCATCACAAAATCCATAGTGCCTATATTATAAATTGGACCAAAAACTCGAATTAGTTTTATAAAAGTGATACTATAAATTTGTAAAATAATGTCAGATTACTACAAGTTTCCGAGATCACAGTGCCCATACTATGCCTAAAAGGAGAGCACTATATCTGGTGTCTCTATCTCACATATAATCATCGAGATTTTGACCCAAATATTTAAAAAAATATAAGTACAACTTAAGGGGTCAAAGGCTTCAAGGTCGACGTAACAATATCTTCAGGTGTATACGGCTGATGAAAGAAGTACAACATGAAACCAGCTGCTAAAAGAAAATGGAAACCTAGAATGCAACCAATGAGAATTACAAAGTATTTTGATTTTCTTAGGGCGGGCATGAGCCAGAATATGAGGACTGCTCCGGAGACGAAAGCTGCCATCAGGACAAAGAGCCATTGGAGCCAGAATACTTGGATCGTCCATAATACGGCTACTGGAATGTATATTGAGAGAGAGTATCCATAGAGGCAGAATAGGGACATCATCGTTGGTGATTTTGCATCCTGGAAAGAGAAAAGTTTTGTTACTATTGTGATAACTGATGACTCATGCTTATTGGAAGATGAGGCGGGTGTCTAGTCTAGACAAACAAAAACAGACTATCTAGTGAGAAATACAAAAACAAGCATTAGAAAATGTATCAACCCCCATAAATTGCATTTGCCACGAATAGCCACATAGACATACATTAAATTACAATATTTTATGTCATCAAAACATGTTACAGTAACACAAAGGCAAAGGCATAATTATGTTTAGTAGTATCTTTGTCCTTAAAAAATTAATATGCCACAATAGAAACTGTCTTGTTGATACAACTGTACCGAAGTATCACATAATTAATGTCAGCCATGCAACAGTTATGTAAACCAAGCTGATCTACCTCTTGATGTCATGCAATAAGGTCAGATAAATTACACAACATGACATGCGTGTCAATGGCAGGAAACTAGTTTACTGGATAAAATACAACAATTTGCCTTATAATAGTGTTATTATTATGTCCATTAAAACACTGTATTTCGGTAAATACGTTTATTGAGCTTGGTAGCAAAAACAGTATAAAAGTCAACTGAAGAAAACTCACCTACCCACTACTTAGTCAATCTTATTATTACAATAAGATTTGACAAGTACCTACGTTAAATATACAACATACCTTTCCCCCAAGTATGTGAACCATATATAAACAAAAATAGAAAACAATACTTAAATACTTAACACAATTTTCTTAATTTAGTTACAACTTCCAGGCATATTACAAATTAAATATATATAGAAAAACAACATGTCTAATCATTATAGAAATAATTGAACACAACTAAAATGCTTACAACATAAAGTTACAATCACTGGTTGATCTAGTATAAGGAGTCTTGCCGTGGTGAGCAGATATCTTAGTTTTAATTTTGCCACCAGAAAAACTAGATTCGGACTCTGACGGTATACCTAACATTTCAGCCCATTTATCTGAACTTGGTATTTCGATAATTTGGTCACTATCCTGACTAGAAGGTATATCTTCCATTACCTGATCTCCATCCCCATTAGTATGTTCCCCCGGTACCATTTCCCTGTTCCTATCTTGTTCCTCTTTTCCTTGCTCCGTTACTGTGTCTTGTGTGTGTTGTTTAATTAATTGGTCTATATGTCTGTTGACCACTGTTCCATCCCTAGTTTCAACTTGATAGCTAGATGGACCTTCTTTATTTATCACAATACCTGGTAACCAACGTGGTCCACTACTGAAATTTCTGTACATAACTTTTTGTCCTACGTCTGTCTGTCTGTTCTTCTTATTACTATTCCGTTCTACTTGATCTTCCCGATTTTTACGCTGTTTGTCATGTGGATTAATAGTGTCTAATAATGTTCGAATTCTTCTGTTGAATAGAAGCTCTGCAGGGCTTTTGTTAGTCGACGTACATGGTGTAGCTCTAAGTCCCAAGAGCATGTTCGGAATTTTAATTTCCCAGGACATACCATCCATTTTGCGCAGTTTATCTTTTACAGTTTGTACCATACGTTCTGCCAGTCCATTGGTGGCAGGGTGGAAAGGTGCTGACTTAATGTGTTTTATTTTATTAGCATCTAAGAATTGTTTCATCTCAGACGAAACAAAAGCTGTGCCGTTATCAGAAACCAAGGTCTCACACAGTCCGTGAATAGCAAAAATCATTCTCAAATGCCTAATTACAGTAGCTGAAGTCATATTGTTAACAATAAACACTTCAGGCCATTTCGAATATGCATCAACAATTATCAGAAATGTTTTATTTTGGTATGGTCCTGCGAAATCAATATTTAGCCTAGACCAAGGTTTTGCTGGCTTAACCCACTCGTAACTTGTTTTTGGTGGCATGTGCCTGCTTTCTAAACATTTATTGCAGTTTTGAACTAAAGATTCAATGTCATCATTCAGTTGTGGCCACCATACATAACTTCTGGCCAGTGCTTTTGTTTGGACAATGCCACTGTGTGCTTTATGTAAAGCGCGCAGAACAGGATCACGTAGTGATGATGGTACCACCACGCGACAGCCTAGGAGGACACAATCCTCATGCACCGACAGTTCAGTACGATGCAGCCAGTATGGACGTAGCTGATCGTCTGATACCTTAGCTGGCCAGCCACACAAAATATGATGATTTACCCGATTGAGAATTTTGTCGCGCTTTGTAGCGTATGCTATTTTGTCCACATCAACAGGAAAATCTTCAGGAGCTTCCGCCATAAGCAATATTTCATGTAGCTGTGGCTCCGGTTGCTCAGGGACAGGCTGTGGCCAGCGACTTAACCCGTCAGCGTGACCTATCTGTGGTCCTGGCTTGTATGTTATGTCATAACTGTAAGAAGTAAGTATCAAAGCCATTCTAGTTAGACGAGGTGACAAAACATTGGAGATAGGTCGTTTTGGGTCAAAAATACCTAGTAGTGGTTTATGATCAGTTACTATCATAAATGACCTGCCCATTAAATAATTGTGGAATTTCCTAACACCGAACATTATAGCAGTCGCTTCTTTATCGAGCTGTGAGTAGCGTCTTTCATGCGTATGCAGGGTCCTAGAGCCCATGGCAATAGGACGTTCTTGTCCGTCGTCCATGACGTGAGACAAGACTGCGCCCGCTCCATATTCCGAACTGTCACAGGTTAGAACCAATGACTTATTCAAATCGTAATGAACCAGCGTTATCTCGCAAGATAAAAGTTGCTTAGCAGTATTAAAACTATTCTGCTCTCGATCTGTCCATACCCACTCCTGGGATTTGTCGAGCAATCTGTGTAGGGGCTCTAGAACAGTCGCCTTATGAGGTACAAACCGTTCATAAAAGTTGTATAGACCTAAAATGCTTGTAGCTGTTGAACATTTTTAGGTTCCGGTGTATTAAGTATCGACTCCACTTTACTTGGTGCCGGATGGATTCCGTCGGCATCGATAACAAAACCTAAAAATTCCACTCGCTCCTTAGCGAACTTACATTTATTCATATTGAGACGCAAACCCGCCTTCTCTATTCGCTTCAGCACTATGTCAAGACGCTGTGTCATCTCCGGCATAGTGCGACCACTGATGATGACGTCATCAATCAGTACAGCCACGCCGGACACTCCAGCTAGCAATGCAGTCATCAATCGCTGGAAAATGCCCGGACAAGCCTTCACACCGAATGCTAACCTGTGTACTGTGTACAAACCCTTGCATGTATTTAATGTTAAGAGTCGTGCTGTGTCGTCCGTGACTACCACCTGTGTATATGCTCTATCTAGATCTAGTGTGGTGTAGAATTTACCCCCAGATACTGTTGCGAAAACCTCACTAGCAGTAGGCATTGGGTATGTGTCAGACTCAGTAGCCTGATTGACCGTGCTACGGTAATCGCCGCAGAGGCGAATATCACCGTTCTTTTTGATAATCGGTACAACCGGTGTCGCCCAGTCTGAAAATGATACGGGCCGCAAAACATTTTCACCTACCAAACGGTCAATTTCTTTTTCAACCCTATCTTTAATAGCGTAGGGTACTGGCCGCGCTTTTAAAAACTTGGGTAACGCATTCGGTTTTAACTGAATCTTGACAGGATTTCCCCGGTAGGTACCAAGTTCGTCCTTGAAAACCTCCCTATACTTCGCTAACACCTCATCAATTTCAGACATATCGATGTTAGCAATTTTATTAACACTTACTAATATTTGAAGAGCCTCAAACCAATCACGACCTATCAGATTTGGCCCTGAGCCCCTAGCTACCACTACAGTCAGCTCGCGCTTAATGTCCTTATATTGTACCGTCACTGTCGCTTGGCCGATGACCGACACTCGCGAGTCGTTCCACGTGCGTAATCTTGTGCGTAGCGGCTGCGGCGCGGCGCGCGGCGGCAAACGGTCCCACGTGCGCTCGTTGATCAGCGAGAACGCGGCGCCGGAGTCGACTTCCATGTCAACGAGCACGCCGTCCAGCGACACACGCAGCTTGTATGCAGGCACGTGCGAGTGTGTACCCTCCACTTTGTAGATTCCGTTCAGTTGCGCATCCGACTCGTCGTCACCGGCGGCGTAGTTCACTTTACCGGGGTTATTTTTCTTCTTAGCAGTGCAGATCTTCTCGATATGCCCCTTCTTCTTACAATACCGGCACACCGCGTTTACAAAAC
The DNA here is from genome assembly GCA_947508005.1 of Amphipoea lucens. Lineage (NCBI taxonomy): Eukaryota > Metazoa > Arthropoda > Insecta > Lepidoptera > Noctuidae > Amphipoea > Amphipoea lucens. The sequence goes on from OX382357.1 coordinate 24,421,912, forward strand.
GGCATTCTCCACCATGACGATCGCCGCATCGGTAGCAGAGACGAATGTTCGGTTTGACCTTCATTGCGTTCACATCCATTGGTTCCCCAGCAGACGGCGGACACACCTCGGCGCTGAGCGACGGCGTCGTCGCCTGTTCGCTGGCGTGCATCATACGCGCATCCTTCCCCGCGGTCTCGGCTGACACCATGGCATCCACAACGTCTTGGTATTGCAAATTGTCCCTCTTCAACAACTCGTACTGCAGCTTGCGATCGCTCATGCCACACACCAACCTGTCACGCAACATGCGTTCCAGATTTGGGAAATTACAGTTGGTACTGATTTTCCTCAGCTGAGCGATATATTCTGACGCCGATTCACCCACAGATTGATCACATTTGTAAAACTTGTAAGAAACTGATATTTCGTTAGGCTTCGGACAATAATGTTTGGTCAAAATGTTTGTCACTTCAGCAAAAGTCACATCACTGGATTTCTGTGGAGTGATTAGCGCGAGAAGGGTCTCGAACACCTCAGCACCACAAACCGTAAAAAGGTTAGCTTTTTTTAGTGAATCATCGATGATTCCACTTGCTTCAAAACAATAATTTAGCCGAGTTATGTAACTGTCCCAATTGTCATTTTTCACACTGAATTCATGAAATTTCACTAATTTACGCTCCATAGTGTATGTTTAACCTTCGTCGCCACTATTATGTCCATTAAAACACTGTATTTCGGTAAATACGTTTATTGAGCTTGGTAGCAAAAACAGTATAAAAGTCAACTGAAGAAAACTCACCTACCCACTACTTAGTCAATCTTATTATTACAATAAGATTTGACAAGTACCTACGTTAAATATACAACAGTTATTTACCTGATTCTCTATCTCATCATGCCCATCAGTATTCGTAGTCCACTTCAACGCCGCCCACAACGCTAGCGGTACGAGCCAGACATAGCATGTGATGGCTGTAGCTGCGATTGATACCAGGTGGAAGTCATAGCGCCATATGAAACCTTTCTTATTTGCATTGTGCAAATAACTTGCTATGTTACCGCTCACTGCTATTGTGAATATCTGGAATTATTAGGAGGCAATTTTTTGTTGTTTTTATTAATGTAAATATCAAGGGAAAAATATGAGATAAATGACAGGTTTATTTCAAACAAATAAACATTTATTCTGTGGTATCATTGATTACCATCAAATTAAGATTTGAGACAAGCGAGTCTTAACAACAGAGTCAATACAAAACAGGCACACAACTCAGCCTAGTGCAGTCAACTGCTGGACATAGGCCTCCCTCAAGGTGTACCTCAGCATATCATTAAATAGGTACTCGGCATTTATGTTTGTTGAAAAATCTATGCTAATTTCAGCTCGAGTATTGCTGATTTTTATGTCAACAGCTATTATACTGTTCACCTACCAGAGTAACAGAAATCCAAACAGGCCCATATAGATCTGGCTTCCCCTTGATTCTTTCATCGAAGTAGTTGCGGGACACCTTCTGTGGCAACACAGAAGATATGATCCTCTCCACAACCTCATTTGTGTGGACGTCAAAGTACTTCTGGTAATACTCTATAGTCCAGAAGTTGTGGTTTGCTGGAAAACAAGGAATAATAACATTAACACATTAACTAATATATGTTTGCTTATATACAATGCACAATACAATACTTATGCCGCATTCCGAGTTAGGACTGTAATCAATATTATCGATTTGAGAGCGCTTAAACCTAGTTCGGTACAGTTTAAGCACGTTCAAATCGATAATATTGATTACAGTCCTAACTCGGAATGCACCCCTACAGTCTGGCCATTGAGAGAATGCATTTTTGACACCTGTCAGTTTGATACAAAGGAATATGTGTTTTGCGAATTTGACCTTTATTAGCTACTAGAAATTAGAATTGTCACACTGACAAGCGTTAGGATCGCATTCTCTCCACAACCACACTGTAATAGATAATACTTTTTATTATTAAAGCTGAATTTTACATAAACAAAGAAGTAAATATACCCTGTGGATGATACATAGTAGTGTTAAGATGCATAAGGATTTGTGTGGGGAAAGTAAACCACCTAGGTGTACTGCTAATAGTTAAATCTTTAACTGCTGGGCGGGTTGACGGCAATTAAAATGGACGTGGCCAAGACTTCGGCTACATTTTTGGCACCATCACTAGCCAATTAGGATTGGTCCACCCTAGCTCAAGACAGAGAAGAATGGAAAGGAGAAAGGGAGGCTTTTGCTCGGTAGTGAGACAACGTAGGCTATAGATAAATACAATAGGTACTAAAGCAAAAATCAAACTCGAAGCATTTATTTCAACAGGCACTTTTGAATTGTCAAGAATCACTTTTAAAATACTTATACTAAGAACACAGTAAAATTAAAACTACAGTATTACTAATGCAGTGATTAGATTAGAATCTAGTTAAAATCTACACTAATTGGTAGATAAACTTAATTTTTAGTAGACCGTTATGCCATAAAATAATTGGCCTTTTTTTCTACAATTCTTTTTAGAATCAAAACTATTATAACGTAAGTTCTTACTTTGTGGCGCAGCCTCTGGTTCATCAATCGCTTTGGGTTCTTCAAAACTATAGTTTGGATTCGACATAGTGTTATTGTATTGATTTGTGTGCACTGCCTCCACGTCGATACGTGCACTGCGATTATTGTGGTCAGGGGAATAGTCCTGGAAGTCCAAAAGTTCACCCGTGTTTACGTTCGCCATAATTATTTACTTCATTTAACACCAAAGTAATTAAAATCCACGCAATTTTAATAAATTTGTAAGTTTTTCGGGAAACGTCACATTAGTCACCCATAAACAAACTGTCAATTTTGACAAGACATGTTTTCAAGTTTCAACAAAAGTGTACGTCACCAATTTTGAAAGGCAGATACTCTCGACGTACGTGAAAACGCAACACTAAATACCGGTTTTTAGTTTCATCTTACAAAATCCTGTCATTATTGTGCAGCACGCTGAAGCCCAAAGTAACTAAAACAACTAAGTAGAGTTATGATAAAAATAAATCCGTAATAATGACTGATTTTTGTATTTACAACAAAAACATTCAAATATAATAACCCTCATGGCTAATGATTTCAAAAGATATGTCAATGCTCTTGGATTTTTCCCAGCCAGAAAGATACCAGCCGTGTGTACAGAGGCCAGCACATCAAGCTACCACAATCTGTCAAATTTTCCCAATATAATATGAACCTTATTTCTTTCAAGTAAAGTTGAAAATCTATCAAAGAAATTTGACAGATTGGGGTAGCTTGATGTGCTGGCGTCTGTACAATACAACTTCCATACATAATTCATTAGCTTTTCCTCACGGCTTCGCTCGTGTGTATGTCGAAAATTAGCCCACGGGAACCTACTACCTATCGGGATTAGAGCACCCTATGTGTTCATACAGGTAAACAATGTATCAATCAATTCTGTAATACAATGTTTTCATATCATATAACTATTAGTTTACACGGCGCACGCCAGCAAAGTTCCTGTTCGGCATGATTTTTTCCTACATCGTCAACAATCATTGTCATATTTCAGCCAATTTATACAAAACCATGAACCTTCCACATGAATCATTCCATCCAGTGGTGAAAATCCGTTCGGCAGTTTTTGCGTTATTAGCGTACCTAGTGATAGTGATGAATTGATGATGTAATGATATTGATTCTATTCACAAACGTTGGAAATGGTTCACCAAATCGGACTGTCGAACATGAATGCTATTGGAGGAGTTCTACTGTACTCAGATACCTAAAAGGTTGAAGATTTTTTGACATACTGCAAAAAAATAAGAAATGTATTTTTTTAATCTCTGATTGCAATTTTCCTTAGCTTTAAAATTGACGAATGGTTCTCTAAAACTTCATTTGTTGTCCATACACCCATCTCGGCCATCTCAACTCAACGGATCTCTCTGTGTAAGTCGGACAAAAATGCTACTAATTTTATCGACTCTTACTACTATGGCAACCCTGAACTCCATAGATAAGATAAAATACTACTCCCTCTATTCACGTTTCACGATTTCACGCCGCATTTACGACGTCGTCGTCGCGTGGTCGCCATTTTGTTTGCAACAGTACTTCGTTACGTCAATACGTATTTTGTGTTGGGTCGAAGAAAACCCATAGCTGTACGTGATTTAGTAATAATAAATGTATTCATTCCATTTGTACGTGAGGTGATTGCAGTAATTACGTGTGTCTATCGTCTGCAGTGCTGTGATATACGCGATAACGTAAGTTCACTACGTGTTCATTTCTAAAATCTCGCCATATTGGTTATCCACGTAACGAATAGAGTTAAAAGTGAAGTATTTGGTTATTTACAGTGATGTGCAGTTGAAGATTGTGCTTGGCATGGTGACATCAACGACCACGGTCGTCATTCAAGATGTCAAAAGAAGTAGCGGAAGAGTATGCGTCGAGTTTGGCGGACCTAACCGTCAACAGCAAGCCGCTGATAAATATGTTGACGATCCTCGCGGAAGAGAACATCGACCACGCCGGGGTTATCGTTGAAACAGTGGAGAAGCATTTGGAGAAGGTGAATTTCAATTTTTAAAAATTAACGCGTGTGAGGTGCCGCGGAATTTATGCCACAGTCACGTGAGAGTCAGGGGAATAATGGGAAAGTGTGCTCAATACGATGACGCGCGCTCCTCGTTGCGTGCTTTACGTGTTTACTATGACAAGTGTGACTAATTCGGCCTCGTTGTAATCAGTCGAAGCTCTTAACAGGTATCTCCTACCAGATGTTCCAATTTCACAACATTACCTCAAACAATGACAGCATTTGTCATTTACTTAAAAGTTCTTAGTAGATTCCAACAACCTTGTTTTGAGACAACAGGCTGCCTATCTTTGATGTTTGCACAGATAATTCATACATTTCTAGTTGCAATCTTCCTTGGCTCACTGTTCCAATACTGATTTGTTATTGATTCATAAATGATTGAATATTCGAGTTGTAAGACACAATCTTTGAGTTTTACTTTTAGCAGCACTTGAACTTCTTGCCTACTTTAGTTTAAAATGTTGCATAATTTGACATACATTCATTTGCCTACTAGTCTCACTGCCAAGTCTTAAAACCTTAGAATAGACTTTTATTTTGCAAATATGGGTAATAAGTGTTAAAATACACTAAAGCTCAGCCATATTTCAACATTCAGCATGCTACATTTATATTATTAACTGTCACTTAAGTTTAAAGGTATGATTCCGATCTCCGCAGCACGCAGCAGTGCTGCCGCAGCAGTGCGGTCGCAGCACTACTGGTCCTCATACATTTTCTATGGGTTTATATGAGATTACATTCCAAGCACAGCAGCAATGTGACGCAGCAATGCGGAATCATACCTTAACCAAAAGCCAGTAGGCCAGATCCATCAATCCAGAGCAATTCAGGCAATTCTTTTCTCTGATAAAAATTCAGTCACACTGTATTAAGTTTTATCTATAAAAAACTCACACTTACAAAGTTCTAAGTATAATATTTTTATCACAATAGTAGCTAGTCTTGATAAAAGGCATATAATAATAGCAAATTATGGAACTCACCTAGATAACAGTATTTCCTTGCAGACCTGGCAAATGTCCAAATTACGAAACTTTGTAAAAAATGTGAGATATTACTTTGAAACGAATTAAGGTAACATTTATGAGATATAAATCAATAGCAATCATGTTATTTCTTGTTGCAAACTTACAATAAACAATTAGGAGATACCTGTATCAAAAGATAATTACAGATAACACAATCTGCCTTCAAGGGTATGTAATCCTTATCTTTTTCAGTTGTATATTCAAGAAATTGTTCACAATAAAGCTTTTTGAAACTGAATTCTTATTTATTTTTCACTAATTAATGATTAAAAAGGTTGATAAAGCAAATTCTTGTCTTATTCTATCCCGTACCATTATGAAAAGTGGATGCCAACCTTTGAGGGAGGAGGCCAAGTGTGTACTTGGCCAGCCTGGGGATTGGGACTAGAAGTTGTTTTTCCTCTACACAGGTACAACCTGACATCAAGCTGCCTGTACTGTATTTAGTTGATTCCATAATCAAGAATGTTGGCGGAGCCTACACTTCGAAGTTTTCACAGAGCATTGTCAATATGTTTACACGGACATTCAAACAGGTAATTGTGAGTTAAATTGTCATATTTGAATGCTTTGTGAATTTGTTATAAATATTGTGAACATTCTCTAATATGAAATGTTTTCGCAGGTTGATGAGAAAATAAGGTCACAAATGTTCAAGTTACGGGAGACTTGGCATGATGTGTTCCCCGCGACAAAGCTGTATCAGCTGGATGTGAAAGTGAACTTGATCGACCCGGCATGGCCCATACAAGCACAGCCGCAGCAGTCAAATATCCACGTAAATCCAAATTTTCTGAAAAAGGTGTTTTTTAGTTGATTATTGTTTTGACTTTGGTTTAGTTAAATGTGTTAGCTTGAGGCAATGGCCGCTATTGGTATGAGGCTATAATAACTGCTTACTGCATAGTATGTCCATCAGTAATCAGTATTTCCATTTGTCAGTAGTCTGGGATCTCATGCTTAAGTATACTGCCTATTTTCTACCTTGTTTCAATCACCCAGTATGAATTTGACCCATACCATACATAGCCATTATTGAATGCAACTTGTGGTTGACATATTCAAAACATCTATCATGTAAGAACAAATGGAAGCCATTATAGCATTTTCATGAATTAACATAAGCAAGTGTGATTTGCGTGAGGTTTGGACTCGTTCCAAACTGACTGGACGGAGAAGGCACAGCACCAGGTGAAAGGTGGAAGAATATGGGGGGAGGCCTTTTCCCAGCAGTGGGACAGTATAGGCTAACGAAAAAAAAGTGTGAGGGACACGACAGACCTTTGGCCAGCCATGACACATTGGAAAAGAAAAAAAAAAAAAAACAATAGACAGAATAAAACAAATTTCTAATCTCGATTTCTCTCAGCAGAATGTGCCCACCACCAGTACAACGGTTACGCCATCGCCAGTCTCGTCAGTTACGCCTGAGGAGGACGAAAAGATGAGGAGCATCCTCGCAAAGAAGGAGCAAGAACTCATCATGCTGCAGAAAAAGAAGGTAGAAATGGAGCTAGAACAAATGCGGCGGCAGGTTGAGATCGCTGAGAAAACAGTCGTTAAAAAGGTAAGATTTTTGTATACCTACTAGCTTTAACCCACGGTTTGTCACATTGGGATTAAGCAATTTTTCGGTATAAATAGTAGCCTAGTTACTTTCCAGCCCATATACTATGAGATAAGACCAAACAAGTTCGCATACATATCAATTTAAACTTTATGTCGATGCTCTTAAATCATACAATGCGCGATCATCAATTTCAATTCTACCTACATGCCGTGTTCCGGTGTTCTTCGAACTCAACGTTACTTAAAACAATGGGCATGTGTTAAATTGAACGAAAATAATGTTGTTATGCTGTGATTGGGGATTGAAGGTTTTTATATGGACCCTGGTGTACCTAATGTCGCGCCATTTCTTTTTTGTTAGACCTATTTAAATTGATAGCTGACATCAATGCAAACAGTAGATGATAAGAATAAACCACATAAAGTGACAGATTTCTGAGATATTAAACGTTCAACGTTGATCACGTGAAATCCACAATTTTGAACTTGATGCATAGGTTTCGAGCGTGGCCGCCATTTTGAAAGAAATCAAAATGGCGGGCAGGTATGCGACGGACCTTCAAAGCCCTTTGAAAATATCCATCTCAATCTTAATTGCATTTTAAGTAAATAGTTGCATAATATACCGGAAATAAGACTAGATAGACGCTTGTACAGTGTTTTTGAAAACCTTAAAAAATTTAATTGATTGAGGTAAGAACAAAAGAGGAAACATATTACCAGGAAGACATTAGTGATTTGGCCTAAAACGTAATCATCATCGTTATCCTGCCCATTATCCCCATTTATTTGGGTTCGGCGCAAAACGTAATATTTTCCACATAATTATCTACATTTCTGTACACATTCAACTTTTGTACACAATAAGCTTTTAAATACAAATTCCTTAGCAATTTAGATAATTACTTTCTACATTAGTCTAATAGCTCTATGGTTTCATTGTTCATAAACAATGTATATTTAGACCAACTTAATAGGCTTTAAAGTCATTACAGTAATAATGATCATTACTTACGCGGTATATAATAATGATTCCATAAATAACTACTTGCTATTTGTGTTTTCCGTGCGTAATTTGCTGTGTTAATTAACCGTATTTCCCATGCATACCAATAGTACTCATAAACATGATATTATGTATTATTAACGTAATTTTTGTAGTTGCAATTGCAACTATGTCACATTCTCGCCAGAAATACATAGGTACCTACTTAGATTCTGAACTCTTTGAAGAGTTTGCTATACAGGATGGCAGAGTGCAAAAATGTGCCAATTGCACACATGCTCGAATACCCGGACCGGATATCGCTACTTTTTGGGTATTTAGGTATTTGAAGCTGTGTCGAAGTAATGATTTCGAATCGATTGTCGCATTGTCTGACTCATTTAGCCTGTTAACTGATTAGTGCCGCTTCTGGAAATAAGTTGATTATTGTCGATAACGTTAAATGCCTATTTAATTATTACCTAGCCTAGCTACATTTTTGTAGTACGAAACGGTTGACTACAGGCTATTTGCTAGCATCAGGCCTTTAGGTACAGGGCATACACTGTTTAACTTTGAAATATTAAGAGGTTGGTCTGTAGTCTCATTTTATGCTAATGCATTAGTTAGTTAACATCATTCCGTTGTCATTAATAACGTGCTATATTCGATTATTAGGACGCCAATATTCAAAATCTTTATTTACTGTGATAAAAACTTATGTATACATATAGCCTATACACTATAGATACATTATATCGGAGTGATTAAAAGGTTAGAGACAAATATACAGCGATTTCTGTATAATACGAGTCGCTGCGCTGGTATAAATATATTTGTATAGCCTTCGCAACAACATGCTACGCTACTTGCTTGTAATTAATTGACCTTGAATAAGAACCCAAGAAGGCTCACTTTAAATAAAAAGTTGACTTGCCTATCCACATTTTAAAGTACCTACCTACTGCAACTTTTGGCCGGCAACTCCTTGCCCTCCTCTCGTTAATTTTGGTATTTCCCCATAGAAACTTCAACACGCCATTTAACTTTTTTTGAGGAGTTGGTAAAAAAAAAGGAAACCTATGTCCTTTCTCCTGGCTCAAGCTCTCAACGTCGCGATTTTAACTTTTTTTGAGGAGTTGGTAAAAAAAAAAGGAAACCTATGTCCTTTCTCCTGGCTCAAGCTCTCAACGTCGCGATTTAGCCGTCCAATCTTAGCAGACAGAGGCTCTTTCTAATTTAAAGTACATACATACATAGATAACATGTAGGTATGTACTTGAGATTCGATTCGAAACTGGCAAGTTTATAAAAATATTACAGTATTTAGTAATAATCCGCCCATTAAAATTTAAAGCGTCGTGTTTATGTTTCCTAATAATCATTGTTTTTCTAGTAAATGTTTAATCTCGGTGGTATGATAAAGCACGTGTCATTACACAGTTAACTGCCTCGGCTAAGATAATGTGCAAATAAGACGTGCTATGCTAGTACACAGTTCGTTGGGCTTCATACCGCACACTGATTATATACTTTATCAACTGTTGTTACTGTCAAGTGTCGTGAGGAAAATATCGTTAGGAAATTATTGAGCACTAGCTGCGCCCCGCGGTTTCACCCGCATAAGTCTCGATCCCGTGGGAATATCGGGATAAAAAGTACCCTATGTCCTTTCCCGGGACTCAAATTATCTCTATACCCAATTTCAACTAAATCGGTTCAGCGGTTTAGGCGTGAAAAGGTAACATACAGACAGAGTTACTTTCGAATGTATAATATTAGTATGGATGAATGTGGATGGCTAAAAGGAGGGGAAGGCCAAAGAATCGATGGATGAACTGTGTGAAACATGATATGGTTTATGGTTAGAAAGGGGGTGACTATTGAAATGACGACTAATAGAGAAGTACGGAAGAAGACATGTTTCACCGAGCCCAAATAAATTAGGTTATGGGAGAGAGAATTACGATTTTACTCTGAGGTAGCGATAAGTTGCTTTTATTCATACCAGAGAAATTCTCGTGACAATAACCCAGCAATACTGACTTCTACTAAATAGGTTAACAGAAATAAGTTTGCATACTCATCCAATCAGATAATTGTAGGCAAAGCTAGATTTTGGCTCAGTATGAAATATCACTCAAACACAATTTGTGCAGATTATATTTCATACCGACCTATTCCTTTTTTTTTACTAAGCATTTGATGTAATTGACTAAGTACCTAAATTAACAATTATTACTTTTGCCCTTGAATCCGTTTTCCCGAAAAAAAAACCATCTTTTTTCCGTTTCTATGCCAATGATATTATTTCAACGTCAACACAAGTGTCACAGGCCCTTTTATTCAAATTAATTTACATTTACACCACTAGATCAATAAAATAATATTTACAAGTGGCCTTGGGAATGCCTACTACTTGTTTCTATTGATATGTCCTACCACAGAATACTTGTCCTACGACTGTTATAAAAAATCGTTATATCGAATTTATAAATATAGTATAATTTATTTATTAACAAAAGAATTCTTGGTTTCCCGGTTTCTCTGCCAAATGTGATCCCGCATGTCATCTCTATGTAGATACCTATAGACATACTCATATTATTAACGTTTGTTGCGAAGTTGCTGGCTCAAGATAATTGTATTCATGCAATGTTTTCCTTAAGGTAATTCTTGGAAGGCAAACTGGTATTTACCGTCACATTAAAATTGTAAGTGGCAAGAATAGATTTTCATAATTAAGTGCTAAAAACTTAACTCTATATACACTTCACTTTTCATTTATAATATTAGCAAGATGCTAGTCTATTTTCTATGTTTTTATGGCTAACAGTTATTTTGACAGATAAGTAAACACCCTATAAGTTGTAGATGTTGCATTTCAGTACCGTAATTTAAACCTTATGACAACGTTTCTAAACTACATAACGCACGCTCGTAATGTGCAAAATTAAAATCAAAATTCATTTAATTCAAATTAAACGTCAATATTATTATAAAACAGTCCCTCAAAAACGCCCGCCCTTCATCACTTCCTAGAGTTAGCTGGGAAGAAGTGCAAAAAACTCCCTAGCAACACATCTGTCTGCATCGACTCTATCTGGAGTATTGGCAAAACCCGAATAATTGAGCAAGTACTAAGCATTACTTAATTTATCGTCGTTTAAGCAGGTTACTTACGCGTTTCATGTTTTTTTATCGATATATCGCCTGTCGTATAACATAGTACTCTTGACAGACGACAGTAATTTATCGAAATTATTTCTCAACCTTGTACGAAAGAAGCCCTGTTGCGACATGGCAGTAACTTGTACAAGACTATATTCTAGCTAGAACGATGTTCAAGTATGAAATTCCACTCGAATACAGATTGGCAGAGAAAGTTTCATACTATTGTAAACTTGGATATCCGTGTGCCTCCATGAGAATCGTTCTAAAATACAGTCGCTAAATACATCTACACATTGAAGGAAAAATCGTGAGGAAATCAGCATGTCCTAGAACCAAAAATTTGAAGACATGTGACATCTACCAATTTACCCGCACTGGGCCCGTCTGGTGGATTACGGCCCGCTCCCTCACTCACCGAGGGAAAGGCGCCGATTCCCGTGTTCACAAACTAAACTAAATTTAAGTTCAGTGCAACTTTTTCTTTCTATTTCATTAAGAAAAGGACAGAAGATAAATATTAGTTTAGTCCTGTCAAAATAAGATACTCCATAGACAGGTTTAGACGCGATTAAAAACTTGCCTACTAAAAATACGTCAATTTACGTCAGGCGTTGACTAATTTGACAGGACTAAACTAATATTTATCTTCTGTCCTTTTCTTAATGAAATAGAAATAAAAAGATGCACTGAACTTAAATTTAGTTTAGTATGTGAACAAGGGAATCGGCGCCATTGATGAATTAACAAGAACTGGGTACAAACTGAAATGCCTTTCTGTTAATAGGTGCTGACTAATTGTGAAAGTTGCTTACGGCGACTGGTACCAATATGTTTATCAATTTCATTATCATAGCAGGTTTTTGTTGCACAACATAACGCAATTACCTAACGTGAATGATTGACATTTCTTATTTTTAAATATACAGGGTGTTACGGAAAGGGTATATCAATACAAACGGGTTGAAGAGTGTATCTGGTCTAGCATCTCTGTACAAAATTTCAGCTCAAAAGCAGTAACTTTGAAAATGCTTAATATTTTTTTATTTCAATAGTTTATTAAATTGAAATCATAACAAACGTGTCACCGCACTACGAGCGTCATTATCCATTAACCGTAGTGTGTCTGTGCGCCTAGTACACGCACATCACGCCGCCGCGCGCCAGTGCAGCGCCGTGATGTTGAAATAAAAAAATATTAAGCATTTTCAAAGTTAATGCTTTTGAGCTGAAATTTTGTACAGATTCTAGACCATATACATTCTTCAACCCGTTTGTATTGATATACCCTTTCCGTAACACCCTGTATAAGCTACTTATGTGCATGTCTGACATCGTAGATTGAAAAAATCCGCAGTTGGCAAAAATATTTACGCATGCACAGTATTGATTTTGTCGACCGCAAAAATAATTGTATTTCTTGAAAAAACTATTAAAAACAAAGGTAAATATGCTATATCTTTAGAATTGTTTACTAAAAGTTACGAGCACCATGAATATTTTTAACTGTGGGACCAGCGATACCTCCCACAAGCTTATGTGCATTTAATAAAAAAAAACATTCCTCTGTTAAGAGCGTTTATGACATACGGCATCTCATACAAACTTTCAAGCCCTTGTTTTTCGAAATGAATGTACCGATTTTAACGGAACTTCATGCGCATAAGCAGGATACAAAGGTCTAAAAACTTAGTAAAGAATATTTACGTCGTAAACGCTCTTAAATATATGGGCATGTGTGCCGCCCACAGATATAGATATACCTAGATAACGCAAGTATCACGAACTCTATGAAAACTAATTGTAAGCGTGCCACTTTTTGACTACCTACCTACTATGACGTCACAAGCTCGCGCTCTCTCGCTCACGCTCACCCAGCCAGCAGTACGCAGGACTGAGCGCGAAAGTGGCGGCTTATGATTTTCGATCGTAAACTGGTGCGATTTTTGGCACGCGAAGTAGGCACCTACTTCGCGTGCCAAAAATCGCACCAGTTGTCTTGCGTTATCTGTGTATCTATATATGTGGCGCCGCCCCTCTTTATTTTTTTTTAATGATTTCACTCCACCATTGTTTAGCGTTGCACAGAATATACCTTTAACATTTTCATCGATATACATAGTGCCAATAGTCTATGAGTAAAATAAATGGCTGTACGTTAATGGGTGTGTGTCAAGAAATTATAAGGGTTCCGTTTTCCATTTGGCTACGGAGCGCTAACAAATATGACGATGCCAAATTATGCATTCTAATGAACCGACAATTTCTATTCCATCATAAGTTTATTAGGCAGAAATGGCCTTGAGCGATAAGACTGCACATAGTACATTTGTTTTTATGATACATTATTTATTATTTATGCCTGTAGAAGATCGCTCTTAGCGATAAGACCGCCCATTGTGTCACCCATTGTAAAGTTTCTATATTTATGTCTGTAATTTATATGGTGTACATAATAAAGAGTATTCTATTCTAGATCAAGCATAAATATTGTATTGTTTGACGGCACAGTATTCCACGTATGCATTTTGTGTTAGTAGTTATCGAGGAAAATATGTTCACCTTATCAAATAAATCAGCATTTGAGATAAAGCGAATTTTTCTCTTCATAATTGGCAGATATTGGAAGGACTTGTGGCTAACGGGTCGATCGATCAAGTGAAACTACGCTTGCCGTGGCTGGTCACCATCTTTAGGAGGGGTCTTACACCACACCGTGACTGAGAAAGAACGATAATCTGTTGGTCCGAGCTGGCTCTCATTCGTGGATCTTTGACAGTCGTCAAAAGCCCGAAAGTCTGACAACCAATTTTACCTAGAGATATCGTGTTACTCAGTAACTTTGTTGTGAAGGTCAGATAGGCAGTCGATCCATGTAAAATACTGATATTCAGCTGCATCAGGTTAGACTGGAAGCCGACCCCTACTTAGTTGGGAAATATTCATTCAATCTCAACAACACTGATAGTGGTTTATGAATATCGATTTAATAGTAGACTCCACTTTTTGTGATTTCGGAAAAGTACTTTTAATTAAATGCCTATACCCGGTACTGGCACAAGGTTGTAACTATAATTTTATTTCATTTACAATAGTTAACTTAATTTGCACATAAGTGAACTTGATATATAATTAGATAGATATAAAATAGACTTGAAAAAAATTGCTGCTCCATACATTTGTATTCACATAATGTAATCGATCGACAAAATGTATGAGCGTATCATAATGAGTACAATGACCCAAGAGGTTGAGGGTGTACAAAAATTAAGCTTGTATATTTTAGACTAGCTGTGCATCGTGATGTCACTCGCCTATGTGTCGACCCCGTGGGAATATCGGGATAAATAATATCCCGTGTCCTAATGTGCAGACACTTCGTGTGCGTTAGTTAGTTTTTTAGTGTAATTATAATGTTGTATGTATTTCTAGTATTTTTTAGTTATATTAATATTGTATTGTATGTGTTTATACGGGCCTTGATGCCTGAAATAAATAGATAAATAAATAAAATAATAATCCAGGTGATGGTCTACCCATGCGCCAAATTTCATCCAAATCCGTTCAGCCGTTTTAGCGTGAAAGTGTAAAAAACTAACAGAAAAAAAAAAACGAATCTTTTCTCTTTATAATATTTGTTTAGACGTGATGATTTGTCTAACAGCCAGCGGCATTATTGTTACAGGTGCCATCAGTACCAGCAACAAACAGTAACTCTAACAGTGTGCCGGCGCCACCCGCGCAGCCTGCGGCGCCCGACGTGTGCAGCGTGCGACAGCGGCTCGGACCGGTGAGTTCACTACATTACTACACTCATCATCTGCCTAGCCTTTTCCCAACTATATTGGGGTCCTCTTCCAGTAACCGGTTGCAGCTAAATACCAGTATTTAACATGTAGTGAGGGCTTTTCTGATCTTCACAACCTGGTTACTCGTTAACAAATACCCCTTTTTGAGACTTCTGATCTGACTAAAGTTCTACAACGGCCTAACGTGCTCTACTAGGCACGGAGAGGGTCTCAGTAGACAATACGAAATAGTTGAACATCTATTTCACCACAGACCAACCTCGGCAAGTGTAGTCTAACCTGATTGTACCTGAACCTTAAATTCTGAGTTGAGTTACATGATTACTGAGAAATGCTTGCATTGACTGAATTATGTCCACTCAAAATGTGGTTAAATCCTCAAAAGATCATTTCAAACAACGATCTACATGGTCCTCACATGATCTGACCAAATTTATGTCTGGACTGTAACACAGACGTGGATCCCTGAGTTTAGTTTCGCCATTTCTTCTCAGGGGTAGTCATAGGAAATGTCGACTCCATCTAGCTTTTTTTTTAATACGATTTGTAAAAGTGACTGACATCCTATTTACAAAATAAACAATTTCATTATATTTATCCATCGACTCGTGCGGTTGTTATTTCATAGCCACGAGCCCTCAACATATAACAAATTAGGGATCAAAAGTATTATTCCATCTGTTTATTTTGAAAAGCAAGATTGCATTATCGTTGTCTTCTTTTACAGCCCGTGAACAAGCCGACCGGTCGCATCGCGCCCGTGAGCCCCGCGCTCGTGTCGGCGCGCCGCGACCCGCGCCTGGCGCGCCGCGCGCCGCCCGGGCCTGTCGGGCCCGCCGGGCCCGCCGCCCCCGCCGCCCCCGCCGCCCCCGCCGCCCCCGCCGCCCCCGTCGCGCCCGTCGCGCCGTCGGCGCCACCCGCGCCCGCCGCCATCGCGCCGCACGTCTTCGACATCAAGCCGCTCGAGCGCGTCACCAAGCGGAAGAACGTCATCACCATAGACGTCCGGCCAGATGGCGACGCCGCCAGGCCCAGGGACCCGCGGCGCCACGACCCGCGCCTCGACAAGCGAGACCCGCGCCGAGCCCGCGAGCGGAGGCGCGAAGAGATGCGCCGCGCTGAGATAGAGCGCAACTCGACCAAACCTGAGCCCGAGCGCGGTCCCACGCCGGCGTACGTCGACAAGATGCCCGACGCTAAAAAGATAAGCAAAATGCCGCCGATACCCAAAATCTCTCGGCCTCAGGCGAAACGAGACGGCGATCCTGTGCCGGCGAAGCGTAAGCGAGACGCAATCCGTGCCGAGCGCCGGCGGCGGCGCGACGAGGAGGCTCAGAAGGAGCCGGCGCGCGCCAAGGCCGCGCTCCCGGCGTCGCCCGCGCCCGCCGAGCCCGACAAGGAGGCGGCGCAGGTGGTGACGTTCAAGGAGCTCCGCAACTACAACAAGGAGCACTACATGCGGCGCAACCGCCAGAAGTCGGACAGCCCGGAGCCGCCCGCCGCGCCCGTCCCAAGTAAGATATCCCTCTCTGTAGCCGCGAACGCCCAAACCTCTGTGATACTAGATATAAGCCGGAGCGTGCATACGCTTGTTGTGTGGAAAATAAAATGTTTTTTAACTCTTGGAGTATTCATATTGACGTGTTTTCTACGGCGCTTCTTTCTGTACCCTACTTTACACTAGTCGAGTTCCAATCCTAAGTTATCTGTGTTGACTATCGAGAGTAATTTAGTTAAACATGAATTGGTTATTCAGTATTCATTGCACTTAACTTTTCCTCTAGTCATTGATCAATTACATTTCGTAAACTGATCTGAGGATTCAATGCACAATCACATTTTCTTCTTGGTGTGAGACAATAATTTAACATGATTTTATTCACTCTTGCAACTTATCAACAAACTACCATATAGTTTTTTTTTTTTTAAATAAAATGGCATAAATATACGCACGAAAATATTGAAAAGCCTTGAACAAACAACATTGGAACCTGATTATCAAATCGTTGAAGTATTTGGACAACATTCATGGACTGTGGACACACTGAGGACATCGTTGGACGTGGATCAGCTGGAGTATACGTAAAAGGACATAACAATGGACAGTGCTCTGCCTGCATAAAGTGATATCAAACTTAAAACTTATTTCTAGCCGTTACATTTTTGGAAGGACTTACTTTATTCTGCCTTCATCAGAAACTAAGGCATTTTTATATTTTTGTGGATTTAGTATTTATTTATTATGCACGACATGAGAAATAATAATAAAAAAACAGTGGCATAGGAAACTAAGTGAAACTCGTGACAAAACAGTGTATACCGTAAGTATATTCAATAAACTAATTTTAATTACTGGTGAGTTTTGTAACTTTTGATTAAATCTAAAAAAGTGTTTTGTTCGAGTATTGAACAAATGGAGTACATGCTTCGCTCAATCTGTTGTACATAATAGCAAAGTAAAGATGACAAGTATTTCGGACGGTAAGCTGCGCCACACGATTTGGTATTTCATGGAGTGGCTGTGGAATACGTAAAAACATAGTTATTTGCCCTCGGGATAATTTCAAAAGCGTCCTCATTGGTAGGATTATTTACTATGGCTGTCGACTTCTGTGGCGAACGTGTATTTCTGGAGATGTAGCCTTAACATGTTCGCCTAATAATGAGCACTCCATTTGTATGCTACCCTGTGGCCCATCCAGTAAGTTCCCAAATCTTACTAGGCTCTGGATGAAATCTGCTTTTAAACCAGCCAAGACTTCTTATCTACTAGATTTAACCTAGATACGCACGGTTTATTTTTCATCGTGCACTGGATTTTGACCCGTGCTACCTGGGCTTAGCGTGCTCGCGTTGCGCTATCTAGATATTTAGGTTGTAAACGAAATTCACACTTAATTGTTTTACTAGCTGTGGCTGTCCGCGGTTTCACTTGCCTAAGGACAAAAACTTTATACACAGGGATAAAAAGTAAAGGATATAGCAGTGTTCATAATCTCAGATAATTTACATTCCATCGCCGCATAAGCAGTTATCTACTTTAGTGAAATGTATTCTAAGTTGATTTTGAGTGACCATTTGTAACAAAAAAGGTCCTAATAAATTTTCGGTTGCAGTGGAATTTGAACTTTGTATGACATTCAGGTTGTTGTTCCATAACATGAAAATTATCTCAAATTCCTAGCTCTAATATACAGGGTGATTTGAAGATGGGTGCAAAGCTTTAAGGCGAAGATAGTACAGACAATTTAGAACCATTTAAGCCATGGCTGTCTTAGACGAAGTCTTACCAATTTTATTTACCAAATTTTTTTTTTTTTGTAAATTCCCTGAATTTTAAGTAAACTGCTTATTTATGACCAAATTGAGTAATAAATAAAAAGCTTTATTGACACAAAAATATTTTACAAAATGATTTTGGTAAACAGTAGGTACAATTCTGCAATTGAACACAATTCGAATGACCACAAACACCTAAACTAGGCCGAGCCTGTACCTTAGTCCTTAGATCTTTCCCGAATAACTATCTTCGAATGATAAACGAATTCATTTTATTTAATCAAAGTAATGTGTTAGCAATCTAGCAAAACATGTTTTAGGCCTCTGTGTCAATAGACATAAAAAACCGGTCAAGAGCGAGTCGGTGTCGCGCACTGAGGGTTACCCATACCATCATGTTTTTAAATTTTCCTCGGCGAGACCGATATTCGTCAGAGAAATTGCAGTTTTGGGTCAGCGCCATCTCTTGACCGATAGTGGAACTAATGTAACTTTTGTTGATGATTTCTGAAAAAGTGTGCTATCTAGAGACATCGTTTTATTTTTCCTGTAATCTACATAAACTTCTATCACACAGAATAATTTCATTATTCGAAGAACTCTAGGCAAGCTTCGGAGATAAGCCCAACCCCCCCCCCCCCCCTAACGGTATTTTTTTACATTTCTCCCACTTCGAATTTAAGAGCCTCTTATCAGTCCCTGTTGCAAAAAAAATCTTTCTTATTTGCAAAATAGTTGGGCATACGTCATCTAAACCTATTCCAAATTTCCATTTGGTAGCATTAGAAGTTCTTGAGATATCCAGCTGTGACAGACGGACAGACAAACAGACTGAGTCGCACCCATAAGGGTTCCTTTTTACCATTTTGGTACGAAACCCTAAAAACATAAAAATTTAAAGTTGATACAACTTAATACTGACCAGCAAATTGCAAAAAACGTAAAAAAATAGAATTTCGCGGGCTACCCTGGCGCTTTCGACTTAAAGCTTTGCACCCATCTTTGAATCACCCTGTATATTATATGTGAAGACGACGTACCTGGATTAAAACTTCTATACTACAAAGTATTAAAAGTGAAGCAATGCCAGGTAAATTAATTATGTGATAGATACATGGTGCTCACATTATTTACAAATATTGATACCAAAAACAAATTTCCAAAAAAAAATATAATTAAGGAATCAGTATGGGAGTTAAAATTATCACTAATCACAGAAATTAATGTCATTAAAAAAATATATTGTTACCTTTGATATAATCTTGTAAGACAATTTTAACCAACTTCTGACCCCCCCCCCCCCCCTTCACCCTACGTATGAAAAATAAGACTTGAATGAAACTCCCTCCCCCCTTTGAATCTTGCGTAAGATCAGTATGCCAAAATTGCAAAGAAAAGTAGCTATTTTTTTTAAACTTTTAATTTTTGCTTACTTTTGTGATCTTACGTTAGAATATTCTAGACCCTTCCCACCCCCATGTAAGAAAAACTAAGACTTGTTAGGACCCCCTCCCCCCACAAATCGTCTTGTGTAATTAACAGCCCCTAATTTGTAATAATTATGCTTGTTTACAAAGTGTACTTACGTAATTTTATTTAATTTAATTCACAAGGTATTTAGTTGTAACTTTTAGACAAAGTGTTATTTGGATTTTTCTATCTGTATTGCTCAGTAGCAGCCCGTAGACTGGATTCGTGCCCCGTTGATGGCAATATGCTCGCCCCCTATTACATGAGACTTAAACATAACTGGCGAAATGTGCGTGTACGATAGGAACACCACTGCCCACCAACCCTTCGGGGAAACAAGGCGTGATATTTAACTAATCTGCAAAATGGTTGGGTTATTTTATTTCTATTACTTATAATACAACCCGAATCTCTTTAAAGTGAGAGTGAACAGGCTTCTTCTGGGTAAGCTCGCTCCATCGTCGACTTTGTCTCTGTCACCTTTGACCTAGGCTAGAGTCAAGAGCAAGCTCATTTCAAATAAAAAAAATAAATAATAATAATTATGTCTATCACTTATATAAAATATGTAGATTTTTTCTTACACACATAATACATTTTCAAAAATGAATTGGCAAGGCACCGTCATAATAACTTCTATTCATCATTTCTGTTGACGATTGGGATTGGACTATTGAAACTGATATCCTACCGGGTACGGATACTGGATAGTGGGTAAATATCCGTCCGGGTACGGATGGAAAAAAAATCAGCTTTGTCTGGATGGCAACGCACGCGCACCTGCGATGTCGGTGCTCCGCCTGCTTATTTGCCAATCTTTAAAAAAAAAGACGCGCTTTATTTTTTCATGCTTAAAAAGGAGGAGGTGAGTTTTTTCTATACGACACCGTTTTTAAATGATTGTATTTGAGATTTCTGGGCTAATATTTTAGTTTAAGCGGAATTTATTTACACATGTCCAATGTGTAAATAAATTAGTTCACATATACAAAAGAAAAACCTTTTCTGTATAAGCTGGATTACATAACTGAAGGGAGTAGGTATTTCATTCGACTGGCGCCTAGTTAGCCAGATGTAGGTATGGTCTATTTCCGTGATTGTCGTCATGAATCCATAAATACAACTGACGGAAAAGCATTTGGAATTTTTTAATACTGAGACTATTTGGCTGAAAAGATCTGCGCTCATCAAGAAGTGGCGCCAGAATAATATTTTCTTTATTTTTAACCGACTTGAAAATAGAGGAAGGTTGCGTATTCGAAACCCGTTTTATTTACTGGATTTGGATGTTTCATATACGACACTAAACGTTGAAGGTGATTTAGCTTGTAAGGTATACCTACACTGGAGCAGTTTATCATTAACCTACACTATTTACTGAATAACTAATTCTTACTCTCGGTTGTCACTGGATATTTTTTAGATTTTGTGCTATTTCATAAATCAAGTGATCATAAATGCCACCTTCAGAAGATAGCAACTGCAAATTTGATTTGAATGTAACTCTGTTGAGATTTGAAATTAGAACTATTTTATAATAGATAACTTTAGACATAAGAGTTAACCTGAGTGCATAAACATAGAGAAAATACTGTGCTGTGAATACAAGCTGAAAAGTACGAGAGAGACAAAGCTAATGTGCGGCCAGTAGTTGTCTCTTTCTAGAATTCTGATTGGTCCAATGTACAGACGCCAGCACATCAAGCTACTACAATCTGTCAAATTTAATTTATTAGATTTTCACCTTTATCGCTACATCATAAGGTTCAAAGTTGATTGGGAAAATTTGACAGTTGCGGGTAGCTTGATGTGCTGGCGTCTGTACTTTCTTTGACTTTCATGCTTGTAAAATATCAGTATTATCTTTGAATTTTAATCGATATATTTATTAATAAAAATAATCAATCAAATAAAGCTACCAAGACTAGTCTCCCTTTAAAGATAAAAAAATCTTAATAATATTATAAAAATAGTTTTCATTATTTTTAATTTTATATTGTCTCAATTTCTCTTCTGAAGAAAAAAATATTGATATACTTAACGAAATCTTTCTGTCTCGTACCTAAGCCAATAAAGTCTATAAATAATAATTAGTAACATAGAAATAAGTATTTTTTCTATTATTAGTCACTGTCATCATCTTGCCTAGCCTTTTCCCAACTATGTTAGGGTCGGCTTCCAGTCTAATCGGATGCAGCTGAATATCAGTATTTTACATGGAGCGACTGCCTATCTGACCTCCACAACCCAGTTACTGGGTAATACGATATCCCTTGATAAGACTGGTTGTCAGACTTATTATTAGTCACTGTATTAACCTGAATTTAACCATGCTAACTTTGACGGGTTGGACCTACCAACTTGTCAAAATTGTATTATACCCATATCATATTAAGAACTAGCTGCAAAAATACTAGCTATATTTAATATTTTACTCATTCTTTTCATTCTAAAAAAAAAAAACTTTATTTGATTAGCTTGAAGTTTACTTTTGTTTGCAATAGGATTTCGTTTAATAGTTTATTTGAAACAGTAGAAGACATTTTGTTTGAACTTAAAATTATCGTAGCTAAGTATTTAAATTTTAACTGTACCTATATGTCCATGGCCCATGGCATGGCTTGCAAATATATTGTAACTTAATGTTTGTTTTGGTTATAATTACTGTGATTGTGTAGATATCATTTGAATGTCGCCACCGATATAGAAACACAAATATTCAATTTGTTACCAGTTTAAGTATAAGCACATAATATTTAAATCTAGACATAATAATGAAATAAGTATAAAAAAAATCTCAACACAGTTACTTACAATTCACACAGTATGCTTATCACTTCTTCAAAGTACAAACAATCTCGCGAATCTATACATCTGAAGACCGCATCCTAATTCTGAACAAAATATTACTACGTGAAAGAGTAACTCTTATGATCCAAATTCGTCAGCAAAATACATACTGAAGTGACCTACAATGGCATTTATAAGCAACTGTTTAAATAAATAAATGGATATGATAACACACACTAAAAGAGACTCGCCGTATTAACTTTACACAAGTGCATTTAATAAACCACTACAAAAGATGTCGCTTCTTGCATCACATGGATCTTCATATCTCGCCTTGTACTGCACCGCGAAAGCTGGGTCAACAAGTAAAAAAAGGGTAAACGGTACAAGGCAAAGTAGACCTTAAACACATCATTAACCATAGTCATAAAGACAAAGTCGTATTTGCAGGTGCTCCAGAAGTCGTGACAGAGACTAAGGATGTAGATCTTAGGGTTTTACCAGCCGTGGTGACTGAGGCCAAAGCCGCCACAGTTGCGCCGAAACGACCCTCCACGGAAGCAGTTGAGGTTAAATCCAAGAAGAATAAACTGGATAAGTTTGATGTGTAAGTATTTCTGGTCTTGGAAATTTCTTCTTTTTTTTCTGTATGTTATAGTTCATATTTTTGACTTATTCGAAGATACCCTATAACTTTCAAGCACGTTTCTTCATCTATTTTAACATGGTTTGCCCACTTTCTAATTATAAATTAATTAAATAACGGCTGTTTCATATCAGCTCTAAACACACACCTACTGACACCTGCGTCTATGTTGCAGTATCGCACTCTCCACTCTTTGCTCGATCATTACTAATTTCAAAATATCAGACGAATTCAGAATAGCAGATGCGATAGGGAATAATTTAATTTATACTGTTTTCGACATGCTATTTGCATCTTTTGTAAGCAACTCCTTCATCAACTCAAAACATCCTGACTACAATCATGATAGCTCTTCTTGGCTCTGCTTTTCTTCAACTCCACTGATTATTCCCAAAATTTCTGCCTCTTATAAGATTGTGGTGATCCCGGTGGGATTGTGAAAAACAAAAAATCAGCTGTTCCTTGCATTCATGTTCACATAACTCGTCAAAATGTAGGGAAGAGCTGATTTTTTTTCGCGATTTCAGGTTTGGCCCCATAGTAAAAGTTGTTTATAATGATGATTACAACGACCCCTTAAAAGGATGCCCATGAATTCAATTTCACCCTGTATAAAAGACACTGATGCATTATCGATTATTACACTTTGATATTGATTGTCACTTTAGTATATTGAAGTTAATACTCACTGTGAAAGTGGAAAGCTCTGAGCATTATGTCTCCGCAGCCTCTACAGTATGGCGTCCCCGTAGTGATGCGCGGCCACGTTGGATAGCCTGTAGAACAATTTCGTCCTGGATCCACCGCTGATGGCACCTTTTGTAGACAGTACCAACAAATACCAGACTACCACGATAAAGATAGCCAGCATTATATAGACAGTGATGTTCATACGCTCCGCGTGTTCACCGACACCCTTCAATGTTGCCTCGTTGTTCTGGGTGATGAACACTTCGTCCTTTTCAACCGCAGACCGACACATTTTTCTTTTGATAGTTACGTTTTAATTAGCTACCGAATAACGTAGCCCGTGGCAGGGTCGCCATGAAATGTATGTAAAAAGGTTCGGGTATAAAATATGAAGGCTACTGCTTGGTTCCCATATGAATAGTATAAAGAATCTAAATTATACATTAGTGCATACAAGTATTACATAGCTCTACGTAAACAATAATATGAGACGTTAATCTAAAGGAGCATACCTACTTAATAATATAAAGAAACATACATACACTTCACCACCTCTCCATGGTTTTTATTTTGTAGTTTCTAATACCACATAACAGTCAATCATAATCAACAGGATCATCGCTGAATGTCGCCGCCATCATGGCACCAGATACCTCAACACTAAATAAACATATTATTCTTAACTTAATCTATTACTTACCAATAACCACCATTCAAGACAACTAACACATGACACGTTACAGACTATTCGGCAACGAAGACGTGGACTTACGCCAACTTCCCCAAGTGGAAGAGCTGAACGCGCCCCCGCCCCCCTCCATCAGTTCCTCGCCCAAGTCTGACAGCAAGCCCGACGAAGTGGACGTGCCCATGACGTCACCACCACCCAAGGGCTCTCCCAAGAGAGACTGGAATGAGGTCAAGAAGAGAGATGATAAGAAAACTCCTTCGAAGCTAGACCTCGTGAGGGCCAAGTTTGCTGAAGTGACGAAGGGTAAACAGACTGATAGATTGGGAAGGCCGCTGCTGTTTAGTAAATCACCTAGTAAGTACTGGTTTTTTATTCATTTTCGTGATGCCGTGGTTATTTTTTATTTTATCTGTAATCGTGACCTTTAAGTATATTACTGGACATGTTATATGATACTTAACAAATTTTACTGTTCACGGTGTTCAATTAACGTTTTTTTATTTTAGGTATTGAAAGAGAAAGACGTCGCACAATGAGTAGCGATGACACAGACCTCAGAGAAGAAGATGAACAAGGCTTCGTTGAAAACAAGAAATCCATCTCCATCATCATGTCACAAGCCAAGGAACACTTTACGGACGGACAACTAGATAAGAACCAATACAACACGCTCATGTACCAGATCATACAGCTCAACGAAAAACTCAAACTGAAGGAAGCCAAACAGAGAGAGTCCCTAGAAATATCCAAGAGAAGGCTCAAGACACACATGTTAGAGGAAAACCACAACAACAAAGTTGCCAGCCCGAAATCCTCGCCAACTGAACGAAAT
This sequence comes from Amphipoea lucens, assembly GCA_947508005.1. Lineage (NCBI taxonomy): Eukaryota > Metazoa > Arthropoda > Insecta > Lepidoptera > Noctuidae > Amphipoea > Amphipoea lucens. Next base: position 24,447,486 of record OX382357.1, read on the forward strand.
AGATTCGGAGATATCGATGAAAGAATCACCCCATCTGTATTCCTAGACACGCCGCCTGACAGCCAGGGATTGTTGCCCACAGGGGCTGATTTAGACATGAGAGTCAATTCTGACGGCATAGATGGGGGGGTTAAGAAAGGTTTACTACCCCTCCCGCCTGTCATGCCGATGTTCCCTTACCAACAAATGTGGCGAGGACCGAGGCCGAGGGGTGAAGAGTACGGACCAAGGAGGTTTAGGGGTCCTGCACCACCGTTCTACAGAGGAAAATTCGATAAGAGAGGCGCTAGAGCGCCCTTTGAACCTCGAATGCCAATGCCTCCTTTACCTACCCCCAAAATTGGAATGTGTCAAGGAGAATGTCCTTTACCACCATATGAAAGAAGCGAGTCCCCGCCGCCTTTAGGAGCCCCGGGCTTCCCCATCCCACCGACAGACTTCAAAGTCATAGAATACATAGACCAGGATCCCTTCAAAACTATCCAAATTGATGGCGTCCCGAGGGAAATCAGGTTCTACGGTGATACGGGCGTTATAATGTTAGACTGGGACGATCCCAGAGAAATCAAGTTCTTGCCCGGATGTAGGAGAATTACGTTCGATAATAAAGACTCGATAGTTCTTAATTTCAATGAAAATTATAAGCAAGTAGAGATAGATGATCAAGTGTTTGATATTAAATTTGGTGCTCCTACTAGAGAGCTGTACATCAATGGTCGATGGTACGAGTGTTTCTTTGGGGGACAGCCTTTAGGAGTAATTATAGACGGGAAGCCGAGACTGGTACATTTGGAAGGTCCGATGCCACAAGTTGACATCGGTAAAGCAAAACGCACAGACCTAATCGCCGGGAAAATCAACCTTATTGTGAACGCCACACAAATGCATCCAGTATACTTGGACGCGAAAGTGCAAAAGATCTTGGTTAACGGACAGTTCTTGACAATTCGCTTCGTCGATTCGTTGCGAACCGTTTTAATAAATGGACAGCCTTTTAAAGTTGAATTTGGTGATCTTCCGAAGCCAATAGTGGTCGGCAATGAGAAGTATTTCATCAGGTTCTCTGCATTGCCTCGGTACATCAAGCCTGGTCACATTCAGATCGCGAATATGGAAGGCGTGGGTTTGCCTGTGGTGTCACACGTGAAGAAGTTTGAAGATGTGAAGGAAGAAGATGTGAATAATATGGAAGTAGATCAACAGGAGCCTGTCGACAGGCCGGCCAAGACGCCCAGTCCGGAGATCAATCCGGAGAGCTTAGGTAAGCATACATTCCTTAATTCTTGAACAACCACCATTCATTCAAAGACATTACAGACATGTTGAACAGTAAAATCAACTGAACACCGAACACCCAATATCATGACTTGATTTTCGTCTTAAAACCCGTTACAAGTCCGATTCAAACTTTATGGCGGCTCGTGAAGTGCGCTACTCGCTGCGCAGTACCTCCCCCCTCCCCCCGCTGACAGGTGAATTTGTTACTGCGCAGCGACTCGCCCCATGTCCCGAGCCTCCATAAATTTTGAATCGGGTTATACTGTTTTATCGTTATCCTTATGGCTAAACACTATCTCATAAGATACAATCATGTTAACCTTATTTAGGAAGCATAAACAGTTATGTACAGATTTAGTTACAATGGTTATTTTTATTCTCCTAACCAAAATAATATAAATAATAAATTATATTTAATTCTGTAAAAATATAACGAGATGAGTTTGGTGTTTCCTATTCTGAGAAGAAGAACCAAAACAAAATCAGAGGTCACAGTCCAGACAGAATCTTGATCAGGCCATATACATGAGGACTAATAGGACCATGCGGATTTTGAAGATGATTAAGTGTTTGAAGATGGTCAATCATCGTCATACTATTTCTTGTACGGTCGAACAAGCTATTTGGTATACAGGCAACTAACTTGCAACTACTTTTAAACAGTGGTGTGCTGAGTTAGTCAATTCGTTTATACCACTATTTAATTAAGAATGCCATAAGCATCCATGCATTTTTATGCAGCATTTTTTATCATTGTTCCTCTCAACCAAAGCACCTGCCATCTAATCTCTTCACCACCCTTGGTTGACTGGTAGAGAATGCCTAAGGCATTAAGTCCGCCTTTGTACCTTTTTGTGCGAAAAGTTTAAATAAATAATAAATAAGCTGTAAAAGTTATAACGCACAAAATAAAACTAAATATTGGCTGTGTAGTGGAAAGATGAATATTTTTGCCTGTATACCAAATAGCTTGTTCGACTGTACCTTTCTGTAATTTTTGGTGAGTAAACACTATTCTCATTCCCTTCTCATTGCTCAGGTCTCGACATGCTAGCAAGCGTGATGCCCTCAAGCACAGTACCAGCCTCTGATTCAGACTACAGCGTCGCCGATCCACTATTCTCCAAACCAGAGAACATTCCTGGCTTAGAAACGCCTTCAGATGAAAAACCACCTGCCCTGCCACCTCCAGTACTACCTAACATCAATGTCAATGATTTGTTTGCGAAACTAGTGGCCACAGGGATAGTGCAAGTGAAGGATCAAAATGGACAGGAGGACGCTAAGGTGGAGGAAAAGACTAAGCCGAGAGAAGATAGGAATGTTATCCATAGAGTTGACTTTATGAGGATCGAGACGTTCAGAGTGTGAGTATTTGTTTCATTTTATTATTATTGCTTATAATGTGTGATACTTGGTAGTGATGGACCGAATACGAAAAATCGGCCGAATTTTCGGTTAAAAGTTTACCGAACCGAATATCCAGTTCGGATTAGTAATTGTGTAACTTCCTATTTGCCTAAAGACTTAACTTAATAGTCACTTTTTAGTACAATATTATTCGGTAGAAGAATTCGGTTGCCGAATATTCGGCCGATGCCTAATACTTTGTTAAATTATAGGATTTCTCTCCGTTTTATAAGAGCCTGACAGTATTATCACGTGCCCTAATAGCATCAGATCGTCCATTAATTTGCATGTAATTAGGTCGAAATTCTCTCACGGTTCCATCAACCTGAGAGGCTGTTGACGTTAAACTATTAAATGGCACACGCACACAATGCGCTCACGTAATACGAATAACCGTTAATGACGTCGTCTAATTTATAGTAAACTTCAAAAACAAGGTTTCTATTCGACTGTTGTTTCGTAACGAAACTATCCCTGTACTAACGACAACCTTGACAACACGACATATTGTTAATCATTTATTTCTTTATCACAAACATTTTATAAATCTTCATTTCCCCCTTACAGCAAACAACCCGGCCTGGTCACCCGTCTCTACGGCGGCATGCAATGCTCGGGATGCGGCGCGCGTTTCCCGCCGGAACATACCGTGCGATATTCGCAACATCTCGACTGGCACTTCCGGCAGAATAGGAGAGATCGGGACTCAGCTAGAAGGGCGCATTCAAGGCAGTGGCATTATGACCTGTCTGACTGGGTGCAGTATGAGGAAGTTGAGGATTTGGAGGAGAGAGGTGAGATACTTCATCACTTATTTCTAACACCCGTTTAATTCTAGCTTGCTATTGTAAAATGGCAATTGTTTACGTCTTTAGGCTAGGCGTAAAACCATACTTTAATCAAGTATTTTGGACCATTCCTTTTCAAATTCCTGTCATGATATTTATTGTAATTTGCCATAACTATCTGGTCATCGAAAGGCGAGTGACGATCTTCACAGCATGCAGCAGCTAGAACAGAGTAACGTGCTATTCAACTCAAATTCAAAGCCTTTATGTATTTCAATTAAACCATTTACAGGCACTTTTAAATTGATTGTCAAGGAGTCAATCAGTTAGTCAGAAAGTTGAAGTTAATTGCCCATTCCAAAACATAGATGGAAGAAACTCTATAGACAGTATTTCAAATCAAGGTATTACAGAATCCTGGGTCGAAGAAGTCAGATGTTCAGTAGTGGATAGATATAGTGTCCTTCTGTGTTGGCTGTTGATGATGATTACAAAATAAATTAGAAAATAAGGAAAAAGGTCACATTTCGGATTTGCTCGTTTGATAACCTATTGCAATATGATCTCTTTAAGCCTTCATTCATAAATTCCGTTCCTTCCCCACAGAAAAGAGTTGGTTCGAGACGGGCGGCATGCCGTCGGGCGGCGCGTGCGGCGCGGAGCCGGCCGGCGAGACGCCCGCGCCGGCCCCCGCCGCGCCCTCGGCCGCCGCCTCCGCGCCGGCGCACCACGCCTGCGCGCTGTGCGGGGACTCCTTCCAGCAGTTCTACAACGAGGACAAGGAGGAGTGGCATCTCAGGAACTCCGTCAAGCACGAGGACGATTACTACCATCCGCTGTGCTTTGATGATTTTAAGGTAAGCTTATTGGGAGTTGCTGTAAATTTTAGTAATATTGTTCAAGTGTTAAAAAGTTTTTTACTCGATTGTCTAAAATTTATTGTCCTCTTGATTTCAAATATAAAAAAGTCAGCACATTTCATGAACTTTCTGATTATCTGTTACCTTTTGACGCCTTAACGGCTGAACGAATTTCAATGTATTTAGCACACAAGTAGAACATTACCTGAGTAACGGTAAAAGATACTTTTTATCTTGATATTAGTATCGAGATAAAAGAGTTCACGTGGCATAATTTCCGAACTCCATACAGGTGAAACTGTGAGCAAAAGCTAGCTTATTTTTTTTAATCCGATAAATAATAACCAAATTCTCCCCTCTAGGCATCTCTAACAAAAGCAGAAGAAAAGGAGCCGTCACAAGAGTCATCGGATGACGTCACAGCCATAGAGAAAGTAGAAGAAGAGGCCATAGAGATCAAGGACGTGGAGGACGACCCGGCGGAGCAATCTGACAACGAGTCTGTGGTCGAAGTCGTTGAGGATGCCAAGGATTTGGATCCAGTTGAAGTGAGTACTTGTGAATATTGTTATTTAGGTTTTACATGTTTTTTTAGTTAGGAATATGTTTCGTGTCTATTTAATCAGCGCTAAATAAATGTATTTTCTTTCTGTTTTCATATTTTGAGTGTATAATTATTATGTATTTCACTCAGTATAAGTTATGTTATTATACGACGTGATTCATTCTTCCCCAACTCAGAATTATGAGAAAGTAGGTTCTAGAGCAGTGGTGGCCAAGTGGTAACGGCCGCGACTTACGAGTTGTAGGTCGTAGGTTCGAACCCTGACAGGCGCTTTACTTTGTGTACTTTGTGTAAATTATTTCATCACCACTGCTCTCAAAACGGTGAAGGAAAACATCGTGAGGAAACCGGCATGTCCAAGAACCAAAAATTCGAAGACATGTGACATCTACCAACCCGCACTGGGCCCGCGTGGTGGATTACGGCCCACTCCCTCTCACCGAGAGGAGGCCTGTGTCCCAGCAGTGGGAACATTATAGGCTGATTATGTGTTATGTGAGGTTCTATGTAGTCTAGGAATCTATTTGCCATTTTCTCAGACACTCAATTCACAGTGTGTCCAGTAACACTGCTGTTAAATTGTCATGTTAGCTGTTGCTGTAGGTTGACCAGTATAACAATAAAGAATTAATTCTATGAGATTTGACAACACTAATGGATCGGAATTTATCGCTAATTATCCAATTTGAAGTGTGTTGTGATGCAACTTGGAAGACGTCTATGTGCAGCAGTGGACTGGAATTGACTGAGTCGATGGGTTTATAATCACTTTTCTTTCTTACTTTACTGACGTATAATACCCTCGCCACAGATCGACGAAGGCGAAGAAGACGACGTGGTCTTCAAAGCGGAGCCCGTTGAAGAAGTAGTGGTGGACGATGAAGTGGACACGGACGATGAAACGGCCGCCGAGCGCAAGGAACGCGACCGGCTCGCGGACATCGACTTCAGCAATATCAAGGTCAAACAGGAGCCTGTTGATCCTGGTGAGTTATGTGCTCTTATTGTAGATGAGTTCAAGAGGAGAAAGTTAAACGTATAAATCTACAGAAATAGCCCCACGTGTCTATTGTTGGTAGTTCGCCAAACATAAGAACGACTTGTTCCATTTGTGACTGAACGACGAATACAAAAATGTATACATGCAATACTATTATATCTATACTAATATTATAAAGAGGTAAAATTTGTTTGTAAGTTTGTATGTAGGGGGTAATCTCTGGAACTACCAGTCGGATTTGAAAAATTTTCTTCTTGCATTTGATAGCCCAGTTCTTGAGGAAGGCTATAGGCTATTTAACGTCACGCTATGACCCTTAGGAGACGAGCAAAAGCGCTATGGGGAAACGAAGTGATAGAGCAGGAGACGCGGGCAAGTGATGCAATACGACGAGATGGGTCGAGGGAATAAGAAATTTCACGCGAACGAAGTCGCGGGCAGAAGCTAGTACATACATAAACTCATGCCTTCTTCCCATTAGAGTAGGCAGAACCTACACAACGCCACCTGCAATACTATTGCTTTGTTCCAAGTAGTTTTTATCAGATACTTTATATTGATTCCAAATTATGAACACGCTTCATAGAATTTTATTCATTCATTATTTAGGTTTTAATTACAATGCCTTAAAATCCCGCTGTGCAGTAAACATTATTGTTAGGTGTCTTGATTTTAACCAGTTTTTTTTTTGTTAAACTTTTACTTCCTTATCCACAGACGACGAACCGATAGTAACAGCCGAAGAAGAGTCCATCCAAGCGCGAATAGACAACACGCACGCCACAGTGGAGTCCTCTATCGACGGCAACTTGCAACTCGACGCGGCCAATTCGCCCGCCACAGCCATCCCTCTCGGCGGGATACGCATCAACATCTCCAAGTCTTTACCAACCTTCGTTAACAACCAGGAGGATAAGATGCTAGAGGATATCAGCGTTGATGATGAACCTTTACCACCTGGTGAAGAACCAGAGATGGAGTATAGTCTAAAGCCAGGCTTAGAAGACGTGCAGTTCAGCCGGCAACCACCGGTGACTAGAGGCAATGAGCTGTCTGGGTTGTGCTCTATTATGTAAAGTGATGCTTGTTTCTATGTATCCAGTCCTTAGTAGAGTTTACCAGATGGTTAGTGATTAATAGCAGCTAAATTAATTGTCTATATGGTTCGTGTTTCTGGATTTTAGTATTTGTACACTCGCTAATGACTGGACATGCCTGATTAAGTGTCTTAGGCAAAGGTTTTTAGTAAAACCAACCATAGAATCACGAAACGTTTGGCATTACCTACATAAGGCATGTTTTAGATTTAAAACAACGTTGAACGGTATTCCATAGACTGATAATAATTATGTGTAATCAAGTTTAGCTTAAATAAAAACCCGGATAATGAAACGCGCCATTTTTAAGTTAGTTAAATGTTACGTCGCGTATCGACCAATCAAATTCAATCGATTGTTATTTATTATAATGAATCAGATGACTGATTTAGTTGTTGATTATGGTTATGTACGGACGGTGTAGGTCATTATTAGATAGGGTTTTATGGTTCTAATTTCCTATTACATTAAGATGGGGTAATGAACTTGTTTTGTGAATTCATTGTGAAGCAAAATTAGAGGATTAGTTTGATTGCAGTATGGAATAATAATGTTATTGTATATGGCCTAAGGATAGGTAAAGAGGTACCTGGTTTATTTAGGTGTATATTTGTGTTTGGAAGCGCACCAAGATACATGGAAGGAATCCTAGAGTAGAGCAACATTCATCTGAAATATCTTACTCATCGTAAGATTTATTGTCGCCAACAATGGATGCGTTTTAAGTTTATAACCCCTTAAAGTCGACGAAAAGCTGACGAAGACTCCAACAGTTTTATTTATAGTAAGTTCTTGTTGATTTTTACCTTATCTTTATATTAATAAAGTCTTTCGGTCTTGAGTAACTGTTCTACTTTTCGTCAGTGTTGCGCCGGCTTCTTTCGAGATTAACGAGGCTCAGAAATGTATGAATATCTATCGAATACATCACGTAAATGATTGTATGTATATAAAGATTGAATTAATTACCTCTGATAGTTTTAAATTGCTATTAATATGTAAACAATCGTAATGAAACTGAGTTTCATTGTAACTAGTGCGATAAATATGGAAAGGTGTAAGCTATTAGGTTGCTGATGATGGTATATAAAATGTCTTTGTATTTTTAAGCTACGCAATATTATGTATACCCATAAAACTGCCACTTATGTAACAATGTATCTTTATCTTCCTTTATCTCAGTATATAAAGTAGTTTAACTTTCTTTACCACATTATTAGAGAGAGTTGGTGTCACCCTTCCATATGAAGCCACGAAAGAATTGTTAAAACGAAATGTGATATTAAACTTAAGTTTACGACTTATTTAACTACGAACGTGCGTTTTGTTTGACGAATTAATTGTGTATATCATGTAGTAAATGTAAATATTTGGTCAACCTGTGTAACTGTCTGTAAATATTAGGATTATTATGTGTAAGGGTACAAATTGTAACTGCGTTTGTATGAATTTGTATAACTGATGGAAGTGTAAATATTTAATTATAGAGAATCTCTGCGTTTGAAGGGTTTTTATTACCTTAGCATATTATTTCTTTGCCACATCAGTGGATTTTCCCTTTTATTAAAAAATCTATGAAAAATAACTACAAAAAATTGAATAAAAATTGATAATTTAAAAAAGGTGTTAGTTTAATTTTATTATTTTAATTTATGGTAATCGGAAAGCTCTAATCCTTTCTCAATCAACTTTCCTTTCACTATCACAAGGTGAAACTTGGATCACAATGATTTGTTTGTTTAGTTTACAACTTGTAAATAAATGTTTACATAAACTTTATTTTGTGTTTACTTTTACCCTACACTGAAATACATAATTGGAACCTAATTATTGTACAGACGCCAGTACATCAAGCTACCCGAAACTGTAAAATTTTCATAATCAACTTTGGACCTTATACTTTATCGATAAAGTTGAAAATCAGCTTGATGTGCTGGCGTCTGTACTGGATTTCTGCTAGAAGAACACTACATCAAATAGTGGATAAATGAAAACTCAAGCATAACATAATATGATTTTTATTATTTTATACATAATTTACAATTATCTCACAAATTAATGTTCAATCAAGAATGCCAAAACATAAGCATACTTTACATCACATTTCACAAAGATTACAGAGATCACCAAAAAAGAAACATTTCTCCAACACTGCTAATATACATCAGTATATCAGCGGATATCTCCTCAATAATTACATTTTGCGATAGCATACAGCACTTCACACTTATGTTCAAACAACATTATTTATACAACAACCTTACCATGTTAGTCTATTGTAGGTATTCCCCAGAACAACAACTTGTCATAAACCTACATATCGCAGTTATGTGGCCACCTAGGAAAGGGCAAAGTATCCTTAATATTATTGACATTACAGATAACTTGTAGTAACCTCTCTAGCCCAAGGCCGTACCCTCCAGTGGGTATATTACCAAACTTCCTCAGATCTAGATACCAATTCAGTCTTTCTGATGGTAATTTTGACTTGAGCTTCTCAAAGTTGTCTTCTCTTAGGCTTCCACCTACGACTTCGCCTGTGATAGGTGTTAAAAGGTCCAAGGCATCCACCTGAAATAAATTAATGATGTTGAGTTTCATAAATAAAATAATTATAATGAAGCTCTGCCTGCCTACCCTCACAAAAAAGTTTATAAGCTTGTGCATATTGGTCATTATTTTTGTCTAGTAATATTTTAATTTAACAGGAGGACTATGCATCTCCTTACTAAAATTACAATATGTATGAGGAAGAGAAGTGTATGGAAACAAACATCTCTTAATTATTAACAAATGGAGATGCTGTCATTTACCTTGGTGCTATCTTCAGAACATTCCTTCATATAAAAGGACTTCATATCTTTAGGCCATTTTACTACAAACACTGGCACACCATTGCAATGTTCCACCAGAGTCAACTCCTGTTCCTTATTTATGCCCTCATCTGTCAATGTTGATCCCTTCTTCAACAGAATCTGTCTAGCTTCATCATAAGTTAGTGTTACAAACTCCTTGGTGACCCAACTAGGAGCTTTGTTGTCTTTGTCAATTAAGAATAGATCAGCCTCATTAGTGTTCCGTGTTTCAATGAAAACATACTTTAATAAGTCTTCTATTGCTCCCTGTAACTGGTCTAGAGTGTCACAGAATGCTAGTTCAGCTTCCAGCATGTAGAATTCTGACAAATGGAGCCTGGATCTGGAGTTTTCTGCTCTGAAGGTAGGGCCAAATGTGTAGACATTACCCATTCCTCTGCAAACTGCTTCTAAATGCAACTGTCCAGATACTGTTAGGAATGTTTTTGAGCCAAAGTACACAGAATCTCTGTCTTTACTCTCCTGCATCATAGCTTTGACTGTCTCTTCACTGTCTGGCTGTATCTTAAACACTTCTCCAGCACCTTCACAGTCATTTGAAGTAAGTATAGGTGTGTCAATGTTTGTATAATTATTTGCAGCAAAGTAATCATAAATATGCTTGGTTACAGCACTCCGTATTCGCAAAATGGCTGAAGTATAGTTAGTTCTGGAACGTAAATGTAGGTACTGGCGAGTGTATTCTGGTGGGTGTGTAGTTCTAGGGTTAAATGGGTAACCATCCAGTACAACACAGGTTCCTAGCACTTTAACATCCTCTGCAAGGAGTTCTAACTGTCCTCTTGGGCTTTTTGACAGTTTTCCAGTGATATGGACCGAGGAACCATACGATAGCGAGTCTGTTGAAAGGTTTTTCGGTATAACTATCTGTAGTCTCTGTGCGCAAGACCCATCGCTCACGTCCGCGAATATAAGGTCCTTCTGTTTTCGCAAATTCTTCACCCAACCCTAAAACACAATAATAAATTTATCATTGTAATTCTTTTACTCTTTTTATAGACTTTCAGTAGAAAAATAGGTAACCTTTATTTCGGTAACATTGCCGACATTCGGCTTTTCTAAAACAGCGGCTATGACGCTGTATTTTCTGAAAATCTCATTACTTCTTATAAAGGTTTTCAGTTTACTGTAATAACAACTTCTGTACATCGTACTAAATATTTTATTTGAGAAACAATAAATATTTTTTTGGTTATAAAACGAATAACAACAGCTGACGAATGACTGATTGACTGACAGCTGTGGATGGTTGCTGTCAGTCAACAGCCAGTGGACTTTTGCCCACTTTTGCTAATGGCCAATTAAAAAAAAACTGTTTCCTCAATCAATGCACAGTAGACAGTTCATATTTATACTGTGATCAATGGCTGCATTTTTAACCGAGTCTTTCAAAAAAGGAGGTTATGTATTCTTAAAAACTAATGAACCAATTTTGATAATTCTTCCATTAATTTGATCTACATACTTTCAGGAAGGTTTTAGTATATAATACATTAGGTAATTATTCTTATGTACGAAGTTATATGCATAAACGTACTGCATCTCCGGCATTTCTATGCGAATTTTGATGATTCTTCTATAATTGAATTTTTGTGGGATGGTACAGAGGCCAGCACATCAAGCTACCACAATCTGTCAAATTTTCCCAATATAATATGAACCTTATTTCTTTCAAGTAAAGTTGAAAATCTATCAAAGAAATTTGACAGATTGGGGTAGCTTGATGTGCTGGCGTCTGTACATACAACTAAAAAGTGAAAAATAATAACTGTATTAAAAAAAAAACACTATAAATTGATAAATAACTATAATTTCGGAAGTCGGTGTCAAAAAACGAAAATGCAGAACCAGCGACACCGACTTCCGAAATTAAAGTTATTTATCACTTTATGGGCTTTTTTAGTCGGTTGTTTTTTTTTTTTTTTGTAAAAAAGTTTTTCTACTCCAAACCAGTGACGAAAAACATCGGTTTTCGCAACTCGAGCTAGTATGCGTAGCTGGCAAGTTTTTTTAGCTGTCAAATGTCATTCGGCAAATCATGCATGTTCGATCTGTTGCGTTGTGAATAATTTGTGAAATTTAATTTAAATATTATATTTATCTGTGTTTTAAGTAATTAGTGTATAACGTAAGTATACCAGAAAAATAATTTTCTAAAAAAGTTTGCTATTTTGCCATGAAAACTATGATGACACTATTATAGTAATAGTGTAATAATTTTGTTAATAATTGATGTTTGAAACTGGTTTTCCGAGTTATTGCGTCCTTGGTCGTCGCGTTATGTTAATACGGATACACAGAGCCCTGAGGTTTTACGTTATCTTTAATATTTTAATTTGAGTGAAGTGTCCAAAAATTTCATGCATGGCCTACTGTTCCACTTTTTTTCCTCAAAAAAGTCTTTATAGTGGCACTTTCTACTTTGGTCGTGGTCACGTAAACGCATTGAGTCGGCGCTTAATTGTGGTTTGGATGTTCCACTGTAGCCAATATGAGAATGTGTAACTGTATTTTTATCTATTGTTATCTGATAAAATATAGCTGAGTGAAACTACTAGTTTTCATGTAATTCATAACTCCGTGATAGTGACACGGCAACTTTGTGGTTACTATTTTCCTTATGTGTTTTATTATGAGTTTGTGCTTTATTTTTTAACCATGTTATGTTATTAACAAGTGAAGCTAATAAAATTGCGTTAAAAAAGTTGTAGTTTTGCCACTATTTGAAAATACATACCTAAATTCAATTAGAAAACCGGCTACTGCATAACATTTATTTACTTGAAAGGTTATAAAAGTTCATCTAAATAAATAATTAGGTATTAAAATGTTGCATGTATTTTCAGAACAATGCATTTCAAAATACATAACTTAGTAATATTAAATAATGAACTAATGTTTCACTATTAATTGCAATAAAATAAATGGCATTGCTTAAACTAATCAAGCTTTTGTTGATTTTTCTTAATACCATACTATTTTTGCAGAAAATGGCTGAAACAGAACCCCAAGCCGGAGATGCAGGACCCCCTAAGGGAATGCCGGCTTTGAAAGCCCATGTAAATGCCAACAAAATAGACGTTGCCCTATGGGCTATCCGAGTACTAACTGTTCTCTTCACCATAGGATATGTACTGCCTTTGTTTAACAAGTAAGTGAAAGCTTTCATATTATAAGTTTTATAGATTTATGTATGACCAAACTGATTTTTAAGATGATTTCACTATTTATTCTTGTTGTGTCATATCAAAGGAAAAAGATTGAAAACATTTCAAAATACTTAATATTATTATTAATTCTTAAAGTTAGATTTGGGATTTCGTAATATTTTGATCTACTGGTGCAATAAAGTCTGAGACAACACTTCAACAGGTGTTTAAATCTGATTGGATGTTATATAGGGCTAAATCTGCAATAAACAAGAACAGGCATCTGTTTCAATCTGGCAAGGTTTTTATATTTATTGTTTTATTTTTATAACAATGGATATCAGGTGTAATGTTTCTGCGTATTTAGTTAAATCAAGGTTACCTTTGTTCAGTAATTAAGACAATGAGGATAAAAATAACACTGAAGTCAATGACCTTGACCTCTTTGTTACAGAATTAACAGTTCAAAGATTTCATTTTCTTTTTTTTTTTTTGGTCTTTGGCAGCTCTGGGCAGAGGTGAAAAGAGAGTAGGGAGTAGTCGGACATTAATGGCTAATAAATAATAATAATAATGTTCATAACATGAAATCTATCTTCTATTTAGTAAATAACATATCCTCAAATTGTAATTAGATAAAACTCCCATCTTAATGCATTGTTTATTCATGATTTGTCAACTCAATTTCAGAAAAAGTATCATATTAATATATCTATATATTGGTGGGAACCAGAATATAATCTGATAAGTCAAGTAATCTCAGATAAATAACATGCTAGACAGACATCGAGAGTAGGATTTACTGTTGATATAAATGCGGTGATAAATAAAATGCTGCAAAGAAATCTTAGACTCATACCAACAATTTTAAAAGATATTTTTTTATTCACAAGTTTTAATAAGTAATTCTCAATAATGCAAAAAAAACCTTGAAATACATTTAGCTTAACTGTAAGTAACACTTGCACTGCTCGGTAATGATTCCAAAATGATTTGTTTAGTATGTTACCCACAAAAAAGTAGTATAACCCTGAGTAAAGTGTTTGTCATCATTGATCAATGATTAAATTAACCTTTGATGTTTACATATCGCTCATTTGGAGAAACATCCACGTAAATGTATTTTTTCCCAAAAATGAGTTAAATATGACAAAACACTTAGAAAGCATATTTACGTTAGGATAAACAAAGACTAAAAAAAAGTTAAGTAGCAGTTACGTCGATGTTTCTCCAAATGAGTGATATTTTGGAAATGCTTTAAAGATGATTCAACCTATAAAAAAAAAAAGTTTTTAGTGGTTTAGAAAATGGTTAATAATTTTAAAATGATTATTTTTTATATCTCTTTAATTTATATAAAACATTAGTCAGGCAGGGGCTATAGTCTTTCCATAGTCCTAAATAACCAGTTCACTTTAGCCGCCCAAACCAATCCAATATCTTTGTTTCCATATCCTACAATAGTCCTACACTAACCGGGTGTTGTCCTTGGGTGCATACCTACAGGAATAATCGGCGGTTGGTGCCTCATTTAATTAAAAAGTCTAATGGGCTTCAGCAAGTTTGCTTTGACCCCTTGTACTCCTTCCATAGGTCCAGGACCCGAGAAATGTCAAAAGATTCAAAAGAAGAAAATATTTTTTTAAAGAAGTTAATTTTACTGCCAGTACATTGTTTTAATTAACAGAGTTCAAAAGAGTACCTAACGATGTAGAGTCTTGCTTTGTTTTATTTCTATGAGAAAAATGATTACAATCTGCAAATGTAAAAAACAATATCTACTTGACTTTGTATTTTCTTAAGTAAACAAAAGTCAATGACATTGAATACAGATTGAGTTTATGTAGGTACTTATATCATCTTAGGCACGGGACAAATACAACCGGCGAGGGGCGCGGGCGCGGCGCCGGCGCACAGTGGAACGAATGTATGGGAGCGGTTGGACGTAGACATGTCCGAAAAAAAAGAGTAAAATTATGCCAAACTAATGATGCCATCTTATTCGATTACTTAATGCCTTCATAACTTGTGGTGATGAATTTCTTCATAACTCCCATATTTCGGGAGTAATTTGAGAAAATGTGAAATTTTACTATGAAAATGAGTGTATCGAGCTCTCTCCCTCCTGATTCCGGGCTTGTTTCAAGTAGCGGTCTCTAATATCATAATGCTTATACTAAGAGCTATATTTAATACTAAGACACATAGTGCGCCAAATGTGCACTTTCTGGGATAAAGAGTGATGTTTATTTTATAACACAATTTTTTTATTTTTTGTTTATTTTGTTGATTAAAACCGTTTTTCTAAAGGTTTACCTTATTACAATAACATTTCTGAGCAGCCAATTAGAGAAGATATAAGCTAATTAGGATATATAATTAGGGACTTAAGGTTTACATATAAAACTGATGCACTAATGATTACTGATAAGAACATTGCTATTATTTAATTACTAAATGGCTCTTAATACACTAATTTAGCATGCATCATTTACTAATTATCACAATAACTAATTACCTTGCAATATTTAACAAAGGATACCTGGGATACCTGGATTTTATATAAATAGGTCACTATTAGTAACTTTAAAATCAGTGTTGATTTACACCTCGTTGTATCCAAGCTAATCTCGCAATGTATTTTCCAAATTTTAATACAAATCTTGATATTCACGTTGCTTTATGCGCACGCGCACATAAAGATTTACGCGACTTTAACTATTTGTTCAGTGTTTTAAAAGATAACAGTTGTGTTCAGTTATGTGAAAGTGCTGAAACAAGTTTAAAAGACTGGTGTCGTCGATTTTGCTACCGCATTTATGCAAAATGGACACAGTCTGGAAGAAGCACAGATAAGTTTCGGAAGAAACATGAGATTTGGCTACAGGCTGCAATTCAATGGCCGGAATTACAGAATGAAAATATGGAACCTTCTACAGAAAATATAAGTGACGTCATCGAGCCCATAATTTCTCCTGCTAAATCTGATGCTTCAACTTGTACACATCCTAGTCCTCGTAAATCTTTTGAGGACCTTAGTAACCGGCAAAAAAGAAGACGCACTGAAGATAGTCTTTCATGCAGCAGTAGCAGCGCTGAAATTATGTTTTCGGCCGAAAGGGCGCTTCAAAAGGCAGGACAAAGCGATACAGCTTATGTTATGAAATACTTGACGGAGAATCCAGAAGAGGCCTCAAAAATCAAAGCCTTCATTGAAGGTAAATCAATTCAGGTACGGGAAATATCCCCTTTGAAGGCATTGGCTCTTTATGTATCGATGAACTTATCGAAATGGCGCTATAACACTCTTCGGGATTTCAACACTCAAGAAGGAGCTCTTCAATACCCGAGTTACTACATGTTGGTTAAAGAAAAAATTAAGTGCTATCCGGCCAAAGAAGATCTCACAGTTACAGAGAGCTCTGCAAAAATCAAATTACAAGCCTTGATGGATTTAACCTCAAGAAGACTTATTAGGTCGTTAGAAACCCCTGTTGATCCCAATCAACAGCTCGTATTGACCAGCAAATGGGGTTTTGACGGATCATCTAGCCAAAGCATTTATCATCAAAGGACGAGTGAAGATGAGCAAATCGATCTTGCTAGTAATTTTATGATTAGTCTTGTACCACTGCGGCTCGTCTCAAAAGGTGTAACAATTTGGGAAAACGAGCGACCATCTTCCACTTCATTTTGCCGGCCAATATTGTTTAAGTTTATAAAGGAAACCAAAGAAAATGTGCAGAGAGAGATGGCTGAAATCGAAGCAGAGATTGAAGCCTTAACTCCATCCACCATCACTGATGGAATTAGTGTCAAACACCAACTGCTGTTGACAATGATTGATGGTAAAATTCATTCCATTATATCCAATACAGCAGCTTCAGTGTGTGACATATGCAAGGCTTGTCCTAAAGAAATGAATAATTTAGAGTTAATCAAAGATAAACACGCAAACGAGGACATGTATAAATATGGCTTAAGCACCCTTCACGCTTGGATTCGCTCAATGGAATGCTTATTACACATTTCCTACAAATTAGACATAAAATCATGGCAAGTAAGGGGTGATATAGCAAAAAGGCAAGTTGATGACAGGAAGAAAAGAGTTCAAGAGGCTGTAAGAAGAGAAACGGGCTTACTTCTCGATGTTGTGAAACAAGGCAGTGGATCCACCAACAATGGCAACTCGGCAAGGAGATTTTTTGAAAACTACACTAAATCTGCTGAACTGACCGGAATAGATGCTATGCTTTTAAGAAAAATCTGTGTGATCTTGCAGTGTATTTCATCAGGAGAGAAGATCAACGTAACTAAATTCCGAGAGTTCTGCTTTGATACTGCTAAGCTTTACGTGGAGTTATACCCATGGTATTATATGCCTTCTTCACTTCATAAAATTTTAATGCATGGGCCAGACATAGTTCAGAACATGTAAATTGTGCCCATTGGTTTTCTATCCGAAGAGGCATCTGAGGCTAGAAATAAAGATTTTAGAAAATATAGAGAGGGGCATTCTCGAAAGCATAGCAGTATCTCATGCAATGAAGATATTATGCACAATCTTTTACTGTCTTCTGATCCACTTGTTACAAGTATCCGTCCAAAAGGAAATAAGTTTGTAAAAAAATCTTCTTTTAAGGAATTTTATGAGCTTACGGATTCTGAGAAAAGTGATATCGAATTTGTTAACATAAATGATTTAGCGGACATCGATTCTGAATTTGAATTAATTGATGATGATGATGATGACGAAGATAATTAAATGATGTTATTGTTTTAAAATGTGTAACTTAGTAAATTAGAGCTTACATCTTAATTATTTATTGTACTTTTAATGAAACTAGGTAATTTATTATCAACTTACTTAAAAGTCATACTCTCATCAGTTCTTGTGAATATTTTTGTTAATATATATTTCTGTATATATATAATATATTTATAGACCTCTTAATAAGTCTGTCTGCGGTTTAAAGTAAATACAAATGGGGAAAAAACGTTTTTTTTTTTTAAATTTTCATTTCCTTTTATCCCAGAAAGTGCACATTTGGCGCACTATGTGTCTTAGTATTAAATATAGCTCTTAGTAATAGCATTACGATATTAGAGACCGCTACTTGAAACAAGCCCGGAATCAGGAGGGAGAGAGCTCGATACACTCATTTTCATAGTAAAATTTCACATTTTCTCAAATTACTCCCGAAATATGGGAGTTATGAAGAAATTCATCACCACAAGTTATGAAGGCATTAAGTAATCGAATAAGATGGCATCATTAGTTTGGCATAATTTTACTCTTTTTTTTCGGACATGTCTACGTCCAACCGCTCCCATACATTCGTTCCACTGTGCGGCGAGGTCCTTTACAGGCGAGTGGCGTCCGAACCCCGACCGCACCCCGCCCTCGCCTCACCGCTTGTTTATGTCCCGCGCCCCGCCGCTTTTATACATTTCATATAAAACACGTAATGAGAGGCGCCTCGCCCGGACCTCGCCGGCGCCGCGCCCGCGCCCCTCGCCGGTTGTATTTGTCCCGTGCCTTAGTTATTTTATTATAGAGCTGTCATAAGGTTCATATTATTTTATTTGACAGGTAAAAACACTCTTTGCTAGACAGGCACCCTAATTGCGGAACGCCAAATCGTCAAATGATTCTGATCAGTTGGCTTCATTTCTATCACAATTGGCTTCATTTTACGATTTTCGAATTGCGAAACTCTAGTTTCTGCGCAGGGCCTTAACGTTCATAATTGGTTTCATAATAAACTAGAGTTTCGCAATTCGAAAATCGTAAAATGAAGCCAATTGTGATAGAAATGAAGCCAACTGATCAGAATCATTTGACGATTTGGCGTTCCGCAATTAGGCTGCTGCTTACCATACTACCTTGCCTATTTTTTTTGCTCTAGTCATTATCTGGATGGTCCTTATTATTTCAATGCGGTGCAGGGGCACTTTCTGGTCTGGCTTTAAAAACAAAACAAAAAAAAAGAAACTAAAAAAATATAAAATTACTACATTTATATCTGTATATTTTTATGTATTCATTTATTCTGTATTCAAATAAAGAATATTCTATTTTATTCTGCTGTTGTCTTAACCCCATCTTCCCCCCACAGCCCAGTATCAGCCTTCTACAAGGCGCTGCTGGCGAACGCGGCCACATCAGCGCTCCGCTTGCACCAGAGAATCCCGGCGCGCGAGATCTCGATCTCTCGGGAGTTCCTCGCCAGGTTCTTCCTAGAAGACAGCGCGCACTACCTCTTCTACTCGCTCATATTCATGAATGTGGTGCCCAACTTGTGTATCCTTTTTAAATATATGGTTACCAACCAAAAATATTACCCTCCTATTAAACAGTAAATGGGGTAAATGAGACTTCAAATAGATTGAAGTACTTCAATGTTTTATATTCGTTGATCAATCAATCCGTCGTATAGCTAATGGTCTATACCTCAGAAGTAACATAGTACGGTAAAAGTCAATTGAAAACCGCCCTTACTGCTACGACCACAGATATAGATACACCTAGATAACGCAAGAGCACCTACTTCGCGTGCCAAAAATCGCACCAGTTTACGATCGAAAATCATAAGCCGCCACTTTCGCGCTCAGTCCTGCGTACTGCTGGCTGGGTGAGCGTGAGCGAGAGAGCGCGAGCTTGTGACGTCATAGTAGGTAGTCAAAAAGTGACACGCTTAGTTTTCATACAGTTCGTGTGATATTTGCGTTATCTAGGTATATCTATATCTGTGGCTACGACAGAAAGGGGCAGTCCGTGTCAAACTGTTTCGTACAAGTCTTAGACAAAGATAGTGTCGAATTGAAGGAAAGATTAGGGTACGATGTAGTGGAACCTTTTGCTGGCAGTGTTTATGTAGAAGCCAGGTTTGACAATTGAGAGGTCTTGAGTTTAAAACCTCATCCGTAGCACTGTGGTAAGGAATGCTCTATGAGCAAAAGTCTGATGTAGCCTAGTGGAGGACAGTATAATCTTAGAGTAGACGTAATGAAATATACAAACATTACAAAAAATATACCTATTTTATGTATGCTAAATGCCTTCTTATAATACATTTAAATAACTTACTAAATGTTTTCATTAAAAAGTGTCAATGTCCTAGTACCGATTTATGTCGTAGTAGCAGTCAGAGTTGATACTGTAACATATATTTATTCACATTTGTTTGAGTAAGTAAGTTTGTCCACCTCAAGGTGAGCGCCTACGTCGTCATTCTCATTTATCTGTAATTAATCGTAGCATTACGTAAAAACTTTCCTTATTAATTTCCCTCACGTAGGAACTAAGGTGACGTATTGATGTCTATTGTTTTAGTTTAATGGTTTCTTAACCGACTTCAATAAAGAAGGAGGTTCTGTATTCGATGCGTATTTCGTCAAATAATTTGTTTAATTTGATAATATCTCTCCTAATGTTGATCATGATGCAACCACTATAGTCCATGCGGAACTAGTTGGCCGCGCCTTAGGTATGTGAGCGGTGGGACGGAGGCGCGGGGCCGCATTACTCAGTACGTGCCTTGCGAACCGCCGCCTCACCCCTGTCCCCACCTCAGCGGCCAACTAATTCCGCGCGGACTATAGTAATGCTACATACAAGTACCCCATTTAATGACTCACACTGTTGACTTAATACTAAATACATAATGTGGCTTGCTCTTATTGGTACTCCTGCTTTAACCTCTGACTAAACATATTGTCGTTCTAAGAGTAGGTACACGTCAATATAATGCAACAAGTGGGGTTCAAACCCACGACCTCTCGTCCGCCAGTCCGACGCCTAAGCCAGTGGACTATTCATTGTGGCTAATATGCTGCTGAACATATACAAGGTGGCAGGGACATCGACCCGCACCTGTTACCATATGGATTCAGTACATGATTCTGAAACGCGTTGAAATTGATCGTCGGTTATTGAAAAAAAAAAATTTGCTGTTCCATGCATTTGGTCGCGTAGAAATTGCACTTCCCATGAAACAGCCGATTTTTTTTTGATAACCAAAAAAAATTACTACGCTGAGGGGTTCGAGAATTATGTGCTGATTTCATGGTTAGGTTTGCGCGTCGGATGTCCCTGCCACCCTGTGTAAGGCTTCTGCTAACACAGCACCGTTACAATTAATTACTAAACAACAATGTGTAATATGGACATTTTATTTTTGCTAGATTCGACCTTCCACCTTTTGGCTAATTGTAACTGGGAACAGGTTTCTTTATAAATAGAATAAATTAAATAATTCTACATGTAATATATTATATTCTAGCCATTATCATGTCTGATGGAATGAATAAATTAGTAACTTAAATATATTGTGATTACATAGGATTAGAGACCAAATATTTAAAAAAATGTGGTTCCATTAGCTTAGCCATTCCACTGGTGCCTCGAAAATTCGCATGTAGAAAAAACATGGTTTTGTTTTTTTTACGTGCCCTTGCCACATTATAAATGAGGTAACCGAAAAAGGTTTTTGTAGAACTTAATTTTAAATAAGTATGACACTACACAACTTTGTAAAAACAGCAGTAGGTAGTAGAAGTATAGTTTTTAAGTCGGTTATTTTTGTTTTAAAAATGTTTTTTTATTTTTTGCTTTCATAATTACCCAAATTGTGGAGATATGGGACAACACAATTAAATATTATATCCTACTAGCTGCGCCCCGCGGTTTCACCCGCATAAGTTTCGATCCCGTGGGAATATAGGGATAAAACGTAGCCTATATGTTAATCCAGGGTGTCAGCTACCTCCATACAAAATTTTATCAAAATTAGTCCAGCCGTTTGAGCGTGAAGAAGTAAAAAACGTATAAACACACACACACTCACAAACTTTCGCCTTTATAATATTAGTGTGAAATATATATTATATTAGTGTGATTGATGACAATTAAACTTAACGTAGGGCAACATCCCATTTATTTGAATTATAAGAATGTATTATCTACAATTTTTGTGCAAACATAACACCTTGACCAGCACACAGTGATCCTGACGCCAATATTCCTGTTCGCGCTGCTGCACGCCGCGTCGTACTCGCTCACCATTCTCGATGTAAGTACACAAATATTGTTAAAATATACTCAATTGTTTACTTCCTCCATAACATAGTTTGTACGTGAAATGTAAGGGGACAGCGTGTTGGAAAGTGACAGATGTTTTTTTTCGAGTGATTTGAAATGACACTATAACATTTTTATATGACTCGAATGAAATAACATTCGAGTCATATAATTATGGCTTGCGGTCAGTGCCGGATTAACCCCTAAGCAAATTTAGCAATTGCTTAGGGCATCACGTCCCGGGAGGCACTATAAACTAGGCGCGGTCCCAGGGGGGTCATGGGGATCATGACCCCCAAAATCATTCAAGCTGTCGAGAGCCTGAATGATTTTCTTACTTGTCTTCACAGGCGTGGATTGCTTAGGGCATCAAGTAGTCTTAATCCGGCACTGCTTGCGGTTTCTTTTTGAGGCTGCCTAGGTTGTTCAGGTTATACTTGGAAAATTATAGAAAATCTATCCTTATAACAGGTGTAAAATACTTAAAATAACGCCATCACAGCGTTGAAGGAGTTACTTCAAACTCAGGACCCTCTCGCTTAGCTATGCCAACTAGAGAGTTGGTCTAGCCGAGCGTGAGGCCCGGACTCCACTGAAGCGGAGCTGTGCGGAGCGGAGCGGAGACGTGCAGGAATAGTCCAATCACGAGTGACGCGATGAGGATTTCAACCATTGTGATTGGTCGATTCCTGCACGTCTCCGCTCCGCCCAGCTCCGCTTCAGTGGAGTCCGGGCCTGATGGTCCTGAGTTCAATTCTCAGATCGAGAAATGCTAAAATTATTTTTTGTAACAGTCCAAACTTTGAAGTTTGGCCCGGTAAATGTCAACTAGTTCGCCCCAAATTTTATGGAACTGAAATCCATCCTATAATTGGCATACTGTTTATGTATTGTATATCCTTTTCGGCCCGGTTTCTATTACCTGCCTATATAAGCAACGCCTACCTACGTAGTAATGTGGGTAGTACGTTACATTTATCACAATTATCAGTATCGCGAGTTCGGGACCAGACATTGATTTTCATAGAATCGTAGTCGTATGATAGGTAATAAATTAATAATAGATTCGCCAGACATTGATTTTTGTCGAAGCATTATCGCACCGATAGATTTTCCTTCCATTTATATCGTATAGTTTTTCTGTGAGTAGATTGTTTAGATATTTTTTATGTTTAATTGTATTTGCTGCAGTAAACCTTGAAGTAGAAAAACGGTTAACTGTGCATTCAAGCATACTCACAAACATACAAAGGTGCTTTATTTAATAAGTACTCATAAGAAGGTTAATGAGTATTTATATATTTATGTAGGAAAAAGTATTATTCAAATAAATTATTTGCGGAATTATTGTAGTTGAGACGTTTTCATGTTAAAAATAGTGCAAAAATTATAATGTAATTCGGTGTTCTTAAAACTCTTTAGATTCGAATAAAATATATTGGGAACAGACAAAGTATTGAAGCGATAATTTATCTAAATAGCTTTTTTATTGACTCATACTCCATCAATCAATGAATCATTTAAATAAATAGAATGAATCTGACCCGTTATTCGATGAACCAGACAAAGGCAATTCATGACTATAACAGATGCATGCAAGCAACGTGAATAATGTGATTTGTGAGTTAAATAGACAATTTAAATGCAAAATAACATTGTATTTGTTATCGAAAATGGAAAACGAAAGTGGTATCTACTTTCTTATTCATAATACCAAGCTAATCAAACATCGATCGGACACACTTGCACTACGAAAATCACCCTTAGGTACTGCTACGATATAAAGGCGCTATGAATGTCAATGTATTCTAGCTGAAGAGGTATACAAATATGTGTACAATGTTGTTATAATATGTATATGTCACCGGAAAATAACAAGAACCGCAAATTTATAAATTTCCTAGGAAATTTCCTAGGAAATTTATAAACTTTCGTAGGATTCTAAACGAGAGATAAATTGTATTATTTTACGCTCACATTTTCGCAAATTTATCAATTTGCGACGTCTCGTGGTAAATTTAAAAACTAACGGATATCCATTCGTAAGATTCCAAACGGTTCGACCAATCACAGAAGAGCATTTAATTTTACGCTTTTTTAAAATACGAAAAATAACACACTGCTCTCTGATTGGTCGATGTTGAAAGTGGCAATGGTTGTGTCCATAGACTTAGGTACAATTATGGGTCTAGCTTAGTAACCTTAGCAAAATAAAACTATTATCACAGTTCCAACACAGTTACAACATTAAAAACTCTACAAAAACACACGAACAAATTGTTTGTTTATGTTCCATGGCGAACAATGGCGGTGGAGAGGAAGGAGAAGGAACACGTGACATATTCAACCAATCAGAGCGCACATGGCGTTTGGTTATTGCTTACTTATTATTTTACGCGTGAGTTCGGTAAGTTTATCAATTTACGAAAATGTGGGCGTAAAATAATACAATTTATCTCTCGTTTAGAAACTTACGGAAGTTTATAAATTTCCTAGAAAATTTATAAATTTGCGGTTCTTGTTATTTTCCGGTGACGCAACAGCAAAAACTAGATTGTATTGTCAATTTTATTGATTGATTGGCGCACCATCCAATTGTCACTATCTGCAGGCTATTCTGTAACATAACCCTCCTTTTTGCTCGCCGTAGTCGGGTAAAAATAAAAACCGTTTACAGGGTGTAGGGACATCGATGAGCAACGTGTTACCATGAATTCAGCTCAGCACATAATTCTGACACCCTCGCGTTCTTCGTCAGTTACCTATTAAAAAATAAATAATTTGCTGTTCCATGTTCCATACATTTTGTCCGCGTACTTTACGATTGTAGTATTTTTATAACTGACGATAAATTTGTAACCATGAAATCAAGTGTTGAATTCGTTATTACAGTTCGCGCGTCTATGTCTTGCCCCCTGTATAAGAAAAACTGATTCTTTTACAGCTATTATGTTGACGTAGGAACAATGATAATTAAATTGTCTTACAGACAAGAATTGAGTTACCTGTACTTTTATTGTTCTTAGCGCAGATTTCATTCTTGACCTTTGCTTGGCTCGCTCTTAGAGCAAACGATTAAAACTGTGCTGATGCGATTAATACTGATGCAGCCGGTAACGATACTAGTTAGTTACATAAACGTAACATCACGCCTGTATGCGAAGGGCTAGGCAGAGTTGCACCTACAGTGGGTGTACTGTTTTACCTCAATCTGTCGAATTTTATAACAATCGGATCAGTGACTTAGGCGTGAAAAGGTAACAGACTGATTGACAGAGTTACCATTCGAATTTATAATATTTAGTACTAGCAGCGGCCCGCGGTTTCACCCGCATAAGTGTCGATCCCGTGGCTGGGAATTTCGGGATAAACCTATTCTATGTCCTTTCCCGGGACTCAAACTATTTCTATACCAAATTGCATCTAAATCGGTTCAGCGGTTTAAGCGTGAAGAGGTAACAGACAGACAGACACACTTTCGCATTTATAATATTAGAATGGAATATGGACACGTCGATTTACAGATTGGTCGATACAAAGTCAGAAATATTTGTTATTTCTCTATTATTGTCTTGGTTTTGGACTAAGAAAAATCGCTAGTTAGATATACTTACGACACTAAAACTGACTTACTCATGTCTGATCACAAGTGTTGATCGTCAGAAAACAACTTCACCGTACAAATGCAGGCATCAGTCATCTATGGACAAGACAACGGTTCAAAGTTCAAGCACAGCAATTATATACCTACTTATGAATTAACAATGAGAATGTTAAGATTAAAACCTTGTGTGAGAGAGACCTACATTCAATATCACTTTTACGCGACTGTGCGATAGCAAAGAAACAGTTATGTTTTTCACAGACACCATGGTAACATAAACTTGTGACCATTAGATAGAAATTGCAAGTAGTTATCATTATAAAAAACCGCTCAAGTGCGAGTCGGATTCGCGCACCGAGGGTTCCGTACGATATGATAGCTAGCTATGTAACTGCAAATTTACGGTTTTCGGATTTTTTCCTTTACTTGTGCTACATGACATTGCTTCTTGTCAAATTTCACGATTCTGGGTCAACGGGAAGTACCCTATAGATTTTGATTCCCTTGAGTGTCGAAATATATCTACGTTTTTTGCGGCATAAACGGCCCTTATTTTTTTTTTACGTTAACGTAGAAGCTTGATTTTTTCACAGCTTCAAGGGACTGGTAGACTGAGTATATGGTTTTAATTTCAACTCGATACCTCCACGTTTTCCCGAGATAAAGGGTCATCCCATGACAGACAGACGGACAATAAAGTGATCCTATAAGGGTTCCGTTTTTTTCCTTTTGAGGTACGGATCCCTAAAAAGAAAGCGGTACATTTGAAAGTTACTTGTAACTACTGTAACACATTTAACAGATGCTGCGGCAGTAGTTATGGAAATCACAATCTTGTTATTACAATCTAAAAATGTAGGTACACTTACATAATGTGTGTCTGTTTGATACGTTTTCACTGCTAAACTGCCGGATATATATTCAAAAATTTTGGCTAAGAAGTAGTTTGTTTGATACTACTTATGTAATGTTACAAACCTTCATTTTAAAATTGCAATAATTAAAAAACTAACCTGCACATAAAAAGTGAATACTTATCGTACACAATCTATACCTACCTACCACATATCCATTAGACCATGTAGGACGTTGGGAAACGGAACGTGATAAGAAAGCAAACAATAATCGTATTAGTAAAATCTGTGTGAAATTGTAACATTAGACAGTTAGTTAAGAGGTCTTACTTATTGTCCGATTTCTGCCCTAACACTAAGCGAAACGTAAATGCAGCCTGAGCGTTCTGTTGGATTTTCAACGCTCGGCTTAGGACGAAAAGTTGAAAATCAAACAGCGCGCTTTTATTTAAGTGTCGCCTAGTGTTTGTGAAAACAGGCATTCGGCTATTATTTAGAACCTACGCCTGACGGCGCCTACAACGTCTAAAACTTCTTTATCAGTGACTGGGCTGGAGTGCCAGCAAAAACCCCAAGTTTGAAGGGTAAAGAAAAGAAACAAAAATAGGTTTATTTGTCACAGAAACATATGTACTTAAAAAAGATACGATTTTTTATGTGATAGAATAGCAGAAAGACAGCGGCGCCGACACACTTTAGACCCTTCACATCGGCACACAGCATTTTAAGACAAACATAATAATGTGTTTCCTTGTGTTTACATTTAGACTTATAGTCCCGATGTTTTCATTTTTTATTTCATTTGTTGATCTTAGCTTTCCCTTAATTATTAAAATCTTGTACCATTGTAATGGTGCCCAAGACACAGGCTGTGCCTAGTTTGGGACCAACAATACCTCGATACTGTAATTTTGAAATAGGGAATAAACGATTTTACTTTACTTTAATGCTTTCCCTCATTTTATCCACAGACCCTCGGCCAGAACTCCATGTGGGTGGCGCGCCTGCTCATCTCTCTGGTGGAGTTCCAGTCGCGCAACATCCTGCGCGCCGCCGCGCTCGCCGAGATCATTCTGTTCCCGCTCGTCGCCATAATGGCGCTCTTGTGAGTATACACCTAATCTGCGTTCGCGGTTTATTTGCCAAAAATGTAAACAAATATGAATTAATGGAAAAATTACTTTAATTCCTACACAATAAAATTCAGTTTATGCTACAACTTCAAAGCCCCTATTACAGGAACTGGGCGTTAATATGGCATATGGAACTTTAGAAAGAGGTACAAACACAGGTTTACAGTGACAGACGGCGCTCTACCGAGACGAACTTTGACTAAAACTTGTATGTGTCTTATTGAACAAGTACTTTTTATAATTAGGATCTCCAACAAAGAATACACCTTACATGCTATATTATAAAGGACAAGAACAAAAATCTATGTGCTCCCTCAATAGGGTATTTTCCTGGGTAAAAAAATAATAATTAGATTTAGTCCGTCAGTTAAATTATCGAAAAATAATGGACCCTTATTTTTTCTTTTGTCAATCAAACAAAAAATGACAAAGATAAAGTGCGTCAAAATTTGGAAGTGGGGGGTCGTGACGTCACGCCGAGCTAAAAAGTGTCGCACGGCGTGACGTTACGCGGAACCTTAACGGGCGATATCTTCATCATTTTTTATATAATTGACAAAAGAAAAAATAAGGGTCCAATATTTTTTGATAATCTAACTGACGGACTAATTAGAATTTTTTAGGAAACTAGCCTATTATAGGAGACCACATCATGCAATAAAAAAAACATTTAAATTATATTTGTTATTATTAAAGTTATACTAGTATATTATTTTTGATAATTTGAATTTAATTAATAAAAATAAAGATTACAAAGCAAAGAAAACATAGTAGAAAAAAATATACTTACAGATAAATAAGAATAGCAAACAATACATTACTAGGGAGGCAGCTCAACACTTACATAATATCATTTAATTTTGTACGGATTAGTGACTTATATTTACCCAGATTATTAGAACTTTTTCTACGAGCACCGTTTCTCTAGCTTATCATGATCATGGTACAATTATATACTTCGCCTGGTATTCTCTTCCCACGATAGCCTTGGGCTACGTCACGATAAGTGTTGCCATTGATTGTACTTTTCAGTAAATTTAGGGACTTTCTCATTTATTTAATAAAAATAAAATAAATTACTAACTAGCTTAACTATTTAGTAACTCGTGTGATTCATCTATTTAGTTTTAAATTGATTAAACTATTGAATTATTAGTTCATAATTGCTTTGTTAAGTTAAAAAATGTATTTTGCTCAGGTAATTCAATTACACACAGTGGCCACACATGGAATTGACAAGTGTCATACTGTCAGCTCACCATTTCATCGCTATCGTCGTGTCGCTCATACCTATAGCGTTGTTTCGCTCGGTAAGCAAAATACTGTGGTTCCCAAACATTGTTTACTGTGAAAAGGAAACCAGTGTAACCTTTGAAAGATACGCAAGAAAAAAAATGGTTAATTGTTCCATACTAAACTGTAAAAACAGAAGTAAAAAAGGCGGTGTTATAAGGTTTTTTTCTTTTCCCAAAGAAGAGAATAGCAAATGCGTGGCTTCAATATTGTAGACCAAAAACAACAATAAGAACTGGTATGTCCTCAGGGCTACACATAAAGCAGAGGCGGATTTACACATTTGCCGCCAGTAGGCTATTCAAATTTTGCCGCCCCTATCGACCTCTACAATAATATCCCATGGATTGAGAGGGACTTTATCCTGAGAGGATCGTGATGTGCCTAATTAACCCGATGGAGTTTTTAATATAAGTCCAGTAGAGGCAGAATCCTGTGAGTATTCAACCATTTGCTTTATTCTTGCTGGATAGCCTATAGCCTGGGTCTCTTGCATGTGTGTTCTGACACGAGGACGTTGTTACAGGTCTGGCTTGTTATGCTAGCCTTCTATATGATTGGTGCTATGCGCGGTTAAATTGATGCTTGGTGTTGCGCCGTTGTGTGATGATTTGGAATTCATCAGAGCGCAGGGGGCTGTAAGGTTATTTTATTTTATTTATTTGGGACAAAAAACAGTTATGCGTTACAACATAAATAATTAGCTTAGGTATAATATTAAACAAACGCGCAACCCACACTATTGTCCACGGAATCATATCGATTTTAAAAGAAATAAGGAAACGGACGTATACAGAAAGGGACAGCAAAAAAATAAACAAAAATCTGAAAAGTGACACAAACCAACTCAAGACAGCGCTTCCCGTCCAGATTTAGTTCGTAGTCACCAATCAGATCACACCATAACGTCAGCAAGAAGCAGTCATCGTTAAGGATGACCAGAAAGTAAATCAATAGCCATTTTTCTAAATTTGTTCTGGTTATCCCTTGCAGTGTGATCATCCGACGTTCAGGAAGGCCTTACTTAGCCGAATCCCGGTGATGAGGGAAGTTCGCCACTCCAGGTAACGAAAGCGATCATCTAGTCCGTAGGCCGCGTTCGCGTGTGCTCTCCTGTGAGCGAAGCCAAGGACCGAAGATCCGTCAACTGACTGAGTTCAGTAGTAATAGTATAGTTCAAATAGAAACCATCATCAGCTTGTTTCCAATTAATTTCTGTAAACTACTCAAGGGCCGGGTATTATTTTTATCTTTTCCCCATTAAAAAAGTTTGAGAACCGCTTCGCAACTGATGACGTATTACCAGGCCGATCACGTGACCCAGCTGTCACGGGAAGAGAATACCATGTATTGTTATACCATGATCATGATGATTATTATAATCTCACTAGTATGGTAAAACTAGGGACCCATTTATTTTTAATTACTTATGTAGTAAAATTATTGCTAAGCCGTTTTTTTTGCTTTTGTCTACCAAACCACATGACATATATATAATTATAGTTATAATAATTACTGTTGACAAATATCATGAATGTGTGATAGCGTTGTCACACGCGAGTTAATAAAAGCATGTAAGCTGAAAAGAGGTTATTGAACTTATTGTGACCTAGAAATCTAAGTTTAAAGGGGACACAATTAGCACCCTTACTAACGTCACACACTTGGAATGACAATCCTTTTGATTTGAACATTTCATCTGTCTAGCCTTTTCCCAACCATGGTTGGCTTCCAGTCCTAACTAGATGGAGCTGAATATCAGTATTCCTTTTAATTTTAACAATACAAACTCATGGCAAATTCCATTGATTCGTATAGGTATTAAGTACAGTCCTATCACAGTTATTTTACGTTAGATTTTGGATATTTATTCTTGTTGCTATATGTTTTCTGTCACAGGGAAAATAACTGCAAAAGGATGTTTGAAACATTTATGTGATCTATATTAAAATTATGCTCGATAGAATTGTCAAAAAATCAAAAAGATTGGTGTCAACTTGTCATTATGAATGTGACGCTGAAGACGAAAATTTCTAATGAAGTTGAGGAATGTGTCAACAAAACTACTTTTAATATGGCTGCCTGCCCTATCAATTTAACCTTATATTTACGACTTGTTCATAATCAGTCTCTGTGCGTACGTGACACAGCGCGGTTGTGGCATTGCGTGTACTGATGACTCATCGCGGAGGACAATGACCTCGAATACTGTAAAGTGCGTGAATTGCAATATTGTGATAAATGAAGTTCTGGCATTCCTGCGAAATGTCTTGGGCTTCATGGATGAACAGAGTGTACACCAGCTGTGTACCACGTCTTTTTCGGCTGATGATATCCTGAAGGCTAAAACCCTGTTGTTCGAGTCGGTACCTAATTCTAAGAAGATGCCGATTCGACGAAAGGACGGAAAGAAGAAAGTGCTACGTGATTTGGAAGACATAATCTGCCTTATGAAAACCACAGATCAGGATTTGTTCCCAATCTTCGTAGCGAAGGAATTACACAAGGTCCCACCGGTCACTTTTGATCACGTCGATGTGACCCGGCTACTTAAGGACATATTAAAGCTGCAAAACCAACTCAGTGCGCTGGAAGAGAAAACCGTTACAACGGAAAAATTTGATTTACTCAAGCAGGAGGTAGATAATATGAAACATGCATCAATATTAGATCACGTCTCTTATGTTAATGTAAATAGAAGAAGAGGGGCCTGTTTACAAAACAGTCAACATGACAGTGGTCCCATAGGTCTCCAATACATGCCTATAACAGCGTCAAAATTATCAGCTGATAGTGAGGTCGGTGACCGCCCGGCCTACGTAAGCCACTCATCAACGTTAACATCAAACGGTGAAGACGATTTTGTCTCTTTCTTACGGACACAAAAAGGCGCGACAGAGACTCAGGGACACGTGGAGGTGCAATCTTGCACTGTGGTTTCGGATCGAGCGAGCAGGACGACAGGCGGACATACTCAAGGACGCGGTGGCTGTGATGGTTCGAGCGGGACAGCGCTACGAACAGAATGTGTTGAGGCCGCGGTGAGTACCGCGGTTTCGCACATGCCAGCCAACACTTCGCCGGTTACCTCTGCGCGAACGCACACCTCAGTTGAGCCAGTGACCAGTGGAGAACGGTCGTTACACGCAGCTGCAGTTTTACCTGGTGATAGTATGAATGCGCTCCAAACACCTAAAGCGAGTATGTGTCTGCAACAGTCTAGCGCAAAATGTGAACAAGCGGCAAACAAGTGTAGTGATACAGAATGGACGATAGTGCGGGGCAAAGCATCCAAACGGTACAAACTAATTGGTCAGAAAGGTTGTGCTGCTACCGCACCGAATAGTAGGTTTAAAGCGGCTGATGTTAAGGTGCCGTTGTTTATTTCGAACGTAAGCAAGGAAACGAGTGAGCAGGACATAATTAGTTACATACTAGAAAAAACGAATGAGAGTGTTACCCTCAAAACAATAAATATAAAAGCTGCAAAGAAATATAATGCTTATAAGTTGTATGTCTCTAAAACGAAACTTAACTTGTTTTTAAATAATGAATTGTGGCCAGATGGCATAACTTTTAGGCGTTTTGTGCGTTTTACGTATCAAAAGAATGAAGAAGAAAATAGGCAACGGTTATAGTCGTTTTAAATGATATACACTATGAACAACAACCATCATAAGTATTGTAAATTAGTTAGCTTTAATTGTAAGTCTGTTAAACGCTCAATTGACTGTGTGAGGAACATTTGTGAGATGTCAGATATAGTAGCCCTCCAAGAGACGTGGCTTCTCCCTCATGACATTCCTTTGTTAGGAACCATCTGTGATGAATTTGAGTATACCGGTAAATCGGCTGTTGACACGTCTGCGGGTTTACTCGTAGGGAGGCCGTATGGGGGAGTGGCCATTCTCTGGAGGAAGGGAATATTTGAATCTGTGTCCATAATAGAATGCACGAGCCCTCGTCTAGCAGCTATAAAAGCTATTATTAGCGGTCGCTCCGTTATTATAGTTACAGTCTACATGCCAACTGACTCTTCCGACAACTTGCCTATTTTCACGGAAGTCCTAGGTGAGATCAGCGCAATTGTTGAGAGTGAAGGTGTTGAAAGCGTTTTTATTATGGGTGACTTTAATGCGCATCCTCATGAGCTGTTTTTTAGGGAACTCAAAAGTTTTTGTGCTGATCAAACCTGGCTTTGTGCTGACATAGAGAAGCTGGGCTATGCAGCCAATAACTACACTTTTGTCAGCGAAGCACACGGGTGCAGAAGATGGCTAGACCACTGTGTTGTGTCGTTATCAGCGTGGCAAACTATTGTTAGGGTAGGCATAGAAGAAGATGTATTTTTATCTGACCACCTACCACTATATATTGAGTGTGACCTGAATTTAGTTAGACCGAAGATAACGATGCAGCATCCTCGCTATTGTGATGTGACTTGGGGCGAGAGGGATGACTCGCAAATTACAAAATATCGTAATTTATGCAATGACAGGTTACGCAACATCGGTTTTCCTCATGAATTTCAAAAGTGTAGTTATGGGTCTTGCAATGTGGTCGAACATAAATGTATCCTGGATAATTTATATAAAACTATTGTAGATATTTTAAGTGACGCAGCTGTAATGACGAGTGAGAAGGTTAGGTCCAAGCCAAGGAGAGGCAGAGTGTTGTGTGGCTGGAACAAGCATGTTCGAGACGCTTACCGAGAGGCCAGGCTTAAATTCAAAGAATGGGTAATACATAATAGACCGACCTCTGGCGTAATATATGAAGAAATGTGGGAGACCCGGAAAACATTTAAGAGTCGTCATAAATGGTGTCAAAAAAATAGTGAACAACTAAAAATGGATTTTTTAGCCGAGCAAAGAGCAGCGAACAACTTTAGTAAGTTCTGGAAAGCCACAGGTAAGCTGGATACCAAGCCTGGGCTGCCGGTGAGCGTCGGTGGAATGAATGATCCAAAGCAAATTGCAAACATGTTCATGGAACATTTTAAAATGCGATCACCCCTTGGCCCCTCAGGTACGATAGCCGGTGCTGAGTCCTTCCGTGAGGGGGTGGAACCGGTAATGTATTTCTCAACGAAACAGGTCAGGGCGGTAATTAAAAATATGAGTAGAGGTAAATCACCCGGGCACGATGGACTCAGCATCGAGCATTTTAAGTATGCTGGTATTCACCTACCGAGGGTCCTGTCTCTGTTTTATTCTATGTGCATTAGTCACTCGTACCTACCGGCAGAGCTAATGAGAACGATTGTGGTACCGATTGTCAAAAACAGGACAGGGGATATCTCGAACGCGGGAAACTACCGGCCAATCTCTCTTGCAACTACCATTGCTAAAATATTGGACAGTATGCTTGATTCGTGCTTGGAAAAACATCTGGACCTGCACGACTCACAGTTTGGGTTTCAACCTGGGCTGTCCACTGAAAGTGCAATCCTAAGTCTCAAGAATACTGTCCAATATTATACAGATCGTAAAACGCCGGTGTATGCCTGTTTCCTGGATTTCTCCAGGGCGTTTGACCTTGTGTCATATGATGTGCTCTGGAGGAAGTTGGGGGACAGGAATGTACCGGCGGAAGTTCTTAAGGTTCTGCAATTTTGGTATGCTAACCAAACGAACCATGTAAAGTGGTCCAACATTCTCTCTGAGGCTTACGGGTTGGAGTGCGGGGTGAGGCAGGGAGGGTTGACCTCACCCAGGCTCTTCAACCAGTATGTAAATGACCTCATAGTCGAGCTCAGCAGTATGCGTGTTGGCTGTCGGGTTGGTGGTGTTAATATTAACAGCATCAGCTATGCAGACGACATGGTGCTGCTGGGCCCGACTGCAGGTTCTATTGGAGAGATGTTGAAAGTTTGCGAGGACTACGCGGCTAGGCATGGGCTCGTGTATAACGTGAAGAAGTGTGAGTACATGGTCTTTGGGGTCGCCGGTAAGTGTACAGATTATTCACCTAACTTTACCCTAAATGGCTTGAGCATAAGAAGAGTAAAACAATTCAAATATCTGGGACATATGCTTACCGACGACCTGAAAGACAATGTGGATATTGAGAGGGAGCGCAGGGCTTTGGCGGTCCGCGGTAATATGTTGGCTCGTAGATTCGCCCGCTGCACGGACCAGGTAAAAATAACGCTTTTCAAAGCGTATTGTCAGGGTCTGTACACGGGTGGTCTGTGGATCAGCTACACCAAAAGGTCGCTAGATGTCCTGCGCGTCCAGTACAACAATGTTTTTAGAATGCTTTTGAGACTGCCCCGGTTCTGTAGTGCGTCAGAGATGTTTACGCAGAGCCGTACTGATGGCTTCCACGCAGTTGTGCGGAAGAAAATAGCGTCTGTGGCAGCTAGAACCCGGGCCAGTGGCAACAGCATTCTAAAAACAGTGACTGAGAATGTGTTTTCCCCTTTTATGAGGCATTTTGTGGAGAAGATGACCGGTTGAGAAACTGGTTTCGTCTTCTTTACAAGGTGACTCATACCCTAATTGTTATTTATGTATATACTAACACTAGGTATAAGGTACTTTACTAACACTACGGCAGCCTAATTGCGAAACTTATTTTGATTCTGAATGCAACTCCGAACTGAAGCCAACTCCAGTTGTAATCGGCTTCAATATTCGGAATTGTGAGACTTTATCTGATTCAAACTAATCAGAATTGGTTAGTGACGTACTCTTTTTTGGGCAGAATTTGTTTCGTGAACGCGTTTCGTTTCATCATAGATGAACTATTCGCTTCTGAATATTTTTGCTATAATTAAATTTTGTTTTGATTACAACTGATGGTCTACTACTGCTTATAAATAAAAATGTACAATGATAGCCGAAAAATGAAAAACCAATTTATAATACACTTTCTACCAAAAACTACCATAATTGAAATACGCAAGGAAACGTTTTATTTTTCACGTTTTAGTTATCTGTGGCCAACGATAAAATCGTAAAAACGCAGTGTTGTCAACTTAGTGGGATTTCCACTAAACCTGGGGGTTTGGACACAGGGGTGGGGTGCTGGCGGACAATATTTTGCTTTTAGTGACTGGTGGGTTAGAGTGCTAGACTAATTCAATTTGTAGAAAACAATACAATAAACTACTTAAGCGCAGAAAATGTTATAATAACACGATAATGGCATGTTTTATGTTTTATTTCATCATTATCATTTCAGCCGAAAGACGTCCACTGCTGGACATAGGCCTTTTTTATTTAAACCCTGTGAAAGTGAGAAATAAATCATAAAACTACTGACGTTTTACCTACGATTTATTTCTTTCAAATGCGGAAACCACTATGGATTTGAACGCTGATTTGCATGGAGATCGAAAAACAAAGTAATTTCGAAAAAAATCACACGGCAACATACTTCCGGGATAAAAAAAACCAACATCTAACAAACATAACAATCATCTTCACTAACATCTTGAGTAAACTATTTTATGATATTATTGTAGTAGGATGATGCTAAAAAAATACTGTGAATAACTTATGTGTTCATTCTCAAATCTTAAAATGGACGATCGAACATCGGTAATAAGAATAAAAATAATTTAAAAAAATTGCGACTTCTAGTGGACTCGGGAGAAAAGTTGGCAACACTGACAATGAGTAAAAGTTATTATGAAAATAGGAAACTTTTAAACCATAATATTCTTTGTTTGGTTTTATTTTGAATGTTGTTTAAATTAATAGTTGTTTTTTAACATACAAAATTATATTTAGGTACTATTCTCATACAGAAACATGGGCCTATGTTAAATAGTTTCGGAAAATTTTTCTCGCGGTTTATTGTAGAAGGAATACGTTTGTCAAGTTCTCTGAAAGAGGACAATCGGAGGTTTTCGCTGGCTGCACCAAATCTTAGGCTGTTTTGCTCGATAGCGAAAAGTACCTAAGTCAATATAATCCTACAAGTAAGTACTTAACCCAATATATTTACGAAAAAGTTGTTCGTATCTCATTAGATTATTGTGGCTCGTGTACTTACCTACTTTTGATACCGATGATCATCAAACATCGACCTATATTAGCTTTTGAATACTCAATAGTAAATGATAACTTCTCCACGTACCTACACATAATAGTTATAACAACTTAATACACGATCTAAGACGACCCACTGACCGATCTTTAAGAATTAAAAATAAAGCTTAAACCATAAGATTTCAATATGTTTTTAATTTTCAGTTATGACTTCCAACAAATGGGACTGACTGCGGGTGAGGATGATTTTGTAAATAAAAGAGCACTTCAACTGGGACAAAGTGTCCTTACTTTCTCACTCTATGGGAGCAATCACTGGCTGCACTAAGAATTAGGCTGTTTTGCTCAATAGCGAAAAGCCAATATCTTCATCACAAGTAAGTAACCGTCCTAAGACGACCCACTGACCACCCAATATATTTAGGAAAATGTTGTCAAAGTCAAAAGGCACTTGAATGTCAAACGTTGTTTGTATCATACACATACTGACAATCATTCCTTTTTTGTATATATAAGCAACTTATTTAGCTTAGCTTGGATAGCTATTTGTTGTGGATAAAATAATTATCATAGTATGTCTGTTAACCTCCATTCTAACAACTGAAATTATTAATCAATATGTTTGTACATAAGTAGTTATTGAAACAAATTATAATAACCATTAATCAAATAACAACTAAGTACAAAACATTAATCATAATATTTTTGCAGATGGTGCTAAGAGCTGAAAATACAAGAATGAAACACTGCCCTACTAACATCAATCTAGTTGACATATAATGGATTTTCTTACAAAGAATGGAAAACCTATCTGCCGTATTAATAATTAAAGGTAAGCTTTTTGACACAGTTAAGAATCAAGCAGCAACTCACATAGGTAATAATTATTGATGATAAATATATCATAATTACTATGTTATATTTTATGTATACCTAACTAATGTTTACCATTCAAAAGTGTTATGTTAAATAAAAATGTTTGGAGACTGAAATACTGGCCCTAAACAAAGAAGAAATTAAACACTGCACAGCATGATAAGGCCTATGGCTTTTGTTCAGCCATGGGCTGATGATGATGTTGAAATAAAACGCGCACAGTTGTTACACATGTTCAAAAGACTTGTAAAGGAACACTGCTTGTCGTTGTGATTTTGTCCTAACTGCAATCATCTACTGTCTTCTTTTATTTTCGGTGCTTATAATTAATTAGTATGTATTTATTTAAGTATCTATAATTTTGGATATGTATTTATCTGTGTATCTATTTTAGTGTATTGTATATATAATATTTGCACCAATGACAGCCCCATTTTATGTTCAGCGAAATCACTGTCCATTCCAAGGTTGCCTGGAAGAGATCGCAGAAAGCAATAAGGCCGCCCATTGTATATTTTGTAGTGTTTGATGTGTTTATTTCATGTTATGTATTTTTGTGGTGTACAATAAAGTATATATAAATAAATAAATAAAATATGCCTAGTTTTCTACATAACATAGTTTAAGTACCTACCTACTTTATTTGAGTAGAGAATAATATGATTCATTTTAACATTGCAGGAGAATTCTCGGGGTGTTTCACCTACGAAGACATGAAGGCAGCATGATTGACGCCCATTACTGGTCGCCACTGCTACTGCTGCTCAGCAACTACTTCAGTTTTTAAGCTTCTCAAGTACAAACTCAAGATTGTTAATAAAAGCTAATCATTGTATTTTAGAAAACTTGAATCTTCAGTCTTGCATGACAAAGATATAAACATATTATCTATCTAGTGTTTTAATTGTGAACTGTAAAGGTACAAATAAAAATAACTTGTTATGAAAAATGTAAGAATAGGACACTAAACCTTTTTTTTAATAAAGACAGGTGATTATTATAGTGATACTAATTAGAAAATAGTGGTGTTTAGCTAAATTAACTGTCATTCATTGGGTATAGGTAAATAAAAAGACATAAAATATAGTAAACAAAAAAACTGGTTTTATTTAAATGTTATTACAACCTCAAATTCGGATCAAAGTTACTGAATTATTTTATTTAAGTAAAATCTTAGTAAGATTTCAATTTCAATATTAATTTTAGGTTATATCGAATACTGACAATAGTATTTATTCACATTTAACATGAAATATTTGGACATGCGGTAAGAATAAATTGGAACAAATATGTTGTATGGGATTGGTGGAATTTGGCATCTGAAGACGTCTTCTCGTAAAAGTCATCATGGATAATTTATATACTGCTTTCTAATGCTTGCTGTCAGAGAAAGTAATTTTTTCTTGAATAATGTGGTTGAGCCTGACAACTGAAAGATAAAAAAAAAGAATTTATGTAAATCCTCACTATAAAATTACAACCATCCACAAAGTAAAAGGCCTCTCCCCTTAAACACTTCAATGCAAAAATTCCTTAATCTGTAAAGAGCATGAGAGCTCTTTGAAAACTTGCTCTTTAAGTGACTTCCAATTTACTTTGCTATCAATACCTATACAGATAGATTGTTGCTGTGCATAGCACACAACATATAAGATACAATATTTAGGTGGTTATATCCGCCCCTAAGACGACCCGCTGACTGACCCTATGATGGGCACATTCAATGTTCAACACGTACCTAACAAGAAAATAATACTGACATTACCTTGAACAGACAATGATGTGGATATGAGTAGGTCTATGTATATGATGGTGTGTGTGTTCATCGTAGTCCTTAGGTACATAACCCATTGATTTACGTATATTGCTTCAAAGTGTGCTTTTTGTTCTTCCTCTTTACTTATTGCCTTTCCAATGAAGTAAAAGCCAGACTGTGTTGCTAAGCTTCTGGCATAAGTTAACGTTTGTTATGATACCTACGAGGTACGAATTTGTCTATCGTTAAAATGCCACCAATATACATCGTTTCTGAAATATCATAATATGTATCTTTAATTTAGATTGTAAGCACTTGTAACAGAATAAAACTTTTACAAATATTTTAATAAATTCACATCACCGCCTCGATTTTTAAAATACCACTGATATTGATGCATTGAGGTTTTACACATTCACAATTTATCAGGAAGACTACCACTTACATTTTTTCGAAATAATTATGGAGATCACGCGTTTATATCCTAAAATATGTAGAACGGAAAATGATTCCGACGAGAAGGTCGCCTTCGGTTTCAAACCAACTGCAGTTGGTTTCGATTTGACGTTTTAAGCCAATTGTCCCTTGTCATTTTAATTTCACAATTCCAAAAATTGACGTTTGCCCACTTTTTCTTGACATTTCGTTCATTCTTTAACGTTCATAATTGGTTTCATAATAAACTAGAGTTTCGCAATTCGAAAATCGTAAAATGAAGCCAATTGTGATAGAAATGAAGCCAACTGATCAGAATCATTTGACGATTTGGCGTTCCGCAATTAGGCTGCGGATCTCTGTTATCTGATTTTTGAAATAAATAATAATAATAATAATAATAATAATCTTGTCCACAGCGGGTACTGCGGGCTGCTGACGCCCTTCGTGTACTACTACTTCGTGACGTGGCGCTACGCGTCGCGGCGGAACCCGTACACGCGCAACACGTTCCGCGAGCTGCGCGTGGCGGCCGAGCGCGCCGCCGACAAGCCCGCGCTGCCCGCCGCGCTGCGCTCCGCCGTCGCCGGCGCCGTGCAGCTCGTGTGTCGCATGGCGCCGCCCATGGAGCATGTGCAGCAGCAGTGAGTACCTATAGCTGTACGACGATTCTTTGCCGTGAAACGTGGCCAAAATCAATTAAGCCGCCATCTTGTTATTTCTATGCATTTCACAAAACTGTACCAATGTTTACGAACAGGGACGACCCCCTGTTAACGTCATTCCATCCGGGCGCCAAAATCTTGCAGCAGTGTATTTTAAGCTTTTTATTATTTGTTTCTTTTTCACTTATCCTGATTATGGTTGTGCGTGGCACTCTCATTTTTATTTATTCTTAGGATTAGGAATGTTCACAATTTTTCCGGATAAGTATGTCCAGCTTTTTGGCGTCGCATTCGGACTTTCATTTGTCCAGCTTTTTGGCGTCGCATTCGGACTTTCATTTGTCCAGATCTTTTGAGTTCAGGAATTTTATCAGAAAGTGAAATTAATTGAACTAATGTAACAAAACTGTACTTTTGCAAATGTGTCACTGTCGACCCCAGCCACAAACTAATATAAGTAAATTTTGTAAAAAAATTGTTTTTGACACATTTTTTTTTGTGTTTTCAGGTAAATATCTCATACGTAAGGTCAGTTAAGGTGAACAGAAAACTTTCTACATCACTGTCGTTCTTTTATATCAAAACTACGCAAGTGTGCAGTCTACACGTCTGGATGTGTCTATGGTTTAGTATACTTCAGTTACGAATTATTTGACGAATACACGGATTGTTACACGGGTTACTACAAAATTGTAAAATAAAGGTCAATTTAGAGCATATTTTTCTGCATGTATTTAAAAGCATTTTTAACTGTTGTACATTGTCAACAAAATCTAATTTAAAAAGTTGTCCGTTATTTTTACTATAAAATTGACAGCTTGATATATTATTTGTCAAAAATAAAACATTCTGTGAAGGTCAACATCCATTTAAAGGCGAACCAAAAACCGCCCTTTTAGGACATCACTAAATGTAAGAACAAACTATCCAAACCATTGCAGTACAAAAATTCTACTTAACAGGCACATTATTTAGCTATGGCAACCCTGAAATGAAAGAGTGAGATTACGCTTTACCACAGCGCAACGCTAAAAAGAGACGACATGCTTGAGACGACTGCCATCGCTGAATAATCCACCCGTACAATGTATTCAAATGCATTTTATAGCATAATCTTTTGGTTGTTAAACAAATCAGTTTATCATACTGTAGTTAGAAGATGAACTTTATGTATTTAAGTTTAATTTCTATTTAATGTCGGTCCAATTTTATTTAAGACACTAATGTTGAATGTTTAAGTTAGACTGATAAGTGATTTATTCAATTAGGTTTTTACTATCGAAACGGAATAAAATTGTCTGTCAGTATTTTTTTTGTCACAATGGAATTAATTTGTCGTTGGGCTGAGGGCGAAGACTCGTGCTTGCTGAGAGCTATTTAAAAAATAAACCATGTTATAATATTATGTTACGGATAAGTAACGTAACATTTGTGTCTTGTTCCATTCTTGTCCAATCATGGTTGATAATAATTCTCATTAATATTTAAAATATTACAGACATCTCAACAAGCACATTATCTCTTTGGAATTGAAACTGGTTATAAATATTAAAGTTACATTATTTTTGTGAATCGTGTATTCCTTATTATTTTGGTTATGTTGTGTATCGCCAGCGACATTTTTATATTTAGCAATTATTTTAATGCACTTGGTTTGGGGTGAATGTAGTCGTTTTTAAATAAATGTTGGTATAAACGGTCGTATTGTTTTTTCTTCCTTTTAAATATTTCCATCCTTCTCTGTTGACAAGTTTCAATGATGTCTCGGAAAGATTTATCAAAAGTAACGTTCCTCTCCTTGTCCACAGTACCGATAAGTTAACCAGGAGGCACTAGGTGCCATAGGCAATAGATGACTCATCGTTTCAGTTCGCTACGTGTCTCCGCTTGGGCGCACCTTGCGTTGCTCCGCATCGGTGTCACTGCAGTCAAGCTGTAGACAGTCTCGGGTACCATGGCCTCTCAGGACGGGCCATGGCGAATGAACGGCACGCCAGCATCAAAGATAATATTCTTGTAGCCCTTGTCACCGCCGGCATACCAGCGGTATTAGAAGTTGCGTTCGAAAATGCGTTAAAACCCAAACGGCTTGGTATGTGACGATGGGAAGACGCCAGACTGCATGACGTTGCCATGGATGGTAGATTAGGTAGGCCTCTGGTGTGGGACGCAACCCGTGTCAATACCCTTGCGCCAATGCTGCCAGTTTTCTGGGCACGTTTCCGGGTGACAACGATGCGGACGAGTACTTCGACGTTGTATTCATTTGTATAGTTAGTTACTCACTCATTTAATTTAGTACCTAGTGTGAAAAAAATACACTGAACAAAAATGAAAAACCTTACAGAGACGGTCAAAAATAATAAAGCCATGGATAACCCCGAGTTTACTAAGGTGTATGCGACACAGGGATAAGTTACACAGAAAAGCTAAATTTAAATTATCACCGAAAAACTAAAATTTTCAAATTACTTTCTGACGTTACAGGAATTTTAATGTATTTTACGAAAAAAACCTAATTAAAAATCCACAACCAGACACTAAAAAATTATGGAAAGCTATTCGAAACATCGGCATCGCTAACCAAACGAACGGACAGACAGACAAACGAAGTCGCACCATGGGTGTTCTTTTTTACCATTTTGATACGGAACCCTGTACGCAGAAGTCGCGGGAGAAGTGCTGATAAAAAAAAAAACTACCTATAACGTTGGTTTTTAGATTTTCAACTTTATCGCTAAGGGGCCGTTCAAGTATTAAACGTAAGCAGAATTTTTGTAATTATTAAGCCCCCCCTCCCCCTCGTCAGCAACTCTTACCCCCCCCCCCCTCCCATGCTTACGTAAACATTGGTACATGCATTTTTCAATATGTTCTGGTTTCTTTACCAGTAGAATCCCTGAAAATGCGTTTCGTTTTCAAGCATAGACAAGTAGGGTTGCCATTATATGTATTCAAACCAAAAGCTGAAAAAATTTGTAGAAAATCTGAAAAAATTAATACTGCTGATGTAATCACTATCCAGACCCCCCGATCCCCCATGTCATCAAAAATAAGCAAAGCAAAGACCCCCCCGCCCCCCTGTAGTGCTTACGTAATACTTGAATGGCCCCTAAAGTACAAGGTTCAAAATTGATTGGGAAAATTACAACAAAACCAACACCACGCACAACAACCAAGAACAACATTTTCTACTTCTCCAGAATTAATAGTTATTTCATAAATGTTGGAGCCTCACTAGCTGATAGTCATCCCTAAATCGGCCTTGGAACACCGCGGGGTGATGTACTAAGGGGAAACAAAATTTTCATTTCTCATACTCGGAAAGTAGTGTTTGTTTGATTCAAATAGCGGGTGGAAGACGCTGCTTCCCACCACAGGGCGGGAAAGACTCATAGTAATTACTTCTCTCTTTAGGGTGGGAATGAATTTTAAAAATAGAATTGCAGTAGTCAGCTACGAAATTTTTTACATAAATTAAGAAAAATGCTGCAGTCTTGTGAGTGTATTATAAACAGCCAGTGAAATTAAAAAAAAAAAACCTATTAAGCGGGTAACCCTGTAAGCTGTACCGAAATTCAAAAACTTTGCATGTTATTGTTATCAATAAATATTTTAGAAAAACTACTACTTTTTACTTTCCTTATATTCGAAATGAAAAGTAGAGTGTTTAACACAGGTGAAAGTCATCAATCCCTACTCGGGCTATAGCCGCCCTCGCTGCGCTCGGGCGT
Organism: Amphipoea lucens; assembly: GCA_947508005.1. Classification (NCBI taxonomy): domain Eukaryota; kingdom Metazoa; phylum Arthropoda; class Insecta; order Lepidoptera; family Noctuidae; genus Amphipoea; species Amphipoea lucens. The sequence goes on from OX382357.1 coordinate 24,491,941, forward strand.
CTAAATGCCTCGTATAAGAATTGATTCCTTTCGACCCTTGCATAACAATCTACTATTTCACCTAGAACCATGAACCCCAAGATTCAGAGATATTTGCTGAAAACTGAAGTTTTATCCGCCACTCATATTAGTAACTTCAACCATTCAGACCCTCATCTGTTTGCAATGAACAAGCATAAAGCAGTAGGTGCGTAATGCGTAAAGACTGAAAGCCGGGTTACGCATATTTCAGTTTCTACAAGGATGGATGTCGTTTGAGAAAAAAGAAACAGATTTTGTTAGATTTTTTTATTAATTATTAGCTTAAGACCTAAGCCACGGGTGGCACGGGCTGGGGCAGAGGCGCAGGCGCAAGGGAACGCACGTCACTTGTGGGCTCCAGAGGGACAGGCTCGTCCTTGGGCTCAGTCACCAGAATGTGGTCGGGCTGCGGCTTCTTGGGACCGTTCTTGCCTGCTTGATCCCATGGCAACATAATCTTGACCTGTAGAAGAAAGTAAATGGTTTACTAAGACATCTAGACAAAACACTCCCATATTTTGCCTACAGATCTTGAATCATAACACTCTTTCAGAAAATTGTGTTCACACTGCAGGATAATGTCATCAGTTTGAAAGTATAATTTTAGAAAGAGAGAGCCTGTTGGATGAAAGAATAAGAGCTGACTTTTTAATCTTCAATAGCTTTTGTATACAAAATATATCAAACCATCATATATATTATGCTATAGATAAAAGTTTTCTGATTATTGAAAAATTGGCTCTAAAGATTATAATTTACATTTTCTCTCATGATTACCATGGTAAAATGAACATAATTTAAATACAGTTTTAAATATAAATGTCCAGCTTGCACCGTACCAGAGCCTGTACAGACAAGCCCTCCAATAAACAAGCTGAGTCAATCTGCCACAAATATTAGACCTCTAGCCATTGAGGGGCTGGAAATCCCTGATATTGTGGCGCAAACAAGAACAACAAAATTCTAATTTTGTTTTAGCTTTTCTCTCAAATCTATCAAGGCACACATCTACAGATTTATTTATTTATAATACGTATTACGCGCGCTTAAAAATAAACAATTTCGAGCAGTTTTCATTATTGGATTAAATCAATAATTCCAGTGACTAAAGTACTGTTGTAAAGTTTCGAACAAAACAACGCTTTTCGTAAACTACCACTGTCAGATACACTATCATCAAGTTAGCACCACGTGAGCGTATTCTAGTACTACGCGCGGTTTAAAACTACAGGAATAAAGTTTTGCACTCAAATTTGAACTACACTGCAACTGCACCGCAACTGGATCAGTGCGTCTTGAAATTACAGGAATAAAGTAGCCTATACAGGTTTTGTTCTCACCTTGATTCCGAGTACTCCTTGTCTGAGCAGCACGTGTCGTGTGGCTGTGTTGACGTAGTCGTTGCATGGGTCACCAGAGTGGATCATGAGACCGTCCACGAACTTCATGGACTTGGCACGCTGGCCACGCAGCTTGCCAGAGACCACCACCTCGCAACCACGGGCACCAGACTCCATGATGAAACGGAGGACACCATAGCATGCACGACGCACGGCGAGACCTAGTGGAAGTTGACAAAGTTGATTAAATAAAAATTGTAAAAAAAAACCTTTGTTAAGAATTTATTCTGTAGTAAGTTACAAATTAAGTAATTACAATATCATCTCAGTTTTGTAAAAGTATGGTTAGGCTTCATATTTATTCAGGATAATGGACTGAATATAAAAATTACTGGAAAAATCTGGATTGGACCCAGGAGTTCAAGTCAGGCTGTATTATTGCGTTTTCATATCAGGAAATTCTCAGTAGCAGTCTGGATTTGTGCCTGGGCAATATATTTCTGTATTAGATGAATATTTTACTGGCAAAATGTCTGCCCTACTATGTTCTCCTTGAGCGGACATTAGAAAAAACAGGCATGAAATTTTAATTAAATTTAACATGTTAGTAATGTCACCTTGCATAGTACAGGTAAGCCCAAGCTGGTTAGCAAACTGAATACAATACAAAGGTGATGATGTGTCCCCAGTGAAAAACAAGAACACCATGTATGGTAGAGATGTCAGGTTTGGGGCATGCAGTTAGTGTGGTAATAATGATAGGAATTGATGAATGATTTGGTTAACAAGATAACATTGAAGGATGTGTATGTGGTGTTCAATATTGAAGGAACTACTGCTGCATGGTTAGGCCAGCCACACACATTCTGCATTCATGCATTGCATGCACATGTGCATTATTGGCAAATACAAATCTTGTCTAAAGGATGAAACCATTACACTTGCGAATTTGCATATTTGTGCATGTGCGTGACCCAGGTTACTATGAAAGTTTAATGACATTGAACCCCAGTTTCTGGAAAACTGTGTTATATTGTTTTTTGTCTAACGCCATATGTAGAATAGAATATTCTTTATTATGTACACCATAAATATTACAGATATAAGTGTAGAAATTTTACAAGGGGTGACACAATGGGAGATCTTATTGCTAAAAGCAATCTTTTAAAGACAATCTTTGGTTGTGTACTTTTTGATTGGCCGCTGATATTCTTCATCTAATCAAAATAGACCAACATGATTTATTTACTGAACTGTCTTGGTCGGGCATTCAGAAACTGGGGGTAGATCTGTAAATTGGCATGAGTGTTAAGATTTGTGGTAAAAATGACACTCATTTATGAGCAAGAACTACGTAAATGCATCACAGTATGGTTAGAGATTTATGATGCTTAGATTTAATTATTATTCTTGAATTTTACAATTTTTAAAACAAATTAGTTTATAGATTCAGAAATTACTGTAAAAACCGAGTATGATATTTGGCATAGGGTTAAAACGGCCAAAACATGGGTGAGAGCAAAGAAACTAACCTCCAATGAGTTTGTATCTGAGTGACTCAGCCTGTGCGATGGCGCACAGACCACGGGTCGCCACCTTCTCGGCGTACAGCTCCACCGACTGCTCGGGGATGTTGAACCTCTTCTGAACCACGGAGGTCAGCTCACGGATTCTGCGGCCCTTCTCTCCGAGCACGCTCTGTGTCCTCGTCGCCATAATGATGATCTCCGAGCGAGTCGGAGTGACGCGCACCTCCACACCGGAGTAGCCATCCTCAGCAAGCTCCCTGGTCAAGAACTCATTGAGTTCTGCCTTGAAAACTCCGTCTCCGACGAACTGCAAATTCACCGAGAGGTTATGTTTTGTTCATCGCATTTTTTAACGAAAACTTGCCGGACACACCGTTGGTATATGGGGCACATGATTATTTAACAGATTCGGCGCAAATACATTACGGTAAATCAAGACACAAGAGAAACATAACAATCCCAGTGCAGGTGACAAGTACTGGAATATCCACTAACATCACAAGTTTCACAAATATATCGGACCCATTATTTAGATTTATAGGCTTTTCAGTTATCGTTTAACGATTTTTATTATGTATTTCAGTAATAAACACTCATTTGAACGTACTTTTCGCTTTTTAGAAATGTTGGTCACCGCCATGTTTGCAACAGGGGAGCGAAGGAAAAGGCCGGAAACAGATTATACAAACGTCAATGTCAATTTTAAGCTACGTTCGGAAAGTAAAGGGCAAACGTTTAGAAATCGATTGGTGTTGTTTCAATTTTATAGAAATTAAATATTATTTTTTTGGTTGTTGAGTAAATAAATAGTACACGTGTAAATAAATAAATTATATATAATTTATAATAATGAGGTTCACCGTGATTTTTAATAAGGCTAAAGGAGAAGGAGGAGGAGGAGGAGGGTTTTATGTACACGTCGATATACAGGTTGTTTGGTGCATCGTTTGCTAAATGGAATTGGCCGAAAGGAGAGGTCATTTGCTATCTCTTTAGGCCCAGTAACTCATTCCTTGCTACACCGGTTTTCTTATAATGACTTTTTTATTTAGATAAATACAAGAACTCTGCTCCGCTAATGGGACACAATTGATTTTCTATTGTTTCGTCGCCGATCGGCGACGCGCGCCGCTTGATCGGTTAAGAGCCTATACTACCTCAGCTAAAATTTACTCTCTATCTCGCTCATACGATACTGCTCGCTGACTGAGTGAGAGCGAGACAGAGCGCGGTGCTGGGCGGCAGGCAGCGCCAATAGTTTAGGTATTTGCTTTTTACAGTGAAAATAATGGTAATTATAAAAAAGTAAATAACATAAGACCTGCTTTAAAGTAAGTTCAGGTAGTATGCAAAGTTTCATGATCTAATTTGAAGTATTTTTTGAATACCAGCGGTTTATTGTTCGGGTTAGAGGTAACTTTGGATTTATTTTCTATCGAGAAAATTTTATGGAATCGTGTTTTCGTCTAACATAAGACTTAGCATTAATCCTCAACTTTACCATATATTTATTTCGAAATTAATGGTGCAGTATTTTCGACATAACGGAGGATCACGCTAAGCCATTTGAGGTAGTATAGGCTCTTAACGAATTATAACATTGCTAAATTATAGAGTACAACCGTTACATAGCATGAATAGACTGGTATTACGTTTAGTCGGTTAACTAAATCGCGTGGTTTTTTTGTTTACCTTTATTTTTCTATGGAGTATAGATCCGAACTCTATCCGTCCGAATTTAGAACATTCCCAATTCTGATTGAAGTCGGATCTTTAATTCGGACTCGGATCGGATGTAGTACGAAACCGCTCTTAAGGATGCACTTTTTTGGATTCTCAACCCTCGGTTCGACGCCGAGATTTAAAATCCAGAGCACGGTCAAAAACTTCGCAATAAAAAAAATCGCTCGTGCTTATGTAGGTATAGGAAAGTGGGAAATAAATAACAACATTTTTATTCAATGCAATTTATTCATTACTCAAGATCTTTTCATTACATACAAACGCACCATATACTTAGCATAACAATAATTTATTTATGGACTTTATTGCCCTAATGTGTAAAGTATTGAAAGAAGACATGTCATGCAAATTAAAATAATCCTGCACAACGAATATTTAATTTTACAAATAACAAACATTAAAATAAGTTTAGTCAGTGGTTAGTTGAAAAAGCATGTGCACAATATATAATTACAATTTAAGGATCGTGAAACATTAATAATGTTAATAACAATATTGATTTTATATTAATTATCTGTGGCCTAGCGCGGGAAACCAAATGTTCTTGTATCGATTTCGTAAATTCGTTCTTCTAACTTCAAAACATAAAAATTAAACTTTGATGATTGATGTAAAACAAATAACGATCTTATAATATTGTTAAAAAAAAACATTAAATTGTGTCTAAATTCTACAACAAATTGCACCGTGTTTATTTCTAGGTGCTAAAAGAACAAACACTAAAACTTAACATTTTCCTATTCACTTCAAACTCTACCGGGAGTCCGGGACTATGAAGGAGAGAATTTCAAGCAAGCCAAGCGGGACACGTGGTCTGTAGCACTTGAATTACATTTATTTACTCACCAAAACAATAGGGATACTCTAATCCTTTCAAAATACTTATTAGAAATGCCGATCGCGTTCACCAAACTAAGCCTACTGCGAAACTACAATTCTACAAGTTCTAAGTCTATAATAACTATCGTACGCTCAACAACTTGTATAGTGTTAATTATAAAGTATTAAGTTCATTACATTAGGCGATACTTTTGTAAGGGTGAAGGCAGTTGGTAAATTTTTGTTACGTGTGTATGACGCAAGAACTATTTGAAAAAAAAGCTAAAAGTAGTTTATAAAAGGAAATCCTAAAAACAATATAAGAAGGTACCTAACAAGATTTGTCAAATATGTTTTGTTAACGCGTGAAAAGCGTGATTAGTAACTATGCATTTTGAAAATAGATGCGATAAAATAAGGGTTTCATTCAAATTGAATAATTTTAGCAACTTTTACAAATTACAATGCTTACACTTGATGTAGCTTACATTTAAATGGACAGTGATCATTATCATACAAGGTGTACATACTTATCCTACTAAATAAAAACGTTATTTTTTATTCTAATCCAACATCCACGACCTATAACTATTTAATCTTATTAATAATGGACAGAATTGCGTGTAGCGTGTTTTTGATTAAAACAAACGTTTAGTGAGAGGCGTGATTTAGATTGTGAAGGATTTATAAATTGATGGTGCCAGGGATAGTATTATTTAGATTTTTTAAGTTGGTCACACTGAATTTGTAGTAGATTCCATTTCTGTACAGGTGTTGCGAAAAGTGTTTTCTACACTATTAATTTTCGCGTACCAAACTCATTAATAGCATTATGTGCTAGAATAATATAGAGTATAACAGAATCGCACTGGTAATGGGTGATAGATAAGGACTAGGGCTTCGGAACTAAAAAGATAGTCTAAATTGCATCTAGAACAAAAGGATTTGTCTACAATAAGCATAGATAGCTAGTGGACTATATTATAATAAATAGAAGGTACAATCTACGTGTAACTGGGCACGCTACGACTACAGAGGGACGTGAGTTCAAGGGTTCAAGAGTCATTTGTACAATTATCTATAACTACGTGAATAATTCGACTATAGAATTTTTCTAGTAAAACATTTTTATCTAAGACTAGAAGAATCCTCTTTACCGCGAAGTTCTGTTACCTATCTTGTTCAAGTTAAGAAGTACAATGCGATTAGTTACCGTTGTTTGGGTGAATCTAGCTGGTAAGGAGGAAGTTCGCCTTAATATTGAAGCAAGTTATGAATGAACTATTAGTAGTTTCGTATTATATAATCACTGATCTGTCTCTCATATTGTTAACCTTAGTTTTGGCACAGAGATAGGAAAACGACGAGAAGAATAAACTTTCGTATGTCTAGGAGTGCATTTAAGCCTAAATCACAGAACGGAAGGAGCGGTGCCTGCGTAGTGATGCAAAAATATAGTTTATAATTGATTGTATATTAAATACAATGTTACACGACGTATGCGTAAAAAACTATGTTTTTTGTAACGTTTTTGTGACGTCACTTAGCCGTAACACAACTTTATTTAGCATTACATTACATTAATATAATCTAAACTCGTCCTAACGTTATATTGACATAGTTTAATTAGCGAAAATGACTACAGTATTGGCACTTTCGCGCTGTTGTCGAACATCATCGAGTACAATAATGCTTTATTGATATAAACGCCTCCAACAAAGCATGTAGAGAAGCACAAAGCAAGTCGTATTTGCACTAAAATTAAATAACAGGCGTCTTACAAAATCCGAACTACTAAAATCATAGCAATCAACGTTATAAGGGCAAAATAAAAGAAACAAAACAATTCGCTATAACCATTTAATAAAAACCAAAAATTAATTACAACAACGTCAATTATTTATCATATATTCAAAATTAAGTACTTGTTTACCCACCACCATTAAAATAGCACAAGAGTGAAAAATAGGAATGATTCTAATAATGTCTAAATCTGGAATGGTAGAAAGAGAAAGCACATTGGGTGCTTTAAATATAAATTGAAAATATATAAGGAATTTGATAGGTAGCTAGTGATTCATATAGAAAGTATTGCACTATAAAGTCAATGAATAAATAACATAGATATAATCTCAAAATATTACATTGGAAAAATTAAAAAATGGACGTAATTTGAAAGGAGATCTTAGTTACATAAATAAAATAAAGACACTATATTGCGTTAAATTAATAAACTTTCCCTATGGCACTACATAAATAATTTCTTGTAAGTAAATTAATTGTTTCATTTAATTAAAATAAACTTTTATAATACATAGAATACTATAGGTGGGCCCGGGTTTGGAAGAATAAGAAAGCAGTAATGACAAGAACCTTCTTTGATTGAATTTGCTCATTATATTCCTCCAAACCATGGGCCTACACTCTGCTACACCATCAAAACAAAACTTCTACAGTAGCATTTTTATATTCCACATTGGCAACACTGAGGTGGTACAGACAAAGCTGGGAGTTTTTGGCGGGATTTCTTCGAGTGAAGTTCAGTGGCTGTTTTAATTATTCGCAAATTGATTCCTAGTGGATATTGTGATGTAAAATTGGTGTAGTTTTGTATCTCAAGTGTCTGCGCAACTGGACAATATGTGGAATCATTGAAACAGGCGCAATCTCGGTAAAACGGAGCTGAGAATTTTATTGTGGTTTTGGCTGCCTCAGCGAAGTTTACTGAGAAGGCTGACTCGATACATTTGCTGCCAAATACTTCAAAGTCGTTAGAATGGGTTGCACCCGCATTCTAATGACAATTACGTAAGAAAACAAAAATGTTTAGTGACTACGACTGAAGGACATGTATCCATGGTCATGAATAAATTAAAAAAAAAAAAAAAAAACAGACAAAGCTAGAAGTGTGGCAGAGTGCTTTACTGAAATATTAATATAGTACAATGTTACGACTTCATTTGTCTTTTACTTAAATAAATAACAATTGATTAAGTACCGATAAAATATAATTATTTATAACTACATTATCTTTATAATAGAAAAAATCTTAACAAAAAAGATCTTATTATAATAGTAATTTGGTAGTAAATTGTATGGAATGGTTTGAAGTCGTCTCATTTTAATGTCTTAGCATTTTAATACAGTTAATTGTTACTGAATTAATTATAATAAAAATCAATGGAATGTCAATGCAACTTAAGAACTAATTAAGTACTTACTTGCCGGTTGACTAATACTTTTATCATCCAATATAGCATTAATGTGTCGAAATTTTACAACCCAACAAGATTTTTAATAATTTTAAATTTTGACAAGTGCGGCAGTTTTAAACTCGACTTAAGCTGCCATTTAATTTAAAATACCATACTTTTCATATTAATGCCACTGTTCCTTACAATGATTAAATTACATTGTTTTGCTTCTAAATAGATGATCATCAACGCATCGAGAATATAATCTCGTTTAATTAAATTAGTTCAGGTTGAGCAGCTTAGATCACCGAGCTAGAGAACCTCATACTACTCGTAGATGGGATGTTTTTTTAGTTAAAATTGTAAAGAACAGTGAATATTTAATCGTAATAGCAGCCAAATTACGTTCTACCGCCTACTCTGAGCGTAATATCGATACCTAGATGCGAACGGTAAAGCCGGAGACAGACTTGTAACACCCAACGTGACGTGACACTACAGTTCGGGTCGGGTATTACAAGTGTGTGGGGCTGGTAATTGAATTATGTGTCGTAATAATAAGTAAGGTACCGCGGGGCTCAGTACCGCTGCTGGTACTCGTGGTGCCATCTGTTGAAGTCTATGTGGAACACAACCAGGGAGCCGTTCTCCAGACCCGCTAACAGGAACCTGGAATGAGTAGTGCGCAATCATTATTACGGACGTAGATTCGCACAGATGGTGAAAATAGAACAATTTTTTTATGGAGATGTATGGAAGAAGGAGACGGGATCCCTAGTAAAATGACAAGGGCAGGAGGATGACTGAATGTGGAAGAGGCCAACTGTTGCAGCCTTTTATTGGATGGGTGTTTACACTCATTATTTTCGGCAGATTAAATTATGTTATCATATGAAGCATGAAACAACATTTTGGTAAAAAGTCACTCCCTCTTACAAGAAGAAAGCCAGAGTCCTAGAAGTGAGTACTAACCTATAGGTTAGTTAGGCAATGTTGTGAAGAGAATGAATGCTGATAGTGCATGGCACCTAGATACGTACTTCTGGTCGTGCGAGAGCGCGAGCGACGTGACGGGCGCGCCGGCGGGCGGGAAGGCGTACAGCGGCGCCAGCGTGAAGGCACGCCACACCTCCACCACGCCCGCGTCGCCGCCGCACACCAGGTACTCGCCGCAGCGGGACAGCACCAGGCACTGCGGGGGGACACACGGACGAATCAAAGGCTTGTAAAAAAAAACTGAATCCATCCCATAAAATCTTTTTGAATTACCCTTTGATAATTCAAGTGGTCAATGATGTCATTGAAATAAATGCTTTTGAGTTCACAATGGAAACGGGACCAAGGTAAGCAACCTGTGGCATTCCATCACTGGCTATACAAATAAATTAGATGAGCAACATGTTTTTCTACTATTTTTTATTTTATTTGTGAAGGTATTATACAACAAATACATTGTCATGAATCAATCACGTCAAAAGTTGCAATATAATATAAAAATACATGATCAACTTCATCAAAGGCTCTGTTGATATCCGACGACGTAAATTAAAGTGTGTTCTTTTATGTTATTTCGTTGAATCGTTTTTTCAGGTGTCTAAAGAGTTTTCAGTTACATATTTCCCATTCTGTATCTATACGACCACAAACCTGGAAGTTATCATTATGCGTCTCATGTCTGAGCCTCCTTCCATTGAGCGTGAAGGCAGCGAGATGTCCCTTCGCGTAGGCCACGACGACCACGCCCTCGCGGGACAGCGCCAGTTGCTGCGGCCCGCACACGCCCTCCGCCGCGGTCAGGGCTCGTAGGATCTCGCCAAATGTCGTGTGGATTAGGACTGGGCCGTCTGGAAGAAAAAATAGATCAGAGAAATTAGTGTCTTTGAGATAATAGAAAAACAAAAGATTGTCTCTACAAGATTTCATAACTCGTAAAAAAATCATCTGGGTGTGTCCCAAACACTTTTCCACACCTTTGGAATATTAATTCCGGTTTATTGTCAATTTATATTCCATCACGTCTCGTCTCGTCTTAGGGTCTCGTCTCATCTTATCTCGTCTCGTTATGGTACTTCATTCCATAAATCTGACATGAAGACTTTGGCGTTAATATCGCGTACGTAAGCTGCGGATAAGTTATTCTTAGCTTTGTGACTGATACTTACTACGCATCCAAACAAGCTTTTCCAATTCGAAGTTAAATCAAGATGAATACTCACTGACTGACGAGGATATAACCAAGCCCAGTTCAGCAGACACTAGCACTCCGTTGATAGGCGCGTCGTGTCCCGTGAGCGTGACGCGCGGCGCGGGCGTCTCGCCCTCGCCTACGATGCCGCCGTGACGTGCAGACCTACGGAAATATAAATGTTTTATTACACACTTCTCAGCACCGTAGGACAAATAATTTACAAAGTTGCCATAGTCTCTCTATTGTGAGTTATTGACGGATTTTGTATGGTATCCTGTTATTGAGCTTACCAGTGCCACAACAAGACGGTGCAGTCTTCAGAGCCTGACGCGATGTAGCAGTCGGAGGTAATGTTGCACTCAGAGCGACACACGCACGTCACCACGCCGTAGTGACCGAAGATTATTTGTACTATTTTAGCTGTTGGACGAAACATTTATTATTGTAGAGGGTAGTTTAAGATAGCAGAAGGTTTTGGACCATTTTCGCCACATCAAATTGAAACAAAACATTAATTGTCATTATTATATTGTTTGCATTATTATTATTTATTTTGTTTACTTCTAAATATTTTTTTCAAAGTTTAGTATCAGTATTTTTAAAGTAGGATATGCTAATCACATGAGAGCACATGAAAGAGCATCATATCTAAGCTCTCAACCACTCTGAAAAATCATTGAATGCTGTCGCTGTAGCCGAAATCGGCTAGAAGGCATCATCATCACAATAATTTATTTTATTGGCACCAACTTTTGAAACATGGGTCTACTAAATAGATCTAGGTCTTAGGCATGCTTATTAGATTTTTATTTTAACAAGCATATCTTCAATAACTCACCCGTCTCCGTGCTGAAGACTCGGAAGCTGTTATCCCAGAAGCCGGCCGCGATGAGGAAGCGCGAGTCCACGGTGGTGACGAAGCAGTTGCTGCGCGCGCGCACGCGCTGCGAGAAGTTGTCGCCCAGCTGCCGGCGGGACAGCGCCTGGGCACCGCCCGCGGCTGGAAATTCAAATATTGCTTACAATACGTTTTCTAAAACACACATCATGAGAAAAAATTATACAATATCAAACATCGATTCTTGTAGTAGTAGGTATCGCTTCTGCTACGTCGGGTACTGTTAAAATCTTTGTTGTGTAGTACAAGTTGGACGGTCAGTCAAGATTTTGTTGCTATCCGAATTGCACAGATAGAAGCGTTTAACATTTCTCCATAAATGTGCTTGGTAAAGATTTAAGTTCAAAATATCGAAAAGAATAACAATCTATCGGCTTAACAGCATAACATCACGCCTGTATTCCGCAAGGGCTAGGTTAGTTATGTTTACGTATCTGATAGGCGGCGAACAAAGGTTAGTTTACTAAAGATGTCTTACCCCACACGGGGTCCATGAGTAGCGGATGGTGCGGATGGTGCGCGTGGTCGGGCGGGTGCCGCGCCGCGTGCGGTGCGTGCGGCGCGTGCGCACAGCCGCCGCCCGCCCAGCGGTGCGCCGCGAATGCGCGCGCGGCGCTCACCTGGACATATTAGTCGAAAAATATATCAGGTCCAAAAGATAAACAGAATAATAATAATCTATGATATATTTAGTTTATCGCTACTTTTCGCTGGGAAGTAAAGAAATGGTTCAGCGGTTGTATAGCATTTATACAGTTATACGAGTAGGAAGTTTGAGTAATGCTCCAATTTGAATAAACAAAACAAAAAAAAAAGACGGTTTGCACTCTGGGAGTGCCGGCAGAAGTGAAAACTTGAATATTAACGTTGAAATAAGTAAATCAACTATTAATTGAATTAATATAACTCATTTTCTTTCGCTATATTTTCGTCATTTTTTTCATTAATAGATGCACTTTGTTCAATTTCCATATTTTAAACATTTTATATACACGAATTTTACGAATACACAGCAGTGTGGCCACTACACAGACGGTCGAGCCATCAGCTGTCACCATCCATGGATGCGCGTGGCACGCTGTAACATAAACACACACGAACATTCGCGCAAGCGCCCTGCGCCGCCTAAACGAAACAGCAGGTATACATTTTCACCGCGCCGTAGAAAGAGAGGAGGATACTTCCTCTCCTACGCCACGCCGGCTGTCTACTCTCCATCCGTCTTACGAATTTTCGATCAGGTCACGTTTCCTGACGGTCACGTGTCCTGATGCGAGTTTAACATTTTTACCCATTACAAAAAAAGTGTACAACGCCGCTAAAGAAGTTTTCACTTCAAAAAAACTGAAAATGTTGACTTCAGCAATATTTAACGGAAGAATGGCCCCGGCCAGGCCGTATGTCTCACTCTAATAAAATAGGTATAAGCTTAGTATTAATTAGAGGGCGTGAGTTCCGTACTCATTTTTGAAATCAGCGTTTTTGTTTAAAAACTTCTAGTGAAATATTAATAAAAACCATCAAAATTACCGTAACAACAGCAGGCATAGCTAACTGAGGATAAGTATTCGCGGACACATGCACCACAGCCGCGTTGGACGGTAACTTCAGCCTCAAGCACACGTCATCAGGAGCCGCCGCGAACATCAGCGGCGCGAGGTGCATGGTGGAGGCGCGCGGGGGGTGCGGCTCGCTCAGCAGTTGCGCGGGAGTCTGTCCGAAGCTTCGGATCTGGTCTTCTATGGCTGCGCGGGTCACTGGCTCTGTGATCTGATCGAGACGGACCCCGCCTTCGTAGGTGAGGTAGTAGAATACGTTCGTGGCGCGGACCGCTTCAGGACCTGACAGGAACGTGAGGTGTGAAACATTGTAAAAGCCAATTATTTTTAAAAGAGTAACCGTGCAGTTTCTTGCCGAATCTCTCCACAGGAATGACCAATACGAACCGTGCACCTACCTTCTGACGTTTCATAAGAGCCCATGTTGGTTTATATGTAATAAAATATTTTGAATTAGGATATATCTATTACAAAGATATGTTTAATGTTGGTCAGAAAAAGCATCTAAGGTGATTCGATTTTGCCGCCCCGCTGTGACGATCATGCCGACGCGAACATGTGTCAAAAAAACATTTGACCGAAACATACGGAGAGTATAATCTTATATTAAGCGAAATCAAATGCGCTATTTTCATAAATCCTTCATCGAAAGCACTTACCTCTCTGCTTATATCCGAATATGAGATCGATCCACTGATGCAGCTGACAGCTGACGAATTCGGACTCCAGCGCCATGCGGTTGATGCGCACGAACTCTTCGGCAGAAGACGCCCAAGGCGGCAGGATGACGTCACCAGAAGGCGACTCCGGGATGCCCAGCCGGAAGCCTGAGCTGTTCACTAGCATCTCCGGCAGGAAGAACAGCTCTGGTATTAGTTCCTGAACAGTTAAAAAAATATGTGTAAACTTACTGGTTTGTGCCAATATACCAAGATAGCACTTTTGCCCTGTATTATTATGTTAGTAAATTTCAAGAAGGTAACTACAACTGAATGGGGCCGCTGGCAGTGTCCTTTCTTGAAACTGTATGTATAACATTATATTTTGTGTTATCGTCATTACATATAGATACCCATCACATCTGCGGAGTTTGGTTAGCTAATTCAACTTGACCTTATAAAATTTAGGACCACAAGAAGGCTGGAATTTACAGGGATTGCAAGCTTGTAAAACAACTAGGTATTTTTCATTTGCGTTTTGCCTAAAATAGAATAAGAAATATTCTGAAGTTGTTTACCTTGACATCAGAGGTGTCTCGCTGGCAGTTCTTCCACGACATGGCGATGGATGAGAACAGTCTGTTGGGATGGTCGAACTTGCCACCCTGTAGCGCTAGGAACATCGTCGTCATTGGCTCCTGGAGAAGATAGAAATAAGACGGATTTGTATCGTCGTGTTGTGATGTTATTGAAACTTAATTTGAGATTCGATATTAAAGGAGCAGAAGTCAGGCAGATGGTCCTTAAAGAAGAAATAGAAGCAAGTTCATTGTTTATGTATTTTTGGCTTGTCTCTGTTTTAAATCTATTAATCGCTAAGAAAAATACTCGAAATCGAGCTTCATACACGAAGGGTGAATTTGAATTCATTAGAAGTCTTTTAGAAGTTCTTTCCACACTGTGTAATTTCCCCTAACGACATCAAAAAACACATTCTATTTCGACCTCCTTTTAACATTTTTTTACCTTTTCTTGTCACATACAATCCCGCGCCACTCGCGCATCTGTCGTGGCGCGTCTCCTGCGCACGAATGTTTTGACGCGCGCGCTTTTAGTGCAGACGACTTAATGCACTCACTAATTTACTATGATCGGTAGCAAAGCGACGCTCTTTGATGATATCCTTTATAGCACCCACAAGACCATTGTTCAAAGACTTAGAGACTCCTACTTGAAATAACTAGTCGACGACTTGTAAATTTACGTGTTCAAGATAGATGGATCCATTAGAATTTCTTGCGATTGAAGTCATTGAAGTGAACGATATATGGTTATAGCATTCTTGTGTTTGTGAAGTCCTAGTACCTAAATATTCTATCTTATTAACTTGAATTATTTTCGCAAGTAACAAAACAGCGATAACATACTTAATTACCACCTCTGATCTATTCTAAATATTCCAGTTTTAAATGTTTTAAGGAAACAGCAGACACAATATTATTTGATCGATTTTAAAATTACATCGATGCTGCATCGCGTTTTGGAAAACCTATGTTTTCTTGCGGTAAAAAGGTTGAGCATCGGGCTTCCGAAAAGCAACTCAACTGCTAATTATTGTGTCTTATTGTGATGCAAGTAAATCTAATTACAATACAAACAAACAGCCAGACAATACCGTATGATAACCAGCCGTTAACTACTGAGCAATTGACGCATTAAACAGACCTTAAGCTGTACAAGATAAATCAATTACATCGTTAGAATAGTATTAATCAAAGATTGAAGACTAATCGTTGACACTGAGGCTAATTAATGGTGTTTCTTTCTGATTTTAATGACGTCCTAGAGATGCACCTATCTACTTACGATAGGATTAGGTTTCAGATCTAATTGGATAAGAAGAAATGGCCCTTATAATGAAATCCTGATTCAAATACCTCTTTGGAGGGATGAATAGAGATTAGTTTGTATTATAAAGGGCTACAAAATACCTATTGTATGGCAATCGTTAATAACTGCACTCACACCTCGCATGCTAAATGGAATACTGACTTAACACAATAAAACGATTTTTGGGACATCGCAAAAAAGATCTTGCTATGAGGACTTATCCTACTTGTTGACGCATAAAATTAAAACTGATTCGATTTGATTATTAACTAATCATGAATGCTTGTATTTTTAACTATTGATGAGATCTGAGTAAAAAAACATTCGGAAATAATTCAATTCTGGCCTATCTACTAATGGGTCAAAGTTCCATTAAGCATGCGACCTACAGTATATTTCTAATACTTTGCTAACAGCCTCGGGGCCAAGATTAATGCTTGAGTTTACTCAATTCAATTGGGTGTTTTAACTTTTCTATTTTTTAAAATAGAAAAGTTAAAACACCCAATTAAGTAGGTACCTTCATTATTTTTGTCTGTTTAAAAATAGGTAAGTACCAAAATACCTGCAAAAAAAAAAGTGTAAAACAATGTTTATGAAAACATTTCAAGCGCGAATCTGTAATTAGATCCGCACGGGTGACATTTAATTCTGTCGCCAATGTTGGGTGAAGCATCAAAATTGATATGCCGTTTATTGCCATATATCATGCACGCGCTGTTACTGGCAACACTCAATTAGTATTTAATTTTACATGCAAATGTGTTGCTATACGGAGAGGAGACGCGTTTCGATTTCAGTGCACGTAATTTAACATGTTGATTAAGTTCTGCCCTTTTATAGACCGCCCTTTTGTTTCGACCATACATGAATGCTCTAGTCTGTCTGTATATATAAAATGGTAAACTGACTGACTGGGTGATATATCAACGCACATCCCAAGCAGCTGGACCTAGAGACTTGAAATTTTGCACATACTCGTAGATGTTTAGACTTTTAATAAGTACATAAGTATCTACTGTAGAGGAACGATGGCCTCCTGTGCATAGCTTTTTGTAATTGATTCCTTGCATCAGGTATTTAAAAACCCGTATTGGGACCGCGTTGTGGATTGTGGCCCACTCCGACTCACAGAGAGAAATCCTGAGTCTTATTAGTGGGCTGGTTATGTATCAAGTACCTACGTATAAAGGTTAAAATTATTTCTTAAAAAATGTACTTACAATGCGAACTAGCCAGTTGAGTACGAAGGCAGCGGTGGAGTAGTGAGTCCCGTAGTGGAAGGGTGGCGTGGACTCATGCTCCCAAGTGTTATACCGCTCCTCGAAGTACGCGCGACGGCTCGGGTTCAAGGCTCCGATAGGCTGAAGAAAAACAAGAAATATTTTAGCACCACGATGGAAGTGGAGCTACGAAATGACGGAAAAGGTTTCTCGAAAATACCGCTAAATGTCCCGTATCACACAGCAAACGATTTCAACGTCTTTTTGCAATGTGATTTACATTGGCGACGGCTTCAGTCAAATCAGGCTCTAAATATCAATAAATTGTGTTGCAAACTGGATCCGAAGTGTCAATCATATGACAAGAATCAATCAATTTTAATCTCGATTTAATTCATCACAATTAGTGCCGTATTTACGCTGAAGCTTTCTGTGTGCACCAGTAAGAAAAGACCTTGTCATTGAATTAATCTGCGCAGAAGCGACGAGGTCCCGTTGGAGACGAAATCCCTTCAGAATATTTCGTCATATCTCGTGCAGGCGATGTACCAGGCAATCATATAGTCAAGGCGTTAAGATTATATTTACCTTGGAGAGATCCCTGTAGTTGGAAGGCTGGCTCAGGTCCAACTCTTCGCTCTCGTAGTTCGTCAGGATCCATGGAAACACCGGGTATTGGTTGAGGTCGTTGTATGTTCGTCCTGTGGACAATAAACATTATTTAGTATTATGTTGAATTAACAGTTGTTAGGTAACATTCATAAATTATTAAATAATTTAAATATATATAGGTACCTATATATTGTCCGTGGATAATTTTATGACAAGATTACAGGGTTAAGTATATAATTTAATAATTAAAACGGAGGGTACAGGAAGGATGTAGTTCCACAATGATTTAAAGTTAATAACTTTATATAACAAGATAAGTAAATTATCTAAGGCTAGTCCTAAAAAATATGTTATCTGAAGTAATTCAATGTAACTACCTAGTACCAGGACACCAGCCAGATAAGGCGCGTATAGCAAACAATTGAAAACCTCAAAACTTTCTATCAAATTTGGGCAACGTCACTAGGTCGAGTTTCCCCTTTGACAATGGGTTCAAACCATGGCGCCGACCTCGCGCCACAGTTGCGCAACAGTTTGCCAATCATCCTTCGCAAATAATTTGTTGATGTGACACTTGAATGATTAAGGTATTGACCCTGTTTATGCCTACTTGTATTTCGTACTAACGTTATTGTTTTAAGTGACGATGATGACGAAATGATAACAATCAAATTGTTTGCGTCGAAAGCTACGCAAGTTCGCAGTGAACCGCAGCGGTCAATGTTTACGGAATTTTTCACGCGTAAGAGAATCGAAACTGAGAACGAGAAATTAATTATTTAGGACAGATTTCTCAACACTATTGTTTTTGGTATTTCGGTACAAACTGTTTTTCTGTAGCTATTTATAAAACTACAATGATTAAGAAGATTAATGACAAATCCGATGGTTCCGTACCTAATATCTACTGTAACTGCATAACTCATGTAGATCTTATATACCTAAGCAATTCGGCTGAAAAATACTACTTATGGAATAATCAAAGACATTAAAATTTTATATGTACAATAGACGGGACATTGCGAACAAAATCGTGATCCGATACCTTGTACCTAGTGGTCTCAAGTCTCTCAGTCTAGTGACGTACGCCTGCGCGTCAAGTCGCATCGACGCAATCGTGTCCACCAAAAAAAAATTATTTAAAAAGAAATATGCCGAGTTGCGCATTGCGTTATTGCAAGTCTCGTTATGGTAGAACGACTGGATCTAGCTTCAGTTTATTTTCGTATGCATTATTTATATTTACTGAGTAATTTGAATCAAATAATTTTTATAATAGATCTAGAAAATTTCCTAATTTTGTAATAAACGCCATCTATTGCTGAGTAGCCTTACTATTGCTGCAGTAAAATGACAGCATAAGTGTTACCACTTTTTAACGAAATTTTTAACCAAATAATCGATTAATTTTAGTAACATTCAGTTCATTTCGATCATGATTGTTAAATTGATTTTATAAAAGAGGGTAATTATTATTTGAAGATGATATTTATAATTAAATACAGGATAATATAAGTTTACAACAAAAACATTGAGCAATGACTAATTACTGTTTTGTCATCACTTCAGTGATCGGATTAGATTTATAAAAAGCGTTCATTCTAATCACAAACATATCTTCTAAATATTCTTATTTTTGAGGTTTTTGGTGTTTTGTAAATAATCTTATAAAGTTAGTAATCCTTTAATTTATTTAAAAAATTGATTTCTTAGATCGGAGTTTTAGAGCAAAAATTGAAACAAAATTATTTTTGGTAGACTATGTATTTACGCTGATTTGAAACTACAGCATATATTTTATCTGATCAATACAAAGAATATTTTTTTGTTTACGGTTAAATCAACACTGCTCAATTTCGAATGCCTGTCTAAATTAAAACGATGTTTCATTGCGTTTTAATATCATCACTAGTAGAGAGAGTCGGGACACATTGATCGACGGCGTTCGACGGTTTGTCCATACAAAAAGAGAGCATGTGTGCTCCTTTTCAATCGGCAAAGTGCGAAAGGCCGTCGAACAATGTGTCCAGACCCTTAGTGTGGCAAATTTTTTTAACAAAATTATAGTAAGAAGTGTCATTTTACTGCAGCTATTTAAAAGTCGGACTATACTGCCTTACAGAGATGTGATTCTATTATCGATAATATTTATTGGTAAATAATAAATAACTTGTAAAATATAACACTGTTTGAACATAATCATGTCATTTTATTTAAATGTCAATAAATAAACAAGTACTATTCGTTCATGTAGGTTCCTTCTTGTTATTTTAGATTTCCGAATGTCAATAAATTAGAACGTGAAAAGTGGATACGGTTTGTTCAGTTAGACCGTAGAGAAGATGATTGGCTGCCATCTGCTTCATCAAAATATTAATCAAATATTTTTTGTTTTCTGAGACAAGTTTTCGATATTTTTTTATTTACCTTAATCCATGGATTGAAAATCGGATCTGGCAACACTGGCCACACTGGCCACCTACCGAGCGATAGCTGAATATATTTTGACAAATTTAATTCATGTTTGCTATATTATGCCGCTCAAATTCTGCTATATTATGCTAGATGGCGTCAGTGAGACATGGGATCACAGTTTTTGTATGACATTTCTTTGCATAGCCTCTCTATTGTACCTATCTTAAATCTCTTTGGGAATAATAAATCTGAAATAAAATGACGTTTGGTTGATGTAAACTTAGATTTCAGACAAAACTGAAGACACACAGTAGCCGTAGTAGGTATATATCTAGTTAGTTGCATGCAAATATGAAATAAGTACCTATTTATTCTACAGTTTTTCAACTGACGTGCCTTTTTACGTATTTTTCTGAATATAATAACAACAACGTGACGACATCTATTAATAATAGGTACTAGGATCACATAAAGAGAAACATGTATGACGTATATGCCACGTTTGACAAACAACAAGGATTATTCAAGATGGCAGTAGGTACATCTCTGAAAGGAGCATTTAATCAGCGACCACACTCTATTAGAATATAAAGAGGCTTCTGTCAATAGGTTAATTAGTAATTTATCTACATATCAGGAAATAGGTAAACAGTGCGCATCTTTCAAGTGAAGGCAATCAGACTGATTTATTGTGATTTTAATGATTTGTTTACTGGATTCTGTACAATAAAGATTATGTCGGTATCTATCGACATCTTAAACGTTCGGTCATATTTATAAACATTTAGATTATGAGATGTCAAAGATAAATGTACCCTACGTTTACATACCTATACGATGCAAGTTTCACAACAGTGGCACACAATATGTATAATTGAAGCAACAAATGACATCGTCTAGACACTGTTTAGACGTAGCAATTTTAATTGTTGCTTCAACTTATGGCACTTGTGCCACAGGTATTAAATCGCATTGTACAAAGTTTTCTAAAAATTTGTGTTCTATAGACAACGTTTAAGCACCTATTTTGGTGATCCCTAATCTGTTTGATCGAAGAAGCGAGCCCTATGTAGGATCACACTAATCTTTCACATGGTTTTATGCCATAAATCTCCAGTCACAATAACCGCAGTTAACAATGTCGGTTAAAGCCTCGTTATCGTGAAAGTGGCTATAAATATCAATAGAGTAACAATTGCACTGAGGAAAGAGTTACTTCATCTCTAAATAGGACATCATTATGACTCCTTATAACCGGTGACTGTATTTCAGAGATTGTGGACTAAGTGAGAAGATTAAAGTACTGCCTCGTGGGTCTAAAGGCCGCATGAGGTCCTGGGTTTGATTCCCTGGTCGGACAAAATGTTATTGCTGTTTTCCAACAGGGATTTCCTCGTAGTTGCCTGGAGTCTGGATTTGTGCCCGGTTGATGGCAATAGGCTCAACCCCTATTTTATGGGACTTAAACATAACTGGCGATGTGGGGGTGCTAAAGGTACACCTCTGCCTAACCGTTCGGGGATTACAGGCATGATGTTATGTTGTTAAAGTACCATTTCGGTCTCAGCATTTAAAAGGAACAATGGGTGTTACTGAGAGTTTTTAAGACCAACTTTTTGCAACCGTGCAATGAAATCCATGGAAAGTAAGTCTATCTAAACGCAATCGAAACCATAATAACGAGCAAGGAGAACGGAGGATTTGATAACGGTATGTGTTGTGTGTTGCTGAACTTTTTTGAACTTAAAAGGATGGAAGCTTGTTTTGGCAAAAAAAATGTGCATTTTGCGTAGTCTATATTCATCGGTTTTTCTTGAAGTGTAATCGAATGCAGCGCTAATCAAAATGTCACGAATGATTGTGTTGAAGTATTATCTGTGATGCCTATGGATTGATCAATAAAAGCAATGGTCGGAATCAACCTTAGAACAAGGTGGAGTATAACTTTTGTAACTAAAGGCACTAGGAAACTAACGTCTTCACTTCAGGATCCAGAATTAGAAGAGGACTGTCTTGCGAGCTAAAGGGCTCATGGATCACCCACAAACAGCAGGCACGAAGCATCTTCTAATGATTGAAATCCTATAGCTAGGTATGTCAAACAAAGTATGGTTCTAAATTTGTTTAGACACTTTTTTCAAGTCAGAATATGATAATTCATAATGTAGGTGCACCTGAACGGGTAGACCAGTCAAGTAGACCATAGCCAGGCGTTATGCATTTAAATAAAAATAAAGGGACCCGCATCAAATTGCAACAAATCAAAGTTATGTTTGCAAAATTTTATGATTCAACTTGCGAGGAACTAGCCACATTTTAAACTTATGTCCAAATTATATTCGGTTTGCCTGACGGGGGAAATATGAATTCGCTACATGGACTGGCAAACAAACGTTAGTTATATTCTAAACGCCTTTCAGGTCGTTTGTACTATTCCTGCATCAAAACAAAACACATCGTCGGTCTCGATGTAATGTATCGACGATCGCTTATCACTGGCCTGTGACCCCATCGTACAATTATCATTATATGCGTGTCCGTTGCTATTGTTGTAGTCACGTGGTCACTTTTCCCGTCTGCCAGGCAAGTCGGCTAGTTAGTTCAAACGCCTGCCAACTTTCGAGACAACCGCATCTCTGAACAATGATACTTGAATACAACCACGAAAATAAAAGAAAAAATTTGCAATACCGTTGAAACAGTGACACAGTGAAGTGAGAGTTGGTTTCGCGAGTGAATTATTACAGTTACGTTATAGATAACAATGGTACAGTGAGTGAACAAGACTGAACTAACTGTCAACATGTTGCGGAATAAGGCTGTGGAGCTTCTGAAAAGGTTGGTGGCGCCTTCCTTTTATGGTATCCTGGTAGTTTGACTGAAGGGCGCACATAAATAACGCATGATTATATTCAAATCATAATAATAGGTAGTCAGTGAAAAATACCCTCAGCAGTTCTTAGAAGGAAAAACAATGTCAATGAATGATGAAAAACCGGTGTAGGTAATAATGTTCCGATGTTTGAAGTTAAAATTGCAGCATGTTTGAGTGAAAATCATGAAGTAGGTACCTATACATTATTACTATAAGCAGATAACGTTTGTCAATAGAGCAAAATTCTCAACAAAAAAAAACTGTAAAAAGATACTTTCGTGGAGTAAATGCACAACATTTTATTTCATGAAGACTTGATGTTTTCGACCCGCGGTCAATAAACCTTATCCATTTCGGCGCTGTAAAATGGAAGATAAGAAATCTGACAGAATCATGATTATCTCTGTCAAATCTTGGTGTGTTGGTAGCTCTAGTAGCTAATTATGATAATTAACTTGTTTACAAAATGAGGGGTTAAACACATCGCTAATTCCACGGTATTTAAAGTCTGCAATCACCGCTCCTGCAGCCGGTAAGGAATCTTATCAGCTATCAAGTAACGGATAATTGCAGGCAGTTGCATAAACATTTGCAATAAGAACCAATTATGACATTAGGTTAACCAACCTTTAACGAGAACTAATTAGCTAACAAGTATTTATAACGGTTGCTAACCATCAAAAAGGAAGGAACCAAGATGGCATAATTTGCAAGTTGAATGAAATTCATTCGCAACAACCACGATAGAGAATGTTTTAATTATGTAAGCGAATTGCAAGTGAAAGTAAAGTCATACAAAAGACTGTATTTTGTGTTACGTTTTTGATGGCTCTGTATCCAATATCCATAGACATTTGATCAACGTTCAGTTTGATCGTACGTGAATTTGTATTGTATTGTATAAGCAGCTGGTGTACGCAACTCCACGTCTAAGCCCGTATTTTACTTGAATTTACGTGAGACGTAAATACTCGTGTGAGGTGCTCTCAGTATTTCGAAGCTTAGTGCTGGATGACTAAAACTCACGCGGTATCATGAAGATGAAGACCCAAACAATAGTAGCAGTCAGATTCCATCTAATAAAGAGTATAAGAGTGAGGTTTCCCCGTGTGATGCACCAGCTAAGCGATTTCGCTTTGCACATGAGGTTGACTTGTGAGAGTCACGCGGATTTAGTCTCAAGCGCTTTCCCTTTCAAGGAAAACGATATCTAGCTTTAAACATTTATTTTTCATTACATTTTTTAATTATACCTGTAGACTGAGTC
Source organism: Amphipoea lucens (assembly GCA_947508005.1). Taxonomy (NCBI): domain Eukaryota; kingdom Metazoa; phylum Arthropoda; class Insecta; order Lepidoptera; family Noctuidae; genus Amphipoea; species Amphipoea lucens. Next base: position 24,516,173 of record OX382357.1, read on the forward strand.
ATATATCCAGTGCATTTGCGCAAACGACTCTGGCAGTAGTTACTTTAGTAGTTTTGTTTCAATTACAACACACAGAGGTATAGATTACGTTTATTATGGTGTTGTAAACAGGCGGCAATCGAGGGCGGCTGCTGAAGTAATCAGGTGCTAACAGCTATGATCAACAGACGGCATAATACTTGCACGATTCTGATGAAAACTGTAGTGGTATGTTAACATAATTCGGTGATGGTGAGGAAAAAACGATTTAAATTAAATATCAGTCTGAAATTGCGTCACTGCAGGATAAGAGCTGTTTTAATGGACACACTCTTATTCACTTGGTTTTGGGATTCTTAGATCTACCTATACTCCATTTATTATAACATTAGAAAAAAGAGGCTCGCAGAAGCAGGAGTACGAAACCTTTTATTTTCAAGTTAAGTTCAAACAATTTTAATAAATAATGTATGTGCTTTTTTTGTAAGTAACAATTTATGGCATACAATAAAGCATATTCTATCTATCTACTCGTCACGATGCTTGGATAGGTACATGAAATGAAACAATTTTTAGTAACAATCAGTTTATTAAAAACAACTTTATATAAACCGACAAAATAAAAAAACACGTGCTGCCACAACTTATGAAGGGAATAGGTGACATTTTAGATTTGGTAGAGTTATAGTGACATGAAAAACGTTCCGGTACTGTCCGTCCCTGCTTCTTTTAGATTTTAAACATTGACACGACAGTATTTTATGTATAAACTAAATAATATTAAATAAAGGCCTTGTAATTTCAGAAGGTAGATAGGTTAAATAAGTACAATTAAGTGTGACTGCTGTTATTTAAATTGATTATATTTAACTCCACATCAATCTTGGCTGTAATAATATTTGTTGTACTTTTATTACAAAGTATACCCCTAAAAGAGCCTTTTTTAACTTCTGTCTAATGCTATAGTAAATGGACTATAAGTCTAGGTATCCTCAATGTTTTCCTTTACCACATTCTTACCTCCAAGATTAACTTAGAAAGTCGGAATGACATTGGAAAAGTCATTGGTACCTACTTTTCCTTTTTGAAATCATGGCGCCATGGCCTGCTTTATCTCTACAATTACAGACTGTTTAATATTTTTTTAAGTTGTAATTCGATAAGTGTAATTTTAAAAATTGCCTACTTGCACCGTACCTTGTGATTACATAATTATCGATAAATACTAAATAAGTGGACATTGTTATGAACTTGACGTATCAGACATGGTATTCATAAGTAACTGCATATTAAATGAATTAACAATTTCGTTTGCGTGCCCAGCTGCTAACCAGTTAATTAGACGAGGAAATAGATATACATGTTTGTAGGTAATAGCGTGAAACAAGGGTGTATTATGTATGTTCAAGATTACGTATATGTTAAGTAATAATAATCATCATCATCATTTCAGCAGAAACACGTCCACTGTTGGACAGTAGAGGCCTCCCCCAAGCACCTCCACTTCGACCGGTTCTGTGCTAATAATACCGCATTTCATAAAAATTTCCTAAGGGGCCTCTGCGAGTTGGCTTCGGCCCCTCGTACGCGCCTTCCAAAGGACCAGGACCCCATGTTCCTGAGATATGTAAAAACATTAAAAAAAACAATAATACTGAGAGAAAATATCGGAAGAAAATATTGAGAAAATGAAATCAACCAATGACCTGGAGAACTCGGCCTTCTAACCGTTTAATGACGGTTTAGACTTCTTGAACTACTATACGAATTAGCAGGAACGACGCGCAAACCGTAACCATGAATACAGCACATGTTTCTTGACCGCATGAACTCAATACATGATTCCCCCCGCAGTAGTGCGTAGAAATATACTGCCAGTTATAATAAAAAATCGGTTCAGAATCATTTGTACTGAATCCATGACAACAGGTTGGGCGTCGGCTGTCCCTGTATTCGTGAAGATAAACGACTCCCAATATTTAAGCACACCACCTAATAGTTTCTAAGCAAAACCTACATTTAAAATTAAACATGGATGATTTAAATAGATGCTCAATTTCGAAGACGTCTTAGATGCGAAAATCGTTAACCGGGTGTTGTGGCTTCTAAACCAACACAGCCAACTTTCAAAATAAACCATAACCAATGTTACAATCATAACACAAACGGATTATCTGTGTACATAACTCAACTAAACGTATACACAAATACATAAATAAATTGGAGCAAACACATATGTAGGTCATATAAATATTCGTGTCAATAAGGAACTGACTCGCGGCCCTTAGGTACGGAAGGACGGAACCTTGGGCTACTGGGTTAGTTAGGACCTAAAGTTTTGAGTACCCACTGGCCACAAAATGGTACAATGAGAAGCAGAATTGATGGTGGATGTTTACTGGTTCAGATGTAAGGCGGGTAAACACATAGGCCGGTTGCGAGTACTACGCACCTATCCTTTATGAAGACCATCACCAATAAGGTCACTATATGTCCTAGGGTATACACTCGCGGCGTTTCCACCCACACCTGCCTTGTAAATACCTTTTTTTCAGTCGCCTTTCACTGATCTTCTCAATGTGACCAAACCATCTAAGCATAAATTATTATTATTATTATCAGCCATTTCTGTCCCACTGCAGGGCAAAGGCCTCCCTTCCCTCCTTCCACTTATCCCTATCTAAGCAAAAAGCATTTCTATTAAATTTTTGTCAGTACATCATCTTTTAAACTGCACCGTAATCTTATCACAGCACTCCCCTATTACAAGGAACTATTAATCACATATCTGGCTGCGGGTTTTGGTGCAATACTGTGCGTGTATTTCCCCAAAAGGAAATACATACATACTTACATATTATTATATTGTGTTACTACGAAAGAGGCTTTTCTTGTCCATACTTTTGCCCTGAGGGGAAAAATATGGACAGGAAAAGTATTTTTATAAACGTTCGCATCCTAATCACAGTTTCAATTTGTCAAAAATACAATCAATTTACATACATTTTTGTCAAGTTTTCGACATAGATGAGATTGCGACTTGAGTTTGAACCTTTTTTAGATACGAGAATTGGCAATTAGGATGTAATTGCCTAGTAGGATGTAAATGCACCCAACACGGTGGTCTTTCCAAGACAAACGAAGATGAATGCAAACAGTAGTAATTTAGTATGCACACGTAACAATAATCGTGACAACGCACAGTAATTGATGCGCCTGCGCTTACAATCGAGGAATTCCTGCTCATCTAGCCGTGGCAGGCAGATTGGCCATCTTGAACATTATTGTATGCTAATGAAGTACACTCGGGATTATTATACTTTATCAGGTATTGATTAATTTGATAACTGTCATTTATGAATATCGTTTCCCAGTCAACAACAGCATTCTTTCACAAAATTCTGGATGTAGGTAGATAGAGTTTTCGAGTGCGTTATGCCAAACTGTTTTATCTTTGTAGAACAATGGACTTTTGTTGAACTTCTATTTAATTTGGTCATCTCATATTATCAATATATCTCGTTAACCTTTAATGCGACCTCCTCAGAGCACGTGGTACCAGGAAAGCATAACACATGAGCCAGTGGCTCAGTACGGTCACTATCGGCGTGCATGTTACCGATAAATTGGATTATTAGTACCGTTTGCACCGACCACTCATTTTCTAATAAACGCTATAGTTATTGCGCAAGTATTGTTATTCAGTCAGTCGACTAGCAACGCTTGTTCCATTCCCACAATTTATTTGAGAGGACCTCCTGGATGGCGAAGATTGTAGGCAACAGTGATTTGGTTGGCCAGGGCTATGGAAATGGGAAGACATTGGACATTGACATACTTTTTATGGAATTCAGTGGGCTTTGGATTGAGCTGGTCCTGATGATCGGGTCCTTAAGCATAGAGTCTTTATGACGTCCTAAAGAAGAATTTTAGGAAAACTGAATTCGGAAAAATACTTTCTCTTTCATGAGTTGGTGCAACTTGGGTGTGGTTATGCCCAGTTGTAGACTGGGTGTACCTATTGAGTATTATAATTTTGAAACAGTACAGAAAAAAAAAATGCACAATAAAAACACAAAAAAATTGAGAAATTAAGAAATATTTTTTTACGCCATTTATTTTTCCAAATGACATGTCCGTTTGCAATTAAATTCAAATAACATAATGTGACCATTGCCACCTTTTAAAATTCTGAATCGTTCGTAAAATGCTTTTAAGTTTGCATAAAATGGTTGATTTTTATTCCTTTTTCTATACAATTGGTTGAAGTTACATGAGCGGTTTGTTCACGTTATGTCATGGGGGCTGAGAAGAGTGTCATAACACCCAGAATCTTATGTAAAACATATGTAACCGTAGTAGGAGTAAAAAATAAATGAGGTTTAGACTGAAGTAAGTTTGTTTGCAATTTACCTACTCAATGCGAAGTAAATTTTTAACACTTTGCTGACACTAAACGCCCCCAGACGTAACAACAATAGGTGTCTCGTTCAGTGTGCTTCAACCGATTGAGCAAAAAAATAAACGACGTCTGAAATATAAAAATTATAAAAAAAAAAAACATTGAAAACTTATTAAATACCTACAATTAACGGTAACGGTATGTACGTTTTGAAATATTATCTACATAATAGTTTAAAGTTCCGGACTATGTACAATGATTAAAACTAGTTTCTATCCATTAGATATGGTCAATTGGCTACCTCCTCAACAAGCATGCCAACTTAGTACCTCTTACTTGAATGTAAGTACACGTGACGTTGGTTGAACACCGAAATAAAAAATTAATATAATTATGAAATTTACAGTTTTCAGGGCCCCTTTTGACAAAAATGTCGCCTAACTCCTTATATCACAATCTTTTAAATTACATCCATATTATAAAATAAAAACCCATATCAAACGAATGAAAAAGAGCAGTCTGGTATCTTCAACCACACACATACCCAAAACATGAGACAAAACGATTTCCAAAAGTCCTTATTTAAACAATCTGAAAAAAATCGTCCAAAGAATTCAGAAGGTCACATCAATCAAAGGATCAGTTACATACATTTTTAACCGACTTCAAAAAAAGGAGGAGGTTCTCAATTCGACGGTATGTTTTTTTTTTTTTGTATGTTTGTTACGCAATTACTCCGTCAATTGTGGACCGATTATCAAAATTATTTTTTTGTTCGAAAGGAGATACTTCTGAAGTGGTCCCATAGTCACCAAGTCAGGATCTGATGATTGGATCCTGGAGAAATCGAAGGAACTTTTCAAATATTATAGGCACACCTATAGCGATTTGGGTATTTTTTATAGTAACTCGTGCATTTGCTCTCGGAAAGCACCATTTGGTGAAGTGGAACTGATGATGAAGACCACAGATGGAAACCGAAACTACTCAATAATATCTAAGTCTTTCACGGGTTGCGATTCGATTACTTTAATATGGTTGCTAAGCAATTTATGCTCGCCACGATGTGAATGGTAATATGGAGCTGATGGTGGACCAGGAGAACTCCTCAACAATTAACTTCCCTGCATCGGGAAAAGCAATATTTTGTAAAAGGCGATGAGCATGTTGACACTGGCTATTGTAACTTAGATAAATTATAAGCAGACCCACTAAAAATCGTGAAATAAAAACTTTTTAACAAAAATACAACCGACTTCCAAAAGAAACACTACAAAGTGAAAAATAACTTTCGGAAGTCGGTGGCAAAAAACGTAAATAAAAAACCAAAGACACCGACTTCCGAAATTAAAGTTATTTTTCACTTTGTAGTGTTTCTTTTGGAAGTCGGTTGTATTTTTGTTAAAAAGTTTTTTGTATTATTGGTCTGGCACGTCTTCAAGAGATATATTTTTTGCACCAATACTGGGCTTAATGACAAGGTCTTGACGGAATTCAATAATTTAACAACAAGACAATCCTTTAATCTGCGTATTAGTATAAGTATTATGGCAGGCGTTTTAATAGTATAAGTAGCGCCATCTAGGGAGAACAGTTGGAATTATATTAGACGAAGGTTTACGAATATTTTGTGATTTCTTGTCGAATGATAGGGCTTGAATCAACTATCTAATTAGGGACATAAGCTATCCGGAGCAACAGGCAGCTAGAATTTTAAAGGGGGAGTGTCAGGGAACTTACAACCTAATATTGATATAGAAATTGCAAAAAACAGAAGAAAAATTTAATTTCTTGTACCTACTGCCCTACCTTTGCCTTAATGTTATTATTAACTGGACGTTATTATTGAAAATAGCGTTACGATAAATCTATTCTATTTAGAAATATTAATTATAATTGTTCTTAAACTGACTTTTTTAAGTTTATTCATGATTTATCCTCACTCATCAAAACCTGTCAAAATATTATTGCACAATATTTTAAAATCAAGTCAAGACCACTTTTCATCGATTTAAATCTATTAACTAATTAATGTCTAGATTTAAATCTATGAAAAGATGTCCTGTGAAAATCTTTAGGTAATATCTAAAGCAATGCGTGCAGGCAGATCTAAATAGTTAAAAGGAAGATTATGTCATGTTAGACTACAGTCTGAAATGACTTGCGTTGACATTTCTGTAATTACCACAAGTTGTTAGCAGTTGTTAACTAGTTGTTAGCTTGCTTGGTGAAGTGATGAGATGATGGACGGGTTTTCCATTATCATGCTTTATAATAACGATTACGTAACAGTACGAGTTCGAAGTTCAAAGAGCGTTTCTTATTTCTAGACACCTTTTCCATACATAATTGTTGTTATGTCGTGAGCTTTCATGTCTTCATATTATTCTTAGTGTCTAATCTAAGTTTACTACTGCAACGAGGTGGAGACGATCAAGGACCTTAATAAAGCTCCTCTAGATATAATTGAAAATGGCCTATTTCATATTTAACTTCGACCACTTTTAGGAAAACTAGATACAGCTAAGGGACTAGGTAATCCATATACTTATTGGGTCGTGAGGTAATGGGAAAGAGGAAAAAGCAATAAATAAAATCAGGTTCTTTCTATATTTATTACCAATCATTGTACCCTTCCCATGCTTATTAATCTGTAAGACTGACCTGCAATAGTGTTGAGGAACATGAGGTACTCGAAGTTGGAGATCTCGCGGCGCTGCCACTTTTGCGTCATGTTGGAGTTGCGCATGAGTTGCCGCGGCGACATCATCGATGCACGTCTGAAACAATACAAATATTCCTTATTAATAAACATAGAAACATAATCCACCCTGTGATCTGAAAGAGTAGTAAGTATAGTACGACGTCGTTGATAAGGTTCATGGAGTTAATGACACGACTTTCACATATGCATGAATGATAGAGAAGTACCTACTACTTAATTGAACTTTTCCCATAGCTCCGTGTGGCATATCAACAGCCAGGTATGACTAAGATTATAGCATTTTAATCTTTGTTTTTTTGCGTGAACCTCAACTAACCTTTAATCTCAACTACCTAATATAAGAATAATGAATAAACATGAAACACTTAAAAAATTATATCGGTGCTAGTTATGACTAATATCTTCTATATTTTTAGAATGGCGTACTTTAAAATAGATAATTAAAACTTCACGTGTTTTTAACAGTTTTACAAGAGTTTTATGATCAATTTGTAGGCGTAGACTCATCAAAAGATGATTTGTCTCAGTTCGGTGGATAGCCATAGAACAGCCGCGATTTTAAGATCTTTCGCAAAAAATACGTTAGATGTCATGATAATTGCGAACCATTACGTTGGGTCATTAACTTTGGCTAAGTTGACTGTGACATTATGCGTCCCTAAATGTCACCCTTCTCGCAGCTGTGGGTGTGGTAAAGGCTACCAAGAACTATGGCGAGAAGAAGCGCAGTAAGTAGTGTGCTCTAGCTAGATTGCTATTAACAAGTTGCAAGCAATAGCAGTCTGAAGAAGAAGTAAGCAAAACAGAGGAATTGTTTATTTTGTACAAATAAGATGCTCGAATAGACATAAAATATGTACACGTAAGGCTTTTTACCAGCGAACTTCTACGGAATTTGTGATCGTTTTACACTATAAGGCCCATTACGCACTGTCGACTGGTCGCCTGCGACTCGGTCCCTCGGCGACCAAAACATAGGCATCTTCCGGCGATCAAGTGCGTAAACACCTATTTAAACTATAGTAAGTCACAGTCGCCGCCGACCGAGTCGCCGGCGACCAGTCGACAGTGCGTAATAGCTCTTAACCCCGTGTTATTTCTGTTAGCAATATGAAGGCGTTACACAAACATATAATTACAATCTATCTTTATCAATTTTTCAAAGAGACCTTTATAGTAAAAATGCTCAAGCTTTTTCGGGGAAGCCAGTTTTACGAATTTATTTAGGTACCCTAACATAGAACATCAAAAGCTTTTTCGGGGAAGCCAGTTTTACGAATTTATTTAGGTACCCTAACATAGAACATCAAAATAGTCTGTATAAAAGTGGTCAACAAATTATGGAAATATATATTCAGGTTGATATTGCATCATGTTGCAATATGTAGTTAATTACATTAAATAGGTTTTTGTGCTCAATTTTGTAAGGACTTTCAAGAAAATACAGAGTAAATTGTTGTAAAATGTCGCTGTGTGCACGACATTTTCGAGCAATCATCATCATCAACATAGGCAGCCTTATTCCACCCACTGCTGAGTAATAGGCCTCTCCCATAGGTCCTCCCTTTTGTGCCATGTGCCATGCTTCCCTGGTCTGTGCGAGGCTCATCCAGGACATTGTCACTTCTAGTAATGCTGTTTAGTTATTAAGACGAATTATAGTGGTAGGGTACACAGTTTGTAAATCAATGTATGAATACACAATATACATAAAGTTTATGCTTTGAGGAGAGTATCAGCAATTAATGTTAGCTTTTTAAACTTTTAACAGTGGGACAAAGAGAACCAATGTGAATATAATATAGTGACCTTCCTCGATGCAAAAAGATTTAAACTCAAACTCAAAGCATTTATTTCAATTAAAGTTTTTTTTTTGGTTATATTTTTAAATTTTTTTTTTTGCTTGAGTACGTATAGTGTTTATTGTATTTGTTGGTATATTGGCGTGGCTAGTTAACCTATGGCAAATAATTTAATTTAAGGTTCTGTGTCCTGTAATGTTAATTACTTTGCATACATAGTATTGTATAAAATTAATTATTTTCTAACTGAACAGACAGCTGTGCTGCTGGGGAGTTTGTTCCGCCACTTCTTCTCCCCAGCGAAAGCACTAGGAAGTGGCGAAGGGCGGGCGTTTTGGGGGACTGTCTTTTGTAATTTTGACGTTCGAAAAGTGCTGATTCTCAGCCTAGTTTGAATAAATGACTTTTGATTGATTTTGATTGATTGATTGATTGAAACCAATTACCGGCACTTTTGAATTGTCAAGGGGTCGGTCAGTCAGAAAGATGAAACTAGTTGCCCATTCCAAAGAGTAGGTACCTATGGAGAAGAACGGGCAAGAAACTCCATGGACACTCTTTTAAATCAAAATAATATGGTTACAAAGTCTTGGTTACATCATTCCTGTTAAAAATTATACATGTGAGAACGATGCAGAACGTTAAAAGCGTCCATAATGAGAAGATGAGAAAAAAACAATTCAAATATTAAATTAAAAAATAAGCCGTGGCAGCAAAGAGATGACCAGTCCCTACTGACGGCGCCCGTTCACGAACATGACGCATGTATTAGCACCATTCAGCTCAACCATTTTGAAGGGAGCTAAATGATCCAACACATGCGCCACCATCAGCGAGACATTTGAGTGAGTTTATTAATTTATAACTAAATATTTTATTATAATAATACAATTCAATATAGTTTATACCGCATCTTGTCTGGTTTTCAAAATATAGACGAGCAACAGACACTAATCAGTAAACTTATGAACTTTTAAAAAAATCGTTTTTATTAAGAATTTTACAGTTCGTTTTTTTTTTGAGTTCGGTCTTTTGAAGGTGGAGATTTTTGGATAAATTATGTAGCAACTAAGAACAATATGATCATTAGATCTAATTATCTTTAATGATTAATCTAATAATTTCTGCGTAACTTAATTTGAACACTTGCTTTTAATTTTTTCAAGAATACGGTTTATGTACCGATTAGAGTTTTTATGAAGGCTGTGTTAATTAAAAAATTGAGATACTTAAAGTCATGTAATTATCTGAATCTGAATATAGTTATGTACTTCTTGGATGCCGTTGACCCAGTGATCTTGACCATGGGCTTATTTATCCAAAAATATCATTAACATGAGGAAGTTAATAAGCAGTATCGTAAACAGTTTGAGTCATACGTTGAGTAAAAGTTACGAGTATCGCACCGTCGATAGTCGGTCACTTCCGTATTATGTCGGTCAGCTGCGCGGGCGCTGCTCTAGTATTGAACTGTTTTCTGTCTGTCAACTTGTGTTTGTAAAGAGCTGTTCTAAGAAACTTTATCTGATTTCTTTGTTGGAGCTTGATAGAAATCTTGTTAATGTTTGTAATTTATGATGATCCTTTTCCGGTACAAAGGTGATACCTAACTGAAGTGTTTTTCTGCTTCATTGAGCTGATGTTCAGAAGTCAGATGATTGTCTGTCAATTATGTTTCATTATCAACTGTGTCAGCAGTCATGTCTTCTGTGCCCAATCCTAACGTATTTAAATTAATTTAAAGCTGCGGGGCAATTGCGTAACACATTATCAATCGGAATTAGTTTCATTTTGACAGTTCAACATCATTCATTGCGTTATTTACGTGTTGATCAGACAGATTTTTCGAACTTAAGAAGCAATGGATTAGCAATTGGCTTCAAAATGATTCCAATTCATAGTGTGTTAGGCAATTAGGGTGCGGTTTTGAATACGTGCTGTCACGTGACTACCTTCTTTTCTGACGTAAAGCGATTACGAAACTACCAATTAAACAAATCTGCAATATTCTTCAATTAATAATAGCCGTAAGGCGGTGGTGTATGACAGTTTTGCGTGTAAACTAAGGCCTTGTACACACGTAACGCTCACTCACAGTCAGCCGTCACAATCAGCAGTGAGTCGGTGGCGAACATAACTCTTTTATACATTTTGAACCAGACGCTCACAGTCAGCCGCTGACTATACGTTTGACGTGAACGTTGCCCAATACTGCGGGCGGCGCCGCGTGTTCGCGCTAGTATTTGAGATCGGTGTCAGGGTCGGCGCGGTTGTCGACCCGCGCCACTGCGTCTGCGACTGTGCGGCTTGCGCGCACGCATGTTTGTGAGGCTTTCTCAACTGTCACGCTAAGGACTAGGTATAACGGGTGTAAAAAGACGCTTATCGAAGCCAACAGTCACTTATTTTTCCTGTCACTGTGATATTTTTTAAGTATTGTACCGTACTCGGGAAACTTCTGGTTACGGAGATATTGGAGGTCAAAGTTCCAAAAAAATGTGACGTTTTTTAACGAAAACAGTCTTTAAAGTATGACCTAATTTGAATCTTTATTAACAAAAATAACAAAATTAAAACCTAACTTAACTAAAACTATATTCAAACTAAAATATAGCGTCGGAAATTCATCCGTATCGCTGTCTTTAAATGATACCTATTTATCTTTAAATATCCTCATGACCCCTGGTACCGTTGTACATGCACCGTAAAGCACAGTGTTTTGCGCTACATTGCGCGTTACTGGCAATACTGATTTGTCACACAAAAAATAAAAGTCGTTTCCCAGCAATTATTTTTGTAAAATGTTACTAAGTTTGAAGAACAGAATGCGTACATGAGGGCTATGTGTATGTTAATTTGGAAGTTTATGGATAGTTGCAAAAAGAAGAAAATTTCAATTTCGCGAGCTATACCCTGGCGATATCTACCCTCTGTTGCAATGATATTAATCTGTCAAGCTCCGCTAATGAGACACAATTGATTTTCTATTGTTTCGTCGCCGATCGGCGAACCGCGCCGCTTGACCGGTTACATCTGTTGTGTTAACGTGAACGTGTAAGATTTTGTAAGATGACTTTTTAATTAAAGGACACATTTGCATTGACAATCCGCAATGATGACAGTGGTGTTAATGGAAGACTGTTATTGATACATTTCTGCTTGACTGCGTTCAGAGATGTTTTAGGATCGATTTTCACGATTGCAATTCAATAACATGAAAAATAAGAACAAAATTAAAGAAATGTCTATTTTATAAGTATTTCATATATGGCTAATTAATTTATACCTTCTAACCATAAAAAAGTTCCACGAGCTTTGCTTAAATAACTTTTACGACTTAAACAAAACTAATAAAACAGTTACCTAAACCGAAAAGCTTCTGAATGTTTAAATACCATTCATCCAATTAGCAATGACCCAATACAGACAAAATAGCAGTCAAAGGCCATCCTCGAGAGGTTAGGACTTTAGGAGCCCACCTGTTGTATAAATAGATACTGAACAAAAATATCAATAACTAGCTTTTGCAGCATCGCCCGCGTGTATGTCGGCAAATATCTCACGGAAATGTACTACCGGGATTAAAAGTACCCTATGTGTTAATAGAGGTAAACAATGTATTAATTCCGTAATATATTGTTATCATATAACCCTATTGCTTAACGCGGCGCACGCCTGTAAAGCTCCCAGTCGGTATGATTTTTCCGACATCTTGAACAATCATCGTCGTATTTCAGCCAATTCACACAAAACCATAATGAATTATACACCTATACTTTCCTCATGAATCACTCCGTCTATTGATGAAAAGCATATGATAATCCGTTCGGTACTTTTTGAGTTTATCGCGTTTAGACAGACAGACAGGCACACGCGGCGGGGGGACTTTGTTTTATAATATGCAGTGAATAGTGATAGGAAGAAATAGCGCTGAAACCGATACCGAGACCAATGAGTGGGTGACCAAGTGATCGCGACACCAGGGTACCGGAAGCGGATGAAGCCATAAGGCCTTATCTAGTAAATAAGCAATTATCTACTAGGAACCACGAGTTGATCTTATTTATTCGCGATTCTATGAATTATTCAAGCTGTTAATCATACGAGTATATTTGGCGTCATCTAGAGCAATTTGTCGTATTTATTTATGGGCTTCTGCAACAGAACTTGAAACAAATAATGCCTTCTTGTTAATTCGCTAACTTTTGCAATGATTACAGCACATTTTAAGGTATTTTATAATCATGATTTAAAAAAATGTATCTTCGAAACTGAATTAACATGTAGGTTATAATTCGAAGACATGTGACATCCACCAACCCGCACTGGGCCCGCGTGGTGGATTACGGCCCACTCCCTCTCACAGAGAGGAGGCCTGTGTCCCAGCAGTGGGAAAGTTATAGGCGGATTATGTATGTAGGTTATGAGGAAGCGGTTTTAATTCAGCTTGCAAGATTTGACCAATGCATATTAACAGACAAGGCAAGTTAAATAAAAGCTTGTAATAATTAAAATGTCACAAAAGTGTGTAAGTAATGTGCACCGTTGCTATTATGTATTTATTTCTCTAATCTGACTCACATCTCGCGGGAAATTGAGTAACAAACATAAAAGTTTTTTCTCAATAAAGCGTTACGAATGTTAATAATAACCATTTAAAAATCTTACGAGGTGAGGTAAACCTCTGTGGTACCTTGTGACCCACGCTTGACCAAACTTTTGTTCCGAGTTCAATTTCTGACCGATCAGGGAAGGTCACAGATGATATAAAGACTACCGACCTCTATAGTGACCAGTCCATTGATACGTTGCGAAATTGAATACATATTGTTATTGATTTTGGTCAAAAATGGCTTCTCGACGGCGAGTGAGCATATTCACTTATTGTTGTATGGTCAAAGTTTATCATCATGTAAAATGTTTTACAACTTATTCTATTAATAAAATCACCATTGAAGTTTTATTTGTATGCGTGAAATGCCGTAAAAATAAGGTATCAAGGTATTTTGCTTCGTAAGATGGATGTTGAAGACCTTTTTCCATTTTGATTCAAGTTTAAAATCATAAGGCATGACATTATTATGCTGTAATCTCCACCTACACTTATGTAATATTATTTGTTTTAATAGTTAAGGGACCATGTATAAAGAGCCATAGACAGTGGAATAAATGGAGGAAAGAGTTCTTGAGAAGATGCCTTATTCGAAAACAATGTTTAACGATACGGAAACAACTCATCCCACATCATCTTGAACCATTTTCGTACACAAGCACTTAGCTTTGTCAAAAATGTTTCCCTGTCAAGATAAATGACCCCAGAAGTACCCCACACAAATAATGTTCAGACATTAATTCGCATAATTATGGTCAAAAGAGATCCATGAAATGTGTGCTTTCAGATAACGTCCTAAAACGTCATATAAGATTGGATGGCGGCAGTCTCTTATACAAACTTGTCGTCTCTTGTAATAAATATCTGTGATTCAGAAACAGAAAGGCCATTTAATTTTAATGCCTTGTAAGGTTGACCGCTGTTATATTTCAGCCCACCAAAGCTAACATAAGCTTGTTGCAGTTGCAACTGCTAAAAACAAGTGACATCCAATGGTCACATAATCAGCTTTTAACGTTCCCACTACTGGGCTACAGGCCTCCTCTCTGTGAGAGGGACTAGCCGCACCACGCGGGCCCTGTGCGGGTTGGTTCCAACGGTCATGCTATCATTAATTCCCACTGAAAAGACTCTTTCATAAAAATACTGGACGGCGTCAAGTTTTAGACTTAAGTACTTCCTAATACAATTTTTGGAATAGTCGTGTGTGATTTGTAAGTTTTACACCTAATCTACCACGGAAGGGCACTGATTTCCAAGATACAGGTTTTTACCTAGTTTGGAATTCAGGAGCTCATATAGTTTTAGTCTACTCACTTACATTACTTGTATCCTAGTTCTCAGGAACATAACAGTATTAGACTATATTTTATTGAGTCCAAATAAACGTTATTATTATTAAAAAAATATTGGACTGCCTCGTTGGTCTAGTGGTTGCAAGCGCTATAGAGCACGAGGTCCTGGGTGCGATTCCCGAGTCGGGCAAAGTGTCATTGGGTTTTTCGGTCAGGTATTTCTCATTAGCAGCCCGGAGTTTGGATTTGTGCCCGGTTGATGGCAATAGGCTCGCTATCTTTTACGTGGGACTTGAAACATAACTAGCAAAATGTGGGTGTACCTACTATAGGTACACCTCTGCCTGACTCTTCGGGGATTACAGGCGTGATGTTACGTCATGTGTTATGTTCCTCGAAAATAGTTCAGTTACAAAAATGAGACAGGTTATGTTATAAGCCAGTTTCAACAGTTACGTGAAATAATTGTTTGGATAATCTTAAGAAAGAAATCGCAATTGACAATTCTTCAATGTCAAATACTGTTAGCCTGCATCATCCCACTGCTGGGCAAAGGCTCTCTCCCCATGACTTCCAGCTTTTTCGATCTAGGGCTAAAGTAGACCACTGGTCGTTTGTTTTGTCCAGCTCGTCCCGCCATCTTCACATGATGGTGCTTCTGTTTGTATTCCTTGCTCCGTGGCGTGGCTGGCTACCGTCGTCGTCAGGAGTACCACTGGAGCTGCCGGGCACTTGGGGCCTGTTTTTATTTGTATTTGTCATAAGGAGGAAAATAGACAGTAATTCCACCACGCTTGTCTAAAAAAAAAAGGTTGTTAATTTCGAATACAGACTGCATTTTCGCACTGTAATCCTACATAATTCAGGTAATCATGTCATCATAGCCAATCATGATGAGAGCAAGAGGGGGGAGCGGGGGTGGTGGAGGGGGGGGGGGAAGGAGGACGTCATCGCATGATTGTCTCATCCACCACCATTATTGTTTACTTTCGTATACACGCTAAACGATTTTTTATTAAACAAGTTTATCAGAAAATTGTAGCATTGTCAACCATGAGAATAATTTTTCGTACGACAAAAAGTTAATAGCTAAAACCAGCCTGTTCATTAAATTTTTGCGATTCAAGATGAAATATTTTTATTAGAATTTTGGTCAAATCGATTTAGTTTGACCGAAAGGGTGACTGTGGGTGGGCTATAGTTGCGCTATAAATAAGACGTAATAAAGCACTTATAAGTCTAGTAGGAAACAATAACACTTCCTATCGAAAACATTCATTTATCTTCCGAGCGGAAACTTGTAAGTTCGACTCGGCGCGCATTCTCGACAAATTTTGCGAATGACGATTTTTGAAAACAGCATATATTATTTCTATTTTTTTTTAAAGAATATTTTATATTTTGTTGTACGATTAAGGGCTGATTTTTCAAACGACCGATAATTTTTATTCGTGCGATAAAATTTTTTGTATGAAAAAGTTTTTGTATGAAATACTTAACTGTCAAAATTTCAAAATTATTCCTCGAATAAAGTTATCAGATGATTGAAATCAGGCCTAAACTGTATAAAGGTGAATAACTGTTAATGATTGAAAACTGTTATTATTTAAACTTGAACGAATAGCGAATAATTAATTATTGACGTATTAATTTAATTACCTACCTATAAAAGAGACGACTAACGGCGAATGAACGTACTTACCTACGCAGAAAATTCTAACGTGTAACAAACTGTAGATAAGTATTCTCGTGTAATAAACTTGTTTTAATTACATTATTGGCTGAAGTAATTAGTATTTAACTATTCATCTATACTACGAGTATTCTTTATGTTGAATTTAATTCGAATCAGTTAATCTTCATTCAATACATTAATTAAGAGGTTTTGTTTAAGACTATTGAATACTCGTAGCTTCAAAAGACGCGACAAAGTCGTAAAGTCGCGAGTGTGCGCCGGTCGTTAGTCTGTGAGCCACAAATTGGCCGAGCGATATGTCACACATGTCCGGTAAACATTGACATTGGCAACTGTACGCTCGCGCACATAAATCATAACGTGTTTAGTTGTTTGTATTTTCAATTGTGTATTTTATATTTTTTGGCCAGAAGATATTTAATAAATATAGTAATAGATGGAAAAATATACTTGAATGCCACACTTATGTAATTTTTTCGGAGAAGGCACAGAACAAAGAAGTGTGGAAAAATATGGGGGAGACCATTCCCCAGCCGTGGGACAATATAGGTTAAGAGCCAGTCCACACGGAGCGTTGCGTCAGCGTCGCGTCGACGCAGCGCTGCCGTTGCGTTTTTTTACATTCAAATAACCACAGTGTACACACGGTGCGCTGCGTCGTCGCAACGCACACATGACGGACAGCAGCCCCCGAGACGAAGCGGGAGGGGTGTAATTACTTGCGACGCCGGAGCGTCACCGCTCAGTTGCATTGATAAAGAGGAGACACGCGGAACTGCGAACTGAAACCGAAACTGCGTCAACGGAACGTTACGACTGCGTCCTAGTAACGCTGCGTTGACGCAGCGCCCGTGTGGCCGGCAATGCGTTAAAATTCATGCGTTGCGACGACGCAACGCAGCGTGTGGACTGGCACTTACGCCAAAAATTTCAACGTTATTTGAAGAAGGAGAGACGTAATATGAGAAAGACTTGAGATACTTTTCAACCCGGAAAATAAAAAAAACTTTCCTACGCTCAGATAGAGTAGCAATTGCCGCTAGTTTACAATACGTATTTACAAAATATAGCTGATAGAATGGTTCCCACGAGTAATTAGACACGTGTTAATTAATTGTTACCGACTTGTTTAACTTTAACGTGTTTATAATCATCTGTTTGTTTTCATAGTCTTCATGGATTTAATTATCACAAATAAGCAATGTTGTTGTATGATAAATGTTTTAATTTACAATGTGTTTCTGGCAATTTAATGGATGTTTCATAGTTAGTAAATATGCTTGTAATTTCAACCAGAGGTTATTTTGACTGTGATTAGTGAACTATTCTGTATCAATTTCAAATATTTCGGTTCTAAAAATAACACAATAAATACAATACAATTCATAATTGTTATTAATTATATTAATTAATTAACGACTACAATTCGGTAATTATTCAGCTAGGAAACGAATTCCTATTGTTTTCCTAGTGAGATAAAATTGTTTCAACCACCGAAACTGATAAAAAACATAACTTTTGGGCAAGAAGCTGTTTAGTTAAACTGTCTGTACTTGAGAATCTCTGTTTTTTTATTTATAAATACAACTGTTTTGGTTTACACTGTATGTGTAAAATAAAAATCATTATCTAAAGAATCGGTATTAATGTTTGATCTTTTAATAAAGCGTGTACGCTTTATTAAAAGATTTATGCTTGAGTTTTTAGCTCAACTAGAATCTCCTAACTTGACACAGCTGCGTCACAAAACATGAATATTACAGAGCCGTTTCCAACAGAAATTATTTTCGACTCTCGGCGTACAATAAAATGATCAAAATCAATAGAAATCCTGACATACTACTATTGTACGTAACAGTACACAAGTCAACATTTACATACAAGTAATCAAGTATCTTTGATGTAAGATCAACGCACTTCTACATGTCATTAATAGCCACGATCTATTGTTTATCACGACCTGTGTCGGGGGACCTTCAATGTCACCCCCTACGATAACTATAATACGACTAGTGATCGAATTAAACGGGAATTACGAAGCAGAGATAAAGTTCACGATTCCGGTAGGAAATTGTTTTATTTATGGTCTTGCAATTAACCTAATAGATAATTCTTAGTAATTGTGAAGGTGGTAATGGGTATTAAAAAGTGCATGAATAGTTTTATGTCATGTCAATTGTGAGTAATTGTTTGATGTTAAGAAAAACTTACTTAAGATTTCTTTAGTAGGTCTGTTTAAGAGAAGAAGATAGAAGATGATAACTTTTGATTTGACATTTATTTAATCATTAAGGTACATCAACAGCTTCTATTTATACATTATATTAAGCACTATAATCATAAAAGTTTCGGTCTTACACAGTCGCTAATTACAGGTTTACCAGCAATCTCGAAATAAGTGACCCTGATCACACAAAAATAACAAAACTAAAGGCTAGAACTTAAAAAAAAAATTAAAATTATGGCATAATACTTCTTAAACTTAAGATTAATAACAAAAAATAAAATAAAAAGACGAACAACATTGCAATTTTGCCCACTTACTTAAAACTAAGACTAAGTAAATAATATAAATAGAAATGAGACATTGTAAAAAACTGGAAAAGAAAGTGTTCACTTTTTGTTACGGACCAATACATTTAATTTAAACCATCATTATCGTGAAAACTTCCATTCAAGAAAGGTTGAAAGGTATCAAAATAATGTGCTATATCACCCCTTTTAAATTCCGCCGGAACTAGGAAACTTCATGTCCTGCACACTTCACACTAATTAAAGACACTTCATCCCGAGTCATTACCTCTTATCAACCCGATATACATTGCATTATCAGCTGTTCAAGGCGAGCTGTCGACCCGGCAGGTACCGGGCAGTTCCTACTTTTACCAACATCACTTTAATATATCGGGTCAGGAGATACTGACTGAGAGTTGTGACCTTTTGTTCCGGCGTAGAAGATTACATGACTCGATTGTTTCTTTAATGGCAGTTTGTTTTTTATAAGCGGTTAAACTTAATCATGAGCTATTAAAATATGTACTTATTAAGAACTCAATACTTTAAATATTTAGTTGTGTTGTTCTAATTAATATCTATAGGTCTGTAACCTTTTAATACACGGTGTAATTCTACATCGACGCGCACACTGTTACATTCAGTACATGATTGTAAACCCGAACTTCTTCGCTGGTGAGTTTAGATTCATGTACTGCTTCATGATGACAGTTTATTTTCAAGCATCTCTTCCGTTATAGTTTACACAACATGATTGTGTTGTTCACATAAATGTGTCTATGTCTTCATAAGACTCATAATAAATGACCAGTTGATTACATGTCATTACATTCGCCTGTATAAAAAAAGGAATAAAAAAAAACTTCAGCGTCATTTTACATTGTATGTAACTAAAGCATTTGCAAAATTAGTACTTAATGTTAAAAAAACTGAACAATCACGTTACCGCAAAAAAAATATCACACCGTGAAAAGAAATAATTTAGGAAAATTGATAAAGCAAATCTATTTGACCAAATCACTACTTCAAATTGTTATATCCAGTTAAAGTACTATTATGTATTCTGTGGTTAAAGGCAAGAAGCGTCATTATTTACTTAGTGACGACTGGACTATAGACCACGAGCTCAATTTTCCCAAAACTGAGCGAAAACAAACACTAAATTACATTTGTCACGAGTTACAATATTTTGAATAGACAGAAATCGTATTTTCCGAATTTAGTGTTGTCATCGATGTCGATAAGTTTATGAACAAACGTGTGTATCGTTAAAATTTATTATTTATTTACTTAGACTTCTGTTACCTGAATATATTTGGTACAGTTTGTTAAATATTCGGCTACAATGACACTTTTTATGTCAGTCGTCCAAATTATTATGTAAAGCAGCAAAGTTAGGCTGAATCTATACAGGAAAATAACAAAAAATATTCATGATTGTTTCATACATTTTACATATGTAAACTCAGCCTAGATATAAATCAATCAGGTACAGGGTGACGGCTCAAAACTGCTGAATCACATTCGACCGCAGACCGCACGTCGAGCTTTCAAATCAGTTGTTGTTAGTGACAAACGCTTGATTCACTGCAATGCATAATAAGACATGAATCGGCCAAGGATACGCAAAATATATTCGTAAAAAGATTTACGACTTGCATGTAGGAAAAACCCGGTTTTCCCGTCATACAGGTAAATAGGATTAGGTACTTATTTTTCAATTCATCCCTATGATATTTTGCATTATAGGTACGCTTTGTTTAAAATAAAATTGCGTCTGTTCTACAAACATAAGTCAGTACAATTTAATTCAATTAAAATTACAACGCTATTTTATAAACTGAACCATAAATTATAATACCAGGATGGCAGAACAAAATAAGAACGACATAGAGAGATTTGTAAAATATGTATGTCATGCCATACAAAGGCTATAATAGCCGAGCATTTATATTATTTTAATAACAGTATTGCCCCGCATTCTCCACGTTACGGTGACAACCCGTAACTTCCGATTTCCGCGTACAGTTATAACTTCTGTTCGTGACTGTACCCGCTGAGATTGTGCACAGTCGACACTCTCTTGTTTATGAACAAAGACATTGTAAGTCATTTATGATTTTATTTACAAATAATAAATATTAATTAATTGAGAGCGGTGGATACGAAAACTATCTTTTGGAATGGGCGACTAGAATCAATTCTATTTCAAGATAATTTTTGACGTTCAAAAGTGCCTTTTATGTGCCTATTTGAAATAAATGCTTTGACTTTGACTTTGTGGCGGGTGATGGTAACGGCCGCGACTTACAAGTTGTAGTTCGTACCTCGAAGTCGCTGTGCTTTTTGCAAATTATTTCATCACCACTGCTCTAAAAAAGGATGATGGAAAACGTCGAGAGGAAACTGGCATGTCCTAGAACCAAAAATTCGAAGCTCATCTACCAACCCGAACTGGGCCCGCGTGGTGGATTACGGCCCATTCTCTTTCACAAGAGAGGCCTCTCTTAACGGAACAGTATAGGATAATTATGCATATTAATTAGAAAATGATATAAAAGAACTGATCAATAATTTTACTAACCACTTAATCATGATTTTGGAGATGTGATTTTTTTTTAATTCTTCCAGTAGATTTTATTAGTAAACACATTTACAATGCGTTTTATTAGTTTCTAAGCTAATAAGCGTTGCGCCCAAGCAATTAATAAGTCAAGTAGGTATTGGCGCGTGTGTCATACGAGACTTTATCCGATTCGCTGACCAGCAAAAGAAAATATCGTAGAAAATGCAGTACCTAATTGAAAGTTTCGCGACCTAATGTTATTAATTATCTAACAAATTATTGTGAATTGAGGAGCTAAGAGAATAATCATTGTTTTTAAACGTTCATTAATATATAATTTACAAAGCTATATGAAATAGAAAAGTGGAATTTACACAATAAAAAAAAATTTACTTAAAAATAATTATATCTATTATCATAATATTGAGAAGCCAAATATATTAAAATGTAATGTAAAGGTACACTTTAGGTAGGTATTAACATAGTTGCGGTTTGGAACATTCTACAAAACTGGGAATCTACGTTTTAAAACCAAGTTTGGCAAAAAAATTAGTATAAAACCTATAAGTACTTGATGCGGTAGGTACTTAATACTATTATTTTAAATATAAAGTAGATTGAGGGGTAAATTACACGTCAAAATATCAGTATTATTATTCGCAACAAAGAACTAAATAGGAACTGGAGGGATGACAAAGAAATCATTGTGTAAGATTAGTTTGCACTTGGCGGAATTTTATATCAATTAATACATTAGGCATAATTAATTTACTAAAGAAAACCTGTACTAGTGAAGCGAATATTTTTTTTAATAAAACAATGTTTTGTAATAAAGATAAACTCGGAATAGGTATAGAGGTTAAGTGCAGCGAAACGACGAAGTAAAGCCTTAACTGGTAATTCTAGAAAAGACTTTTCCATTCTTAGACAAATGACTTTTAAAACATGGGATTGATGAAATACTAATTAGCATTTTTTTTAATACTTTTGTTCATACTAATGACTTTTTCCCCAATCAGGCAAATTGATTATTAATAAAAAAAGATTGTGCGACGTTAGCATCGCCCCATCATTTGTTATTTATTTACTTATTTTAATATTTACATAAACTAATATGTTGTAACTTCTGCTTTTTAATTTCAAATGTTCACCCTAATATGCGAGTGTCTGAGTGTGGGTGCCCCTGTGTGTGTGTGTCTGTCTGTCTGTGTGTCTGTCTCTTTAATCTGTAATTTTTATGGTGTACATAATAAAGAGTATTATATCTATTTAATCTGGGAGAAAGGGAGACACACCAGCTTATTGTATGTTTAAACTAGCTTGTAATGCTGAAGCTTCCTATTTGTGAAAGACTTTTCGGAATCGGTTTAGCAGTTTCGAAGATTATCCACCACATACAAACTCACAATTTTTACCTCTTTATAATATTAATTAATAGTATAGATAACTAGCTTCTGCCCGCGGCTTCGCCCGCGTAAAAAGTAACTTTGAACTATTATCCCTAGGGAACACATTACAAAGATAAAAAGTATCCTATGTGTTAATCCAGGAAATGGTCTACCTATGTGACAATTTTCATTCAAATCTGTTCAACGGTTTACGCGTGATTGAGTAATAAACATCCAAACATCTCCACAAACTTTCATACGTCCGCTACGGCACTAAGAAAGGCGACAGTAACATACACTATATTTGATCTATAATATTATGATAATCCATCCTTACGTAAAGAAACGCAGCATCTCAGTTAGCAGACAAAATATCCTTTCTTCTACACACGTGTACAATAAATATCAATTATTATTTGATTAATTGCGTATCCACATGATACTGATTGTGAACTCAGAGTCAGATAAAATGATTTAACTGAATAGATGTTTTTATTCAGGTGGTCCTGAATTTAGGAGCAGACTGCCATGAAAAAAGGGGAACCAAACTTGAACATATTGTTTAATTAAAAATAGAGATAAACCTTCCACAGAAAGATTACAACCCCTGAGTATTATGTTACTGTTAGCCTGCATCATCCCACTGCTGGGCAAAGGCCTCCCCCCACAACTTCCAGCTCTTTGGGTCCAGGGCTAAAGCGGACCATTGGTCGTTTGTAACTCTTAGTAAACCAGATAATATTGATTGCCTTATTTATTGCACGACTCACAAAGCGAAGCATGATAGAGCTTTATTAAAGAAATTTTGCCTCCTTTCTGCAACTGTTTCTATTGTTATACTCCTGCTAGTACACAGAAACTACTTAATTTATACACCATTGTAAGTATAGATAATTTAATGGAGATTAATTCTATACTTTTCAAAAAATTATTTAATGTAGTAGAAACGAAAATATCATGAAAATATTTCTAAAAAAAATCCCGTCTATCAAGTGTGAAAACTGAAAACATTGAAGCTTGCGGAATAAATCGATTAATTGAATATTTTTTTTTAAATAGATTCTTTTCACCCGTAGGAGGAACCCTATTGAAAACCCTAATTAATATAAAACTAACTAATATAATATCTATGGTTTTTATACGATCAAATGAGATCTTTTGGATTTTCCAAATTTTTAGTATGTACACATATGGTGGACTTTTTACCAGTTAACCATTGGTTGAAAAAGAAGGTTTATGTTACTCTTCTTCCGAAATCTCCCAAGAGGCTTCCACAAAAAGAAAGTGCCAACAAAATGTCAAGTTAAATTCCAGTAAATTGATTAACATAACAATCAGAGGTATGGTAATGACGATCGCGACAGATCGCATAATACTGCGTTCGCAATTTAGTTTCCGAACATGTAAACAAAAACAAGTTTTCGGAAAAACAACTGTATTACTTACACATAAGGTTCAATAAGCGCTACAATTTTATAAAAAAATATGCTTTTAATATGATGTATTCAATAGTACTAGTCAGTCTAAGATCAACTTAATTTACACTAGCATAAAGTTGATATTTGTTCAATTGGAAACAAGGATTCGAATAGACTATACACTGTCGGCCGTATCAGACAGACTGCATACATTGTCGATCGGATCAGAGGCGTGCATTGTTCTCGCCCTACTAAGCAAACAATGGAGATGGTACGTCTGTCAAATACGTAGAAAGTAGCCTTGATTCCTTGTGTTGATCTCAAGAGGGTAGGGTGTGTTATCTTGTGCTTGACGTATTTGTAGCAGTTCACTACAGCGTAAATATTGCAATTAAAGTTGATAGTCGACATAAGTACGGTCTTGTAATGAACAGGCGAACCTGTCATTTGTTCTTCATAATGAGAGGAAACAAAAAGTCATTATTTAAATCAGTTAAGTTAAGGAAATAGGTTTCTTATGAATTAAAATAGTTTTTGACGATTGGTAATCAACTCAGTCTATCGCAGTCCACTGCTGGACCTTTCCCAGGCTGCGCCACAACATCCTGTCCCCCACCTTCCGCTTCCAGTATGTCCCAGCCACCTTCTTAAGGTTGTCGGACCATCTAGCTGGGGGGCGTCCCACACTACGCTTGTCGATTCGCGGTTTCTACTCCAGGACGAAGTTATCCGGAATAGAACTGGAGATACCGACATAGCTTGCAGAGTAAGCAAGCAGAACAGGCTGGGGGCCTGGCCATGTTTGTCGAAGGACCGAAGGCCGGTGGAGCCGACGAGTCCTGGAGACGATTGGTAAAGTCGCCAAGAATCACTCATTCCCATCACATTATTATGCTTGTAAACGTCTAGTTGTAAAAGTAGTAAGTAATAACCGTGTACCCGGGGGTATCGTAACGATAAATAATGATTTAATTCACTAGTCAAAGCTCGTAAAGATAAATAAATAATTATTATTAAATAATTATATCTTAGTTTCAAAATCTAAGGACCTGGCATTAGTCGCCTAACACGACACCATATGTTAGATTTTTTAGCTACGACTTTTTGAACTCTAGAACATACTATGTTAGCGACCCATCTTATCGGTTATTTTATCTGTCTTTCCCTGGTATGGTATACATTACATAACACATAATTAGAGGCATTATTGTCGCGTGCCCACTTCCTGTGAAGAACAATCACGAACGGTATAAACTGCTCATTTTCTCCGCTGTATCACATTTATGTAAGCACCACTACATGTCAAACGCAACGTATCATTTATAAACATTTAAAAGTAAATGTTGAAAAACCCAAGGATTTTTCCTTTTACATAATATTTATTGTTTTTCTTCCTGTTCATGTAAAACATAAGGTTCTGTAGTGTGACCATAGGCTGTGCTAAGGATAGGCAAATTGAAGAAACTATATTCTGTATACAAAGAAATTAATACAAAACAACCTCTGTGTTTCATAAGCGTGTGAGCATCGCATTACAAACCGCAACACTGCACCTGGACCGATCTTTTACATAACAAGCGGAAACTGTTCTTATTTACCTATAGAAGATAACTGTAATAATACATAGCAGGAGGGCTCCAGAAAATACTGTAAAATGATAGGTGCAAAATGTTGCGTAGCAGGACCGCTACGGTGCTACGACGTAGCTGTTCCCGTTGAGTATCGGCTACGAAGGTGCTACGCGCGTAGCCCTTCTAAGGAAGCTTGTTACGACGTCTTCTGACAGACTAATGACACGTCGTCGTACTTCTTGTCAGAAGACTAGAAGAATGTAAGAAGACAAGAAGCTTGACAATACCGAATGCAGGAAATGTTTTGTCTCTAAAAGATTGTGTGAATGGTATTTTACCAACGAGTTCATTAGGAGAATTTGTGCAAAAACGTGCATATCGTCAATTTTGCACAGTGGGAGAGAAAAATAGAAAAAGTGTTATAAGAGTTTCAAAGAAACCAAACTGCTAACTGCGGTTTGGTATAACGTGCGAAACTATCGGGCACACTTGATAACATGCACGTCAGTGAAGGTAGATAGTTCTAAATAAAAGTCGTAAATATTTTCCAGAGGAAAAACATTCAGAGTCCTTTGTACTGTGCATTATTGACCTCATTAGATTAGACGGTCTAATACATAATAGATTATCATTCCTGATGATCCGCGCATTTATAGGGCGGGCGTTATTTTATTGTACCATGACTCCTGAATAAGATTTACAAATGATTTAATCTTGCAAAACCGGGACGAATTCTGTAGTTTAGTAGATTGATAACGATACCTTATTTATTTTATAAAAAAAACTAGCACAAGCTAGTTTTTTTTTATAAAATAAATAAGGTATCGGGCAGAAGCCCGAGACTTCGTCCGCGTGGAAGTCAACTATACCATAAAATATATCCTGTAGCACGCGGCAATAGTGTAGCTTTCTATCAGTAAATTTTTTCCTGGTACTTGTTGACAGGCCTACAATGGCCTCCCATACACTGTTATTTGTAAAAGCCAATTAATTATAAAAGAGTAACCGTGGAGTTTCTTGCCGGAAAATCTCTCCATAGGAAACGACCAATTAGAACCGTGCACTTAGCTTCTGACGTTTCATAAGTGCCCTGTACGTTTATGTGAGATAATATATTTTGATTTTGTTCAGTAGTACTCATAATTTTTGCAATCGAATGAGTAGATTCGCAGATTACCTTCTACATCCAGACGGTCTTTTTACGTTAATTCTTTGTTTGGATTTTTAATTGTTTATTGGATTTTATCACACTTTCTTTGGATAAGTATCAATGTGGAAAAGTATCGATGGATCCCTACAACCTACATGGATCTAATAGACATGCACGTACTTAACGGCATTTGCCTTTTTGTTAACCTTGTTACCACACAATTAAGTGCATACTAAAGATGTGACGAAATTCTATTTCCTTGAAGTCTAGACAAGGATTTGTGATCTAGGTTCAGTTGTACTACGCATTATTGATTGGCTTCTTACAGTAATTTCTGCACATGCCATCAGCCGTCTTCACCGATGCAGCCGGCTAAGAGACACAGAACTAGACCCTTACTATGAATGTATTGAGAGAATAAGCTCTACTTTGTGTAGTTACAATTGAATGCGGTCATCATATTGTATTCAATTTACCAAAAATTTCTTCAAATGAGGTCTGTCAGAAAGCATGGTTCTTTCTTCGTTGCTTCGTTTTGTATATTTTGTAGTGTTTATTTCATGTTATGTATTTTTGTGGTGTACAATAAAGTATATATAAATAAATAATAAAAAAAAGACGGGTTGCACTCCGGGAGTGCCGGCAGAAGTGAAAACTTGAATATTAACGTTGAAATAAATCAATTATTAATTTAATTAATATTACTCATTTTTTTCAATATTTCTGCATCACTTTTTTCATTAATAGATACACTTTGTTCAATTTCCATATTTTAAACACTTTCGGTCTTATTCATAAAAAAAGCATATTGAAGGTTTAAACCATTCATTAGTTAAAATGCTCAATAGGCCTTTAAAACATTCGATAAAATTTTGTATTCATAAACGCTTCATAAACGTTCTATAACTAGAATGTCCTACAACTTCTAAATGTTGCCATTATAATGAAGTCATCCAACAAATTGGCCAACACATTAAATCGGCATACGAGAATATCTGTCTACGAACCGAATATTTGTGTCCATAGACATTATTACGTATGAAAAACTAATTTATTGTCTACAGTTTCAACAGTTTTGACGCGACAACGTCATGGTCGTCATGGAAACAATATGAATATGTCAATGAATGAATTTGATATTGTATGTGTCAAACTAAAAAACTTTTGAATATTTTTTTTGTATTTAATGCATGTTTTGGGTAGGACAAATAAGGCAGGATAGGACGTGGAGCATGTTTTGCAACATAGCTTCACAGCCACACCCTACTGGAGCATCTCTCTGCAGGGTGTAAACTTCCGTGGTCGACACGGAAGCATTGTTTTCACACAAAAGCAGCAATGTCCCACAGTATTTCTTGTTGCTATAATGTGCTTCGTTATATTTTTCGTCGCTTCTATTTTGTATTGTAGGTAGGTATATAATAATAAACTAAATTGGTTAAACAGAAGTTCAAAATAAATTAAATACAACTGCGGCTCCTCGAAGTACTATTGTTTACGAAACTGACTTTTCAAACATTTGTACGTCAAATGTCATTTTCTTCGGCCATCTTTGTCGTGTCTCACTTGGTTCACTTCGGTTGGCGCCGCCGTAGAAAGAGATGGGGGGGGGGGGGAAATCTCTCCTGACGGTCACGTGTCCTGACGCGATGCCCTGACGCGAGTTTAACATTTTTTACCCATTACAAAAAGTGTTCAACGCCGCTAAAGAAGTTTTCACTTCAAAAAATATAGAAAAAATATTTTTTGTTGTTTGTTAGTTTGTAGGATTAATTATGATTGTACCTACCGGCATTCTATTCTATTTTCTGCGTTTCGACCTCAACAAGGAAACCTAATATTACAGTTACTTCGTTGTGTGAAATGTATATCATGGGAAAATCCCGTCCATTCGGAAGTTGGCTCACGTGCAAAGATTCCCATTACACATCGATATAGATTTAGAATTGTTTACTAATACAATGTTTAATTAATTATGTTTATAATACCGAACTATTCTAGAAGCTGACTACAAAGTAGAGTCCTTGGGAAAACAAATGTTTTCAAACGTCATGGAAACAAAATATTGAATTTCAGAGAACTACCATATTTAGGTAGACGCAGACACCACATCGTCGCTCAATTAAACAGGAAGGTTAATTATAACAATCAACACGCGTTTTGTTAAATTTATTTATAAACATCTTGTTAATTTCCTATATTTCGTTCTGAAACAACATCGAGCAATTCGTTTCCGCAGCACCCACAACGAGCTCGTCGGCGAGTCCGCAACACTATCAGCATTTGGCGCACACAGTAAAAGTTATGACAACAATAATGCGTTATAAAACACGCGGCGTCAACGAAAAGTCGCTTCAGTTGGTCCGAGCAGCCGCAAGGTCAAGAGCACGTGGACTATTTCGAAAACAGTCGATCGCCGGCCTGAATCGCGATGTGACATACCCACTAGTAAAACCAATAATAAACCATAAACTTATTATTAAAAAAAAAACAATTTGACAGTTACTTTCATAATTTAAAAACTTGTAACGTTGACGCGTGTGTAAGCGCACGTGCGGGTAAAATTAAACTGAGCTTCGCGCGGAAATAGTTTTTCACGCACAACGACTTTGTTAGGAGGAAACGGAGTTTGTGTGGAAATATATTTTGTTAACAAGAAAATAATAATATTAAAAACTGTATAAAGTGTGCTGGATAAAACGGAATTCAAGGAGCTTCGCGTAATCGGGCTTTTACTAAGATACGGAGTAAGTATTTTATGTGGAACTTATTCAATTATTGTAAATACGTACTTATTTATTTTTATGTGTTCATGGTATTTATCACGCGCGTTATTGAAAGTATTTAATATTAGAAATATTTTGCAGTATTTTGTGAAAAGTTTCCGGAATATTAAATTCTTTAGAAAATTAAACGACTAGAAAAAAACTGGTTACTGAAGAAAATAATAATACAGACAATATTATACATTCCCAGTGTATGTACACAAACCAGATAAATGCACTGATTGTTAGTAGTAAGTACTTACATATTGCAAATAATGTCAAAGAAATAATAGATATGCAATTGCATTGTTTACTGTATCAACAGAATACTGTGACAAACCCATTTATTTTAAAATAATTATAACAAAAGAACCTCCGTACAAAACATCGTTTTACTACAGATGACCTATGTCAATATAAATAGAAGAATATTGAAATGGGTACTATATTGTTTAAAATACTATGAATATGGCTGAACGAAGATTTCTCGAACTGAGTAAGTTTGTTGGAAACACGTGTTTGTGATATTTTTAGGCAACAAAGCCCTTTATCGCTGAACTCTGGAGTTGATTCTTGTAAAATGTTCTACAATATGGAATGGCTTCCATTAATATAGACTACAGTTCTGTAGAATATTATTTTCTAGATATTGATAAACCTCGCGTATTGCGTGCGCAAGCGCAGCAAAATTTTGTGCTTGCGTTCATTCTTGTTCTAGTTTGAAAGGTTAGGAGAAAAACAGAAATGAGGACTTTTCTTATTAGATATTTATTTTTTACTTCTCTTTTTCATCTTGTAATCTTTCATGATAAAAAAGAAAATAATGTTCGTACTGCAGTTGTTCAGTGAGTGTATGAAGCAATTTCATTTGGAACGATTCATCACGCACAAGTCGCCAGTCACGGGTACTTGGTCAGATAACGATAAACAACTATTTTCATTTATTATTATTATTTTATATTCCATTTCTGTTTGAATGCAATCTTTTGTGATACCAATTTCCGGTTTCAGTGTTATTTTGGAATAATCTGATCCAAAAATGTTTTGCAGCGCGTGAAAACGTATGAAAACGGAAAAGCTAGTTTCAACCTAAATTAATTCTTTTGTTGCTTGGCTAGAGCTCAGCATTTTAAATGTCGTTCACAAGTGACCCATATAATAAATAAATAGTTCTTGACCTGTTTTATTATTGACGTTCAGGTCCAAATTAAAACCTGTGTAGGTATAGCCCATACATATAAATATAAGAATTGCATTGTATTGTATACCGGGCTAGCGTCCGCAACTCCACGCCCAAAGCGCGTGTTTTGTGTATAATAGTTATACGTATTAAATATATTGTCCAATCGAGTTAATGAGTCAAATTGTGAAACTCATTTATTTGCATGTTAAAGTTTTATTAAGTTTAGAGCTGATTTTTCCAACGCCAGATAATTTTATCGGAGGAATAATTTTGAATTTTTGACAGTCCTTCCATACAAAAACTGTTAGATGTCAATTTTATTCTACGAATAAAAATTATCTGTCGATTGAAAAATCAGCCTTTAGTGTCTCGTTGTGTTTATAACAAAGCCATTTTTTTACTTTCTGAAGCTTTACGAAATAAGAGGAAGACAATTTGTTATCTCTATGGAGTTTCAAGAAATACCTAAGCGCTGTTTTCATCGCTATCACAATTTTTTTAGAGCGAAATAGTATTCTAATCGAAGATAATATATTCAAAATATTTCGAGACCATTTAAAATAATGCTACCTGAACTATTATTTTAACCTGGTTTTAAAATACTTCATAATTTATCATAAAGCCATTAATTAGTTCTGATATTCCTTATTTATATTTAACACTACAAACTAGGTATAAACATTTAATTAATAGAACGCAATTGATTGATTGTTGCACTTTATCTTTCCCTGGGTCCCATAGTGGTGAGGTCGATAGAATGTTGATATACAAGTAGATGATTGAGATATAAGTAATAATATAATATCAATGTGTACCTACATCGCTTGTAGATAAGCAACAATATAGCAATCTTGATATGCAAATAATATAAACTAGAGCATTCTATACGTCTTATTTATGCTATTAAGTCTATTGTAAAGTGATGTAGGTAC
The DNA here is from genome assembly GCA_947508005.1 of Amphipoea lucens. NCBI lineage: Eukaryota > Metazoa > Arthropoda > Insecta > Lepidoptera > Noctuidae > Amphipoea > Amphipoea lucens. Next base: position 24,548,171 of record OX382357.1, read on the forward strand.
GTATGTTTGTGCATGTGTTAATGCTCAGAAACTGCTAAACGAAAGCTACCACAGACGTAGTATTATGGAAATTGTAATTAATTAACAATACACCACACACTACACCGTCTACATTTATATCTGTAATTCGTATGGTATAATAAAGAGTATTCTATTCTAATGACAGAGTTCGTTGAGAATACCTATTTGAATTATACATTTGCAATTATTGAAAAACAATACAAAATGTTTAACAAGTACCTATATACTGTTTTAAAAATAACCTGCATTCACACGGCCGTCTTACTGATGAATGAATTTCACTTCATTTATGAACTCGTAAAACAATGTTACTTACGTTTGATTTCATTAGCTTAGCATAACTTCGAATAAATCTCATGTAAGTCAGGCGGTCAGTAGGTGCTTGAATGATAAGAGCTGATAATCTAGAACTCCTATGTCAAAAATTAGGTAAATGATCGTAAAAAATGAGACATGTGCTTTATTTCATTTAACGATTTCGATACGATAGAGAGGTACGGCAAAGTCTCGATTTTCGCTTTGATAATGTGGGAACGAGTTCTCGCATTGTTTCCAAAAGTGACAGTTACATACCATTCAATAATATACTGGGTTTAGAATAATGCCATTTTATATACAGTTCATTGGTTTAATTCAGCAAGATTGGCTACATCCCAAATTTGTTCCAGAGAAAGAACGTCTGGTCAAGATAATGTAACGATGGAATCGGTTGGCTATCGTTTATTTATTCTAAAAGGAATACCAACATCATATACATTACAATACATACATACATAAACTCACGCTGTCTTCACATTACATACTCCTTGTTTACCATGTTTCTTATACCTACTTGGTCGTACCATTACAATAGTTAATACAAAAATACAATTGAGACTTTCAGATTCAGAAAGGCACCATTATTGAAAAGAAAATATAGCAAGAAAACTAACTATTAATCATTTCCCCATAGTTACAAACCATGTTGTTGTTGTTGCCGCTTTACAATTAACTTTACGATAATTCACACAGTTTATCATACAATTATATTCTCTGTGTACTTTATGTAACATCTATAATACTCAACAATACGTTAATATATCAAGACTTTATACAAAGGACACACACACATTAATGACACAGACATAGACATTAATGTCGCAATTATTTTTTGTGAAATAATGTCCAACGGCGCATTATATCGACGGAATCGTGCAACTTGCGTAGTAACAGGATGATTTTCGGAATTTTCGAAAGAATAAATATTCTCAGAGTAGCCTACAGATGTCTCTGGAAGTGTGACTATAGCTTCCTCCCCTATATGGGACTTTTCACAAAACTGGTGAAATGCAGATGTAGTACCTAGTCTACGATTCTGTCTATCCATTCGAGAAAAACAGACACGATGCTGTGTCATGTTCATTTGGGAACGTCCAGGTCAATAAAAGGAAGAATTTGACTAAAATGTTGTGTGTTTGAAACCACACGGAAATCGGGCAAGCATCCGTTATCAATCACATTGCGGAACTGATTGGATCGAAGCCTAAATAGAATAATGCAGATAACCCAGATTTCGTGTCCCAACTAGGTGGGTTTTTTTTGCCAAACCTGTGATGATGACCATCATTGGACAATTGGCCTATAGGTCAGTAGTAATTGCCTATAATGTAGTGGCAAGCATCCCAGTTGCAGTTATCTAAATAATATCTACAGTTACGAGTCGAACAATAGAGAATTGTGATTGTCCGTGCTCAGCTGATCATTCATATTTTATACCGTTGTATTTTGATATACATCATGTGGTACTAAAATATTTATCCTTTATTAATGAAATACAATTTAATAGGAACATTTTTAATCGTTTCTTTAATTAATTAATTATTGGAAATTTACTAAACTATATAGAGGAAATTAATTATTGGAAATTTACTAAACTATATAGAGGTCGTTATTAAACCATTTTACCAACAATAAATTAATAAGTTAGCTTGGGTAAAAAAGCTCGCGTACAAAGTATAATGAACAAGAATCAAAGTCAAAAATGACACTACAATGTTCACTGACAAACATGTAGTGTAGTGTTTATATAATTATTTATAAATTGAAAGTAAAATATTTTGTTTCGTGTAGCGCTGATACGACATGTCTGGCTGATTCACTCGTACACCGCATTCTGTTATTTTTCGTTGTTATCAATATATTTTATAATAATATAAACACTCTTTAATCAGCGCACACTTGTTGCAGTTGTTAGAAATACTTAAATACACTGACGTTTCTAAGAAAATTTTATACTTATAGAAAAAGTCCCGTGAAAGAATGTAGTGTGTCCTTTTAGAGTTTGCAGTAACAATTGTATCGAGTAATCGAGAAAGCTGGTAAAGCATAAGCATCGATATTTAGAATCGACGAAAGTGAGCACCATATATCTATCACATAATTATTGTAATGTCATTACTTCATTTTCAATTATTTTTACTAATTGTGGTATAGTCATTTTATTATGGGTCTTCACTTCAAGTCTTCACTTATATAATAAATCTAAACAAAATATTGCAAAACATTTTAAAAGAGTAACGGTGGCTCTCTTTTTTTCCACGCTTTTCCATACGAAACTAACTTTGGAAGGGGCGACTAGAAATTTTGTAAATGTCGACGTTCGAGCCTATTTGAAATAAATGGTTTGAATTTGGCTTTGAAATTAGAGCAGTGTTAGGACTCTCTAAAATTCAGGAAATATGTACAGAGAGGACCCAAAGTAGTAAATAATGACGTTATATGTATCAAAGTCGATACCCCTTTGACAATGATCGCTCTCTCATGTAATGCGTTCAGCAAACACATTGGAAACTAACGATTCCCGTGTCAGATAACTAGCACGCAATTATTTAATTCAATCATACATATCAGCATGGCAAATTGTCATATAAGGAAGTATTTTTTTATCAAGATTAAAAGTTTTCTATTATTTGTTACGCTGATACGTTTGAAGTATTATGGCGTACAACCATCAATGACCAGGCAGGAGCATTCGGGTTACGGGTATTTAATTTCTCCATGTATAAATTGTAAATACGAGTACCAATGTTCTAAAAAGTTTTCTTTAACATTAATCTATAAAAAATATCTTACGTGACTCAATATTTGAACAGCTTGTTTTCTTTTGTATGCATTCAATATTGAAAACACCAATATCAATGGCGATCTCGGACGATAAAGTTATCTCAGCAGTTTTCACTTTTTAGGACGAAGCTTTTTTGGTGATTCAATAAAACCAAAAGCGTAAAATAATGGCGACTAGAGGCAGAATTTTAAAATGCGTATTGATCGCATTTACGATAAGAGTAATGTTTTGGTGAAATAAAAATAGACAAGTAGATTTATTGAGCCGTTTGCCTACAAGTGGTCCAGACAGAGATTAAGATCAAATCTCAAATCGTTTATTGCAATCCATAATGTACAATGGTGGTAAATAAAAATAATGGAAACAATTATGGACCACACAATTAACAACAACAATTATGAACAATTAACAATTATGGATACAAAAGTCTACCACGAGTTTTATCTCGGGCCTCTATCGTATCGGTTATAATCGATAAGCGGAGAAAACCTATCTCTCTAAGGACTGAAATCGATAATTCAAAGATTGATTCGTCAGTTGTTTACATGTGACGTTTGTACATACACTGTTATGTATCCAGACGAGTACTTGTGACATAATCACTTTTAATATAGATAGGAAGTAATGACATTCTCTCCGTGTCGCCCGCGCAGTTCAACAATCTTATCAAAAAGAATACAATAATAAGAAATATTCCTTTGAGACAGTTTGAATAGTAGATCAGTGATGAATGTTCTAATATATCTGGTGCGAGTGCCATTTTAAATATGTAAAATTATAGTTTAAAAATAGGAACTTATGAAAGACTAGATCGAGTGTTTTGTGCGTCGTAAACATATTTATCAATGGGGTAAGAATTCTCTCGTCGATCATTGTTTGAAACTCGTCACCTGATGTCATCATTCTTTGTGTAATTTCTTGGAAACATAGAATCTCATTTCCCTACGTCAGCATGACGTAAATAAAAGATTGCTGAACTCTAGGTATGTGACCATGTGGAGTGCTTTAGGCTGGGCGTGTCATTTATTTAGAACAAAGAGTTAGTTTTAGTATAATATTATGACGCTCTAGTTAGTATGAGCGTCAGGCTTCACAGGCGCATACTGCATTGTAATGAGTTAATGACACTATCAAAATAAATGTTTTGCGGAAAAATGCGGATTTTAACACGAAAAAGGCAATGTATATGTTACCGGCCAAACCCGATTTCAGGACAAACTAGTTTAGCCTAGGCTAAAATAGTTCCGTCGACATAGGATGCAAGGGCGAGCGAAGGGCACCCCGAGGTTCGGTTTGGTTAGGTTACTTTAAACCCTTTACACAGAAATAGGGGCCCCGCGAAGCGGGGCTCCGTCGACATAAGATCCAAGGGCGAGCGAAGGTAATCCTATCGCGTATAGGAAGAACTAGTTTAGCCTAGGCTAAACTAGTTTGTCCTGAAATCGGGTTTGGCCGGTAACATATTATATATGTAGGTATACTATATAAATTACTACCGAATTTGGTAGTCTAGTTCGTCTATTGTTGATCAACAATGATAAAATAGGCGCAGTAAACCAAATACAAGTAGGCATTTACAACATGCATTCAAAAGAATTGAGGAGAACGAAACAGGTCGGAACAAAAAAGGTTATGGGCGCAGGTCATCGATGTTACAAGCTCAATCACAGAATGAGCCACAAACACATGCGACCCATGTTTAATTGTCTAGTAATCGAACGACATTAAGAAGTAACACCATTTTAATATAATGTAGATACATTATATTAAAATGGTGTTACCCATTAACCAAGGACCCAATAATCAGCAGTAGCAGCAGTAGTATCAGTAGCAGCTGATAGATAATAGGAAAAACAATTAACTACGAAGTTAATTGTTTTTCCTATTATCTAACAAAAGTGTTGTATTGTTCCAGGGGCGCTCGCGGAGCGCGCGCGGCGGCAGGCGCGGGCGCGGCGTGTTGGGGCGAGCGACGCGCGCGCAGCATGCTCACCAGCATCAAGGGCTTCTGGAAGGTGTGCCGCTATGGCGACCTTTACATGGTAACGTATCTTCCTAGCTATATGATATACTTGCACTATGAATCACAGCAAAGCAAGTAAGTGGGCCTAAGACTGAACTGAACCGCTGTATGACGCCTCGATGTGACAGCTTACAAACTATGAAAATATAGCTTATCCATTCAATAAATTATAGTTCCAACAGTACGTCATTATTGCAGTCCGTACTACAATGTAGTATGACATCTATTTCCTAACATTTAGCTGTCAATATTTACGAAAATTCGTAGTGCGCAAGCTATCATACTGTGCTGCTATTGTAGGTGTTGTTACACTTACTTGTTACCCTTTTCAAGGAAAATGGACCAGGTGTTGAGTCTTTGGACAGAATAGGATGATGCTTTATTCAGCAGCTATGTTTTTCTGCTACCAATATAGATTGACAATACGTATGACATATTCCACCTGCTCACCAATAAGTATTATTGGAAAATATTATCTATAGAAAATAACATAGCAACATGTCATTGTAATGAATCCCGCATAGCTGTCAATTAGACGACCGCTCGTATCAATTACGTTTTTTATGAATATCTAAGGACTGAAGTGAATATTTTTATGAAAGTACAAATTGTAAACCTCAGTGTTGACTTTATGCCTCGATCCTGGCCTTAGCCCCAGGGTCCTTTAATCGATATCTGAAAGTGTGGCGAGTCGTGATGACCGGCTACATCTCGATATCCTTTCAAATATCATGTTCTAGTTTCGTTTACGTTCGTGTCAAGGGCAAGGTGAGATAAATTTATTTGAAAACACTGAATTTTGCAATTCAATAGTCGTTGGGTTTGGCAAGAACAATCGTAAAAGGCAATTATATCATTCAAACGCCCACTGAGTATCGTGTGTCGCTCGACGACGCAGTTTCACTTACAGTTTGGTAATACTTTGATCATACAATACTATTTCAGAGTGTTAATAAAATTAGCCGATAAATTGCACGACAATTATACGAAGTAAAGATTTTAATTAAGATAAATGTTGCGGATAAGTACATATAATGTCAACTGAAATATTGAACGACAATATTTATATTCACATACTTACTACCTGTATACTCATGAAATGAGATTATACAGGTAGTAAGTACCACTACATTTATTATACTTTATTTGCATACGTAGGTAATATAACATACATTTCTTAGTTAATAGTTCTAGTTTTTATTGCATATCGGAAAAGATTTATTTGTCTTTGTATTTAGACTAGGTAGGCAAAACTACTTTGCATAAATTGGTACACGTTTTTTTGGTTCCTAGGTCAATAGGGAAATATCGAAAATGGACAAATAAAAATGGGCCAACTTTATAATTATTATTGTGTCGTTACGGAAATCCGGACCGGTTATGTTCCGGAACTATAATAAAACTTAATAAACTTGAGATAATAATAGTGACAGAATTAACTTTAGATTAATTTCGGATAGGACTACCAGGAAATCATGAACACGAAGCGGTTCGCTCTCGAGCTTCTCATAGGTATGTTAGATCATCGGCCCACGATCAGTGACGTAGCTACGGATATCTGGACGATCAGTAATCCTCACGAGACTTGAACAAAACTGGTTTCACACATGTTCTAGAAATATATGATCTCCAGCAATTAAATCTGATTAGACTAATTTACGAACAAAATTAAAAAGGTGTTAGTAAATAGTTCTATTACGAAGAGGTTTTATGCTTATTTAATAATATTTTCCTACACTTATCGATAAATAATAATGTTTAATTAAGATATCTAGATCGTTTTCTGTAGGTAATTGAGAAATAATTAATGAAGAAACTCCAGAAATTATTTCAGACTTTTCTCAAACGTCTGGAAAACTACAATAGATAACTGATGATGTCAACCTATTATGATAATATTGTTTTTATTCAAATAATGCTATGCATTCTACAGACAAGAAGTTAAAGAAAAAAACACATTCTAGAATACAAACGGACAGTCATTAGGACGGGTGACAAAGTATAAACATTAGCACGATATTAACTCACCGATTGAAATTACATAGGTACGATTTTTTTATGATGAAGACGACATTTTTTCGTCATTAGGTGTACCTATTTATGAGAAGAACTCGAGGTCTAGACTAAATTCGGTCAAACCTGTGTCAGGACGACTCAAATTTTAAATTATACTTAATAGCTTTATTGTTACAGTTTGTTTAAGGGTGTCAAATCAATATCTAATAATTAAATTAGGATCTGAGTGCTGGTAAACAGACAGAGAGGAGTTGCTGGGGAGTTTGTTGCGCCACTTCTTCTTCCCAGCTAAAACATTAGGAAGTGTTAAGTGTCCGGCGTTTTAGGGGCTACCTTTTGTAGCTTTGACGATCAAAAAGTGCTGATTTAGTAAGATTTAATTAATTCATTTCCTAATTTGAATTTGGTTTTTAGCATAGTCACCTACTAACTCACATACCAAGAATTCCCTATATTTAAACACGAAATTAACATAACATTAAAAGTATCAAGATATTGTACATCAGGTTAGCATATATCATAATTGCAGATACTAACAATATGGTTACATAAGAGAGTGGCCGTGAGGAGGTCAAACCGCCGAGGTTTGAGGCTGTCCGTTCAAGTTCAATAACGCGATTCGTAAACGAATGACCGCCGACAATGGTGCGCCGGCGCAACGAATTACACGCTAATTATGCACCTATTTAACTATGAGTGGCGTCATAATAGATGGTAAATGGGCTGCCTAATGCGATAATGAGGTGCATAAATGGCTTTTTAAAATGTTGTATTTGAGAAAATTGCAGTTTTAAAGATACGTAACCGACTTCCGTTCTTCCGAGAGCAGATCACTAATATGAATCGAACAAATTTTTATAGTAGCAAACTGTTTAACTTCCTGTTATCAAAATAGTAACGGAAAAACTATATTTTGGTCTACTTCCTAGTAGCGAGTAGATGTACATAATACCGATATAAATATACGTTTATGTAGTACATATAGTACGTTGGTAGTAAACAAAACGTCAATGAAAGTATATAAGTAAGCGATAATCAAGGTGATTTAAATCTGTCTTTATTATTTAATTGACGTAACGGAAGCGGAAGGAGATACAGCGACATTTTATGCCACACAAGAAACTGTGTGTGTTGATAATAATTTCATAGTCAGAACAAACGAGAAATGTCGGGTTCCATAGGTTGTTAAAAAAAAGTTGAGCGTAGCCATACATTAAAAAAAAATACGCGGCGGATTGAGAACCTCTTCCTTTTTTCATCGGTTAAAAAATTAAAAAGGTACATTTATATTGTTTACAGATAAGACAATTTTTGTTAGATCAGATGGTGTGATATTATTATATTTTTCATAATTATCTACCTATGTTTGTTACATAGTTCGGAAAAGGCTGGGTAAATCATGATTATATGTTTGTTTTTTATGAACTAATGGAACATCATCACCACATTAATGTCTATTTGTTTTATTAATTTCTTAAACAGTTTGTCTGTGGGTTTTTACATACCTATTTTAAATTATTTAAAATGGGTGATCTCCCTTTTTTTAACACTTGGTTAAGAAAATGTATTTAATCAATAGAGCTATGACTAAACTGGTATAAAACACTATCGGAACGAATCGGTAGGAGTAAACGGGTAGAAATTGTCTCGTAACTAAAAAGCGTTATGCCACCTCCATGTGACTTTTATTATTTATAATAGAAAGAGACACAGAGAGAGATATAGTTTTCATGATTTTCGAGGGTTTTGAAGCCAATAGTGAGGTCAAATATTTCTAAGATGGCGGCTGCGAAAATTTCAATTTTCGCAGCCGCCATCTTGGATTTTGAACTTCGTTCTCCCGACGTTTTTATTTCGACTTTCGTTACGATCATAAATCAGAATTTTGACAGAGGTCTGACCATCGATCTTTGTTCGGAGATGGCTTGCTCTGATATAAAAAACTTTGTACTGATTTTGATTTAATCGCATAAGAAACTCAACCTACCTACCGTTCTGTTTAAATATCGTTAGGTATTTGACAAAGTGCGAGAGGTGATTTACCGATAACCAGTATGTTTTTATTGATATTTAACTTAGCCATTAGTCACAGACATGCTCTGTTTATTTACTGGGGCCATTCCGGCCATTATAATATGTATAAAAATGTATTTTCGACCGATTGCAGAACTTGAATGCCTAGTACTATTATGCGATTTTTTTATTAAATTAACAGTTAGATTTTACCGAAATTAAGTAAGTAAAGTATATATTTTTTAATATCATAGAATTTTGTCAACATTAATTAATACCTAAAAAATGTATTGGATACGTATTAAAGTCTTCGGAAAAAACGTAAAGAACCCGCAGATTTTGTACTTTGTTTCATGTGGCCATATTACTATATTTCTAGATCACTGGGCACTCAATGACACAAGTAGCTCATTCTCTGAGGTGAAACACCATGTATATCTCCTTATTATCGAGAAATTATTAACTAACTACAAACTAGCGATCGGCCCTGCTTCGCACGGTTTATATCTACGACTTGGGAACACATCGAGATTTCCTTAGTATTTGAATTTTAATATTAATGTATTTATTATACAAATTTCTGCCCTGCAGTGGGACAATACAAGCTAGTTAGATTAGATTAGATAGATTATACACATAAACCTGCAACAAAGTCCGCTGCGTATTTTAGAAGAACAACGCGGCCACACAGACATACTAAAAAGCTTTGCAAAGATGTTCTACGGAGCTTTTCAATTGGATATAATTGAATTATTTACAATTCGAAACAATTTGTTCTTGATTAAAACAATATGGTCTGATTTCCTACATATTTACTTAAGAAAAGAAAATGTGATGTTTATGGTGTAATTGTAAGCGAAAATAAATATCTAAGTAAGTAGTTATATTATAATTTTCAATCAATTAAATAAGCTTAAGAAAATCTATCTCATGCTTAATCATAGCCAGTGAATATATTATTTTTTGCTAGCTTGCATATATTTTAAACAATACCTTCTGAATAATGTAGACAATAATATGTGGTCCCTATTTACTATTTAGCATATCATCAACAAAAAAACCTTATTAATTCATCCGTGTATCCACGAGGCTTTTTGCGACAAGCAACCATGAACTTAAAAAAAAAAAAAATTAAAACAAGTCGCTGACCTGTTCACGTGCCAAATCATTTGAGAACGTGGGTATAACAAATAATAATAGATTATTTTGGGTTCACTGCCACTGAAAATACGCCTTAACTACGTTATTGGCTGAAACCGCTACGTGAACACGTAAAATCGTTGTTAAAAGTTAATGACAAAATTAACGTGGTTTAATTAAAAACTATGACCAGAATGGCATTGCTAATAGCATAGTGATAGGATTTAACTAATTTCCTTTGAAAACACTTCAGTTAAACATTTTGCTTAGAGTACCTACATTGTTATTAAAACTTACTGAGAAACATGCAAGTGGACGCTCCATGAAAAATATGAAAAAGCTTTTATATAAATAAAAGCTCGCAATTAGTTCACAAGTACCAGGCGCACATAAGCTTCCAAGAAGTATCTACAAGTAGAGCTCGGAGTAGTCAGAGTGAAGGCAACACAGTATCGGCACGGTCAAGGTTGCCTACATGCGGGTTACTACTCTACCACGGTGTCTTGGTCCACATCCTTCCGATATTATGCGAGCCTGGTAAATGTATTGCAGAATTATAGATTGATTGATTACATAATCATTTAATAATTATTTTGTGTACCTAATTCAAAGAGAATAAATAAGTACTTAAAAAAGACATATTATTTAGAATTCAAAAGAAACATACAAGTGTTATAATAGTAGATTGTACAACTAAGGCATAAAAGAAGCTATTTTACCCCGAGACGTTTATATCCACGCGAGCCGCAGGCGAGTGTGGATAGTTAAGTCGAGGGGTAAAATGGCTCGTTTATGCCTGAGTTATACACTCTGCTTTTCACTTCGATTGCGAGAAAATGAAACAGGCATAAAGTATACAGTACATAATTAATCAAAAATGTTGCATCCATAGCTAATTCCCGCCACCACAGATAATACCGCCACGAAACTTTTTAAAAGTTTTTTTTTTAATTTTCAACATTTGTCATTCGACTTGGGTACTTCATACTGCCAAAAAATGAAAACGTTTCTTTGCCTTTTTAAATAATAAATGACAACTATTTTACCTGATTTTATTAAACTAACGATAGAAAACACGGAAGTGGTATAAATTAAAGAAAATGAAATAAATCACGACTTTAATCTGCGTGCGTGTGGCTGTTGGGCCTGATTACTTTAGTCTTAGAAAAAAAATTTACTTTATGCACTAGAACATAAAAAGCGATTTTATATCGTCTAAGCACAACATAAAGACGAACTTTTAGAGCATGAGAAGTGAAAAATACTTTATATTTTTCTTTTCTTGTTACAATCATCATTTTGCTACGCAAATAATATTTTTACATAAAATTATAATTATTAGAACAACCTGCAGTATTTAAATTAGATCAAAACTTAAGAATATACAATTTCTAGAATTCACGAGAAGTCTGTGTGTGTACGATGTCACATATAGAAAATGTGACCCGATAAACTGTAGGTGAAAAATATACATGGCCTTACGTTCACTCGGGCCGTTATCGAGTTAAAGTAACTGGAAATGTCATTAAAGGATTGATAGCACTGCGGAGTAATGGCGTAAAACACTAACAATTGCAATGTCTTTTATTTTGACAATTCGACAACTTTCATTGCGTTATTTACATTGTCGAGCAGACGAATTTTTCAAACATATGAAGCAATGGATTACGAATTTCCTTCAAAATCCTTCAGACTGTGAAAGAGTGTGTTACCTACGCAATTGGGGTGCTGGTAAATTCCTGTGATCAGCTTTAAATATTCTCCTAATCACTAACTGGTTTACTAAGCAACCACTGTTGCACAATATTAACATTTGGAAAAATCCAGACCTTTAAAAATATTTATAATTTTTATTATGGAGGTATATATTCGGAAAAAATACCACGTTTTCTATTCTAATTATGTTATTCTAGATCGGTTTGTTCCGTTAAAAAGCTAATTTCAACATATTATTATGTGTGTGTCTAATAAAAACGCATGTGAATCTCTGACCTAAAATGAACAACGAATTGAGACAAATATTTTTTAATGACGGCTCTTCCATGGTATCTTTATTTCATTATGGTGGGTTATAAATATATATAAATGAACCGCGGATCGCCCGCAGAGGCCAGTACATACAAGGTATTAGATACAATAGCCAGTGGGAATGTACACTGATACAGACAAGTATTTCGATTCCATCGGAGTTTCCCTCACGGTGAGTATTTTTTGATAGAATGCAAAGTTGGCCCTTAGAGAATTTACTGTAGGTATATGAGTATTGTCATAGTAAAATAGTAATGACTTTGCTTCATTAAACTTTGCAGTATCCAAAATAATACTGGAAAGCTTCAAAATGATGTAGCTTTTCCATTTTATGAAACTTTTTTTTAAGCGCAGTTCACATAGTATATTGAACTTTCGTATTTTTTCTTTTAAAAATAGTCTTATTTCATAGACCAGCGGGGCAATTGCGTAACACATTATCAATCGGAATCGGTTTCATTTTGACAGTTCAACAACATTCATTGCGTTATTTACGTGTTGAGCAGACAAATTTTTCGAACTTATGAAGCAATGAATTAGCAATTGGCTTCGAAATGATTCTGATTCCGATTGATAGTGTATTACGCAATTAAGGTGCGGTTTCCAATGTTTCAGCACGTGTGTAAAACACGTGCACAGAAGATAGTTATAACGTTAGGCTCGAAACTACACAAACCTGTGTTAAATGTGTGATTAATCACTTAGCAGACAAGTTTTCAGCAATAGTAGATACCTACGTCATTCATTGAGTGATTCAACCCAAGATAGATAGATAAATTCATTTATTTGCCTGAAATATGATATTTGACAGATTTTATAACACATACACAATAGTTCTTCATATTACGCCTAATAAATTCGGCAAGCAAATATTGTGACAATAATAATAATTCTAATTAGCGTCAACACGTCACGATATTTGTACGTTCTCACCTACTACCTATTTAATTTTTCATATCAATAAATACAGCTGTTATGCCTTGTGTAAATGAAATAGCAATTCGATGCGGGCCTTAGTTTAAGTACGCTTTAGTCATGTGTTAGGTAATCTTATACCTATAATAGCTTCTGCACTCGACTTCGTCCGCGTGAAATTTCTTGTTTCCCCGACCCACCCCATCGCATCGCATCACCGCCCGCGCTATCACTTTGTTGTCGCTTAGCATTCTTTATGACTTTTTTCTTTTTGCTCGGCTCCTAAGAGCATAGCGTAATGTTAAATAGCCGATAGCCTTCCTCAAGAATTGGGCTATCAAGTGCAAAAATAATTTTTCAAGCCCGATACAGACACTTAAAGTGCATTAAACAAAAAAAAAAAACCAAACAAACTCTTCAGCTTTATTAGATACTAGCTGCGCCCCGCGGTTTCACCCGCATAAGTCTCGATCCCGTGGGAATATCGGGATAAAAAATACCCTATATCCTTTCCCGGGACTCAAACTATCTCTATACCAAATTTCATCTAAATCGGTTCAGCGGTTTAGGCGTGAAAAGGTAACATACAGACAGACAGAAAGAGTTACTTTCGAATTTATAATATTAGTATGGATTATTATAGATATAAAAAAAAATAGCTGTTGTTCTTTTTTCTACGAACGAAACATTTATAATGATTTTTTTTTATTCGTTACTTTTCCGACCTACTGTAACTTATCAATTTCAACGCATCTTTTCTTGTCTTTTAGTTTTCGTATTCGGATCGAAGGACCCAAGTTTCATGATTTAGTTATTTTACCAGTTGTTTTCACACAATAAAATTGCAAAAACATCGCGGGTCACGCGAAACAATCAGCAAGTATTTAGTTATTTACAGTAATTAGGGTCCATCCACGTACGACAAAGTAATGGTCGTTAGCACAATCATAAGAATCGTTCGCCAGTTATATTGTTCCGGTAGTTGACTGCCATTTATAGACCACTTACACGCATGTAAACTGATTTTAATGTGCTTTGATATTACAGGAAAAAATCACAACCATGCACATGAAAAAACAAAACAGTTTCGTGAAATGATTAAGACATAATTTACATTTTAATGTGTAAGCGTTCATGAAATTCGAGAAATACCTGAAAGTGGCTTTTTCATCATAATCAGCCTATAATGTTCCCATTGCTGGGAAACAGGCCTCTTCTTTTCGAGAGGGAGTGGGTTCGACAACGTGGGCCCACTGCGGGTTGGTGGATGACACGTTTTAGATTTTTTTTGGTACTAGGACGTGCCTGTTTCCTCACGACGTTTTCTACACCGTTTTGAGAGCAGTGGTGATGAAATTATTTACACAAAGTAAAACCTGCCTGGGTTCGAACCCACGACCTACAACTCGAAACTCAGGCATTTTTTCATATTATTTTCTTATTAAGTGCGTAAACGTTTTGTTTACCTATCCATTTTACAGTCTTGCAAATTATTGAAATAGATCACAACAATACTATGAGCAGAAAATATAATAAATAAATAATATAAAATATGGTCTTATCAAAATTATCATTTCATTTTATTATGAAAGACGCCTATCTAAGGTAGACAATAGAAACAGTACGACAAAAAGTACAAATAGACCTATTACCTCAAGATTGGTAGACAATCGACTATTAATTAGTGTAATGAGTGTTCATCGACCAGGGAGACATAGGAATGTATGTACCGCCTAGTGGAGCACGTGGCCACAGCGGTGGACTATAATTTTCCTTTCAGTGCACGTTTTAAGATAAACATCGGTGTTGACGATTACCTAGTCACTGTTGATTTTTTGTCGCTGTCGTTTGGTACAATGTTAATGATTATTTTTCTTAGATTTAAAAAAAAATATCGTTTTACCAGAGATTTTTAAATATTTCAGACATTTTTTCAATTTTCTTTTACTTAGATATTAATTACAGTAGGCACTTTTCATGAAACAGCCTGCTTGATCAGTTTTCTTCCACAATATTACAATTTTAAATTTCGTGAATATTATCGAGTTTTCAGCTTCATGAACAGTTACAAAAGTAGTTTGTTTTCTCATGCCCCAATACGAGTATTGAGACAGGCAGTAGTCTTAACGCTCTAATTATTTGATTGCTTGTCTATCGTCACAAACAGGATGACCTCTGTACCGGATTCTGTCACTTCCTAGTTAAATAGCATTTGTGCCATTATCGACTGAATAATGTCGTTAACCCAAAAGATAATTATGTAAAACTTCAGTGAGTTTATGTGAACCTAATAAGTGACTAGTAGGTATGTTTATTCTAGTCGTTAATGTAGAAATTGTATAGAAACATGTGAGGTGAGGACAGCTATTTGCGAGACCAGCGGACGTTAACGATACCTTCTGCGATAATTTGATATTATTACAGAAGTATGTAATGAAGTTATTATGACGGTGTATTATTGTGACAAGTTCGCCAGTTCAGTTAAGAACAGTGTAACTGCGACGCAGGTGATACTGACTTGCATGTTGGGTTGTGTTAATTTTACCATTGCGTTAATTACAGTTGACGCACACACTAAGTACCGTACCTAGTGTGTGCGTCAACTGTAGTGCCTTCATTAAATCTATGTTATCCTTGGAAAAGCTTTTTTCATTTAGCACATAAATGACTAGCTGATACCACAAGCTGTAGAAAGATACACATCTGTATGTTTATGTAAAGCTTAATTTTTTAACGGTTTAATGGAAGTACCTACTAGCTTAGATTGATAAGAAACCCGTATTTAGAAACGAATGATTAAACACTTATGACGCGATGTTATGATTAATATCGATAATATTTTCTTACGTATAAATCTGTTTTAATGACTTCACAAGTCTGTACTGGAAATATTATGAAATGTAAGCCTAAAGAATCACCCGTAGTTTTACATAGGTATCCAATATTGTTGACTTTTACTTTACCAGGAGTTTATATATTCCAGGTGCTGGCGGCACTGGCCGCGCAGTCCATCAACATATCGGTGGGGTTCTGCCAAGGCTTCTCTGCGGTCCTGCTGCCCCAGTACACACATGAACACCCCACGATTTCGTATGAGCAGAGTTCATGGATCGGTAAGTCAAATTTTGTATATTAAAATCCATAAAATGCCGATTAAAAATCAAAGCTGTAAAATTGCGAAAAGTTCTTCATACAGAAAAGTTAAACCCTCATCATGCTCATGACATTGTCAAGGCATTATTTATCTAACAGTATTTGTCATTATATAAATAGTGTTTGTTTTCTGAACAAATGTCTTTTATTTATATGTGGAGTGCAGTAAGCGTGATCGTCTGAATGCTATTGTAGTTATAATGAGTTTGATTAATTACACAAATTATGTCTATAATGATTTGTGGATATTTTTTAATTATTAGCAGCTATCTGTCAACTTCATCTTAAAATATCACATGATAAACATATAAAGACAATGCAAACGTTCTCATTGTCTGAACAAAAAGCGCTTCCTAAATTTTAACGTAATTTTCGCGAAACGATTATCTTCGCGCACCTATCTTATTATGCGCCTAAAACTATGATACTGTTGTCTTTAATGGTAGGTAAGCTTGGCAAAGTTTAAGAGTACCTTAGCTGGGGACTAGTAGTAACATTCTGAATATAAACAAAAACGTAAACAAAGAGATTGAAAGTGACGCTACTGGGCACACTGAATGGGCAGTGCTGAACCAATGTTTACGTTTTATTTCGGGAGCGGCGCCGATGCCAGGGCGACACGTGAGCTAGCGCAATGAGGACGCTAAAAATAATGTTCTGTCACACAGGCACGTTTTTATTATGAAAGTGAATCGCAAGCTAGGTACAATCGGTGTCTGAAACTAAGTCAAGACGAGTTTGAAATGTAAAATATCAATGTTTTTGATAATAACCATGCGTGACCGAGGACGCGCGGACCAGAGGACCAACTTCAAATTAATTCTGGTCCTTCATTCCTACAACATACCAAATACAGTAGACAGATATTATCAATATAATCAAAGCAACATTTTGTTGACAATGCAAATTAAATATTGACGCGAACTGCCGACGTGCGCAAATGAGATAGCGTAGTCAAACACATCATTTGTACTAGGAGATAAGTAACACGAGGAGGTAGGGTCGTAAGCTTAGCGCCTTATGGCGGAGCACGCACGAATGGGAAGTTATGGTTATGATGTGTCCAAAGACCTGATCCTGATAAGGTTTGGCTTAGCATGAGGTTGGGATGCAAGATTTAGATAATTTTGGTAGTAAAGCGTGGTTTAGAGCAGATGGCTATTGATATACAAAAAAACAACTAAACAGTTTAAAATAAGGAAGTCTGGAAATAGCATGTCATGGCATGGCATATGCATGTCTACCTCATAGTGTTTCTCTTGAAACAATAACAGAAGGTTACAAAATCAGCATTTGTCATAATTAGCATATGCATCTAACCGCCATTGTTTCTCCTTTGCAGCGAGTTTGGGTGTGATATCAAACCCCATCGGGGCCCTGTTAGGCGGCATGATGGTGGATGCTGTGGGCAGAAGACTACTGCTCCAGTCCATTGTGCTGCCCAACCTGGTCGGGTGGCTCGTCATCGCCTTCTCGGAGACCTACATCTTCCTATGTATTGGAAGGTTCATCACTGGGTTTACCATTGGTGAGTTAAAATTCCAATAGCAGTTGATTCCGTGATTTTGAGTAACGTAGGTACTTTTTTATATGAAAATTATTTCTAACTCTTAGGAGTTAGAATAGGAAAGAAAATATCTTCAATTGATTTCTGTCCCGTAAAAGCATATCATATTTAGATTGGTCATATATTGTGACATCACGAAAATTCATTGGAATAAATACTGACATAAATAAATAACAGAAGTCAGCTTATCTGAAACTGCAATGACGAAAGTCAACGACTGGTGAAAATTGGATGACTCACTAATTGAATCCTAAACAAACGAACCGTGGCAACTTTTCACGCTTTAACAGCGTTAATAATGAGATTAACTGTTCACATTGCAGGCATGTCAACGGTCTCCTATATCTACGTGGCAGAGATCACGACACCAGAGAAACGTGGAGTACTCAGCGCTCTCGGACCCGGCCTGGTGTCCACCGGCATCTTCATCGTCTACTCCCTGGGAGCCTTCATCCACTGGAGGAAAGTCGCGGCCATCTGTGCTGGAGTGTCCCTTCTAACACCGTTCCTAATGTACTTCGTCCCAGAGTCACCTCTCTGGCTAGCGTCCAAAGGGCAGATGAAGGAAGCCTACAACGCAATGTTCTGGCTTCGACAGAACAACAGCACGGCACAACAAGAGCTGATGGAGTTTACCAAAGATCGGAATGTAGGAGAAACCATGACCTTCAAGCAGAAACTCAACCTTTTCAAGAGGAGGAGTGTCGTCAAACCGTTCCTTCTACTTATCATCTTCTTTATATTCCAAGAGATGTCTGGCATCTACGTCATTTTGTACTACGCTGTAGACTTCTTCAAGTCCGTGGGGACCAGTGTCAATGAGTTCACGGCTTCCATCATTGTTGGTGGAGTGAGAGTGTTCATGGGCGCTGTGGGAGCATGTCTGATCAATAGCTTCAGAAGAAAAACCCTGGCGGCCACCTCAGGCCTGTTGCTAGGCGTTGCTATGCTTGGCGCGGCGGTCTGCGACAGTCTTAACGGACCTCCTTTAGTAAAACTTGCGTGTGTATTACTGCACGTGTCATTCAGTATGGTCGGGTTCCTACAGCTACCGTGGATTATGTCCGGGGAACTGTACCCTCATGACATACGAGGAGTCATGTCCGGGGCTACGTCGTGCTGCGCATATGTCCTCATCTTCTTTAACATTAAGACTTACCCTCAGTTAGAAAAAATGTTAACGAGCAACGGGACACTGTATCTCTTCGGATTCTGTGCACTCTTGGGAGCTGCGTATTGTTACTTATTCCTTCCAGAAACTAAAGGAAAAACTTTGACTGAAATTATGAGGCAATTTGACGATGAGAAGAAAGAAATCGATCCAGAAGTTGGGTTCACCACGGAGAAGCCGTGTACAATAGAAGGAAAACCAGTACAAAGGCGACACAGTGCCGGGGCTACAGTATCTTTAGAAAAGAAATGGACGCAAGATGAATGCAAGAAGACTTCAGACCACCGAGAGTGAACTTCACCGTCTTATGCTAGCCTAGTACTTTTAGTTTTAAAGAATAAGTTACCAATGAATTTGTATAGTTAACTATTTTTAATATTATTTTATATTGTTTGTGAAGTTTTGTGATCAGTATTAATTAGAACGATTTTTGACGTTTTGATGATGTTACATTCCACTAGTGATAAATAATTTTAATACAAGGTGACGACATAGGTATTTAAAGTTTTGCCTAGTTTTAAGTACAAATATTGGTGTAGAAAAATCGAGGCACTGAAGTGATTAATAAAGTAACTACTATTTTTATACCGTGTAGGTAGAGAACATTTTTATAGGTTTGTTATACTGCAATAAGCATTACTATTTATTCCTCATAGAAGATCTAGGTGTACCTAACAATATTTAAGAGCAAGAGCTGTATACAGAGTGAGTGATTGTATTTTAATATAACAAAAGGGAGGACTTGGATAACATAAATGAAGATAAATGTTGTGATGAAGTGTGAATAAAGGAGCGAGTTGTTGACAATGTTTGTTTTATTTCAATAACTGTTGACCTGGATATGATAAGACATGCACTAAAGAAATGCGGTCAACGTACAAGTGCATGCAAGTACATGCTATCTATAGCATGTACAGAGAGTACACAGACAGAGTAAGTATCATATATCTGTATATGTTGTAGATGGCAAGATAAATATAGCACTTGGATATTAATTAATATCATAAAAATTATTGTAATACTAGACTTATGAAATATAGTTCCTAGTAGGTACTTACATCTTTTCCTACTAATACTAGATATAGTGTCCTTATCTTTGATCGAATCCATTGAATGTAGTAAGAAAGCCAAGGCTCTAAATTTATAGTAATGACATCATTAAAATTTAAAAAAACCGGCCAAGTGCGAATCGGACTCGCCCATGAAGGGTTCCGTAGCAGCAAGTAACATAATATAAAAGTTCTTGTAGTTCGTTGTAACTTTGTGAAAGGTAAATTGCGGTTTTCGATTTATGACGTATTAAAAAAAAACTACTTACTAGATCTCGTTCAAACCAATTTTCGGTGGAAGTTTACATGGTAATGTACATTATATATATTTTTTTAATTTTATCATTCTCTTATTTTAGAAGTTAGCGGGGGGGGGGGGGCACATTTTACCACTTTGGAAGTGTCTCTCGCGCAAACTATTCAGTTCAGAAAAAAATGATATTAGAAACCTCAATATCATTTTTGAAGACCTATCCATAGATACCCCACACGTACAGGTTTGATGAAAAAAAATTTTTGGAGTTTCAGTTGTAAGTATGGGGAACCCCAAAATTTATTGTTTTTTTTCTATTTTTGTGTGAAAATCTTACTGCGGTTCACAGAATACATCTACTTACCAAGTTTCAACAGTATAGTTCTTATAGTTTCGGAAAAAAGTGGCTGTGACATACGGACGGACGGACAGACAGACATGACGAATCCATAAGGGTTCCGTTTTTTGCCATTTGGCTACGGAACCCTAAAAAGAACAGATTTCTGAAGGATGACAGTTTTGCACAAGAAAAATTATTGACGACGGATAAGAATATTGAGAATATAATTAATTAATTAATATATGTGTAAGAAGGTATCTTGTATGAGAACTCCAAGATTGCTTAAGTCTATATTTTTTTAAAGCATGGTATAAGTAGCGCCATCTATACTACAGACAGAAAACAACAATCGAGTTTTTCCCCACCAACAAAGAAGGTCAGGTCAAAGCCTTTTAATACGGTATGCATTCACTAGATGGCAGAACACCGGTTTGTTGATTGTCCACGTTGAAAGGATTTTCGTCGTCTGAGCAATATTTTGCATGAAGAAAATAGTAGTCTTCATAAGTTAGCGATATTTTAAAAATAATGTAATTTCGGTATTGAAATTATTATATTTAATAGCTTTATTTATAATTTCTCGCGGTAAAATACGGTTAAAAAATCGGTATCACTAACCATTCGTTGAAAACCATGAAAAACTGAATGATATCACTAACCTGGACTGCGGTATGCCATATTTGATGCCGACTCCAACCCTCGGCAGCGCCTTGATGACCTTCTTCACGGTGGCCTGGTCGGGGAACGCGAAGAATATGGACGCTGAAACATGGAGGGCACCTTATATTTTACGTGTAATAATACGTGTGGCCAGTCACCGGAGACGGGCAGCTGCGTCGCCGGTGTGGGACGGGTCTGCGATCACCAATCCGATTTACCTGCTATAACAATAGGTTCCTCTCTGGACCCTGCTTGAGTGGTCTATGCCCAGCCTTGTACTGCGATGGGCTGTCAATAACGGTTATGATAACAATGATGATAGGTAGTTTAGAAGCAGTTGTAGAATCGGTCCTTAGATACGCAATGCTGCCTTTACATGGTTTAACCTAATAGTTGCAAATAGTCGGTGTGTGTATTGCCGATAGAATAGTAACAGGAGATATGCTTATTTTAAAGCATTTTTTTTGGCCTACTATATTCCTTTCGGTTTATATTTGTATTTGGGGGCTTATTGGCGGCTAAAGGACCAGGAAACCAGATCTTCGCAGGTTAATTTATTTGCGTGCAGTGGGGGGATGCTGCCGCGTGCAATTACACTCGCGTGCAAACATGCTAATATTTCTTTTTTAGTTCGAGGTCCGGTCAGATAGCAGTCGCTTCGTGTATAACATTCCACAGATAAGTGAGACTGGGAAGGAAACTCGAATACTCCCGATTTTTGTTTAAATGGTCGAGGTCCAAAATACCTACTAAAAAGAAGACATTGCATGCTTTCAAAATTTAGACAGCAATAGAAAACTAATGATATTTAAAATAGAAAAACTAAATAGGTGTCACACCGAACAAACATATAGTGAACATCCAACAAACACAGCTTTGAAATATTCTAGTCAGTTTTAACCCGAGCCCAAACCTTCGAGCTAGTCATTTTATTTTGAACTTTATTGCGACTAACGTAAAGTTTTTGATACAAAATTGACAACTTAGACTCGGTTTTAAATTCAGTATTTGTGTTAAGAACCTTACCGTCGACGAAATAAAGCTCAAAATTGAAAAAATGGCTAGATGGTTTAAAAGTAGAAATGAGTCTAAAGTTAATCCTTGTTTTATAATAAGGCCGAAAGGGTTTCCGATGTATTAAATATGTGGAGTTCTTTCCACACCATTGTCTTTCTCCATTGGAGACAGTATTGAAGCTGATTTGCCTCGCTTGTTGTATGTTTCTTAAATGTGCAGCCTGTTAGGTATTTATACGATAGAGTATGGTATACTCACTCCTGCTGGCAAGGAACATTTCGATGGCGACATTCTGCAACAGGTAACGGCGCGAGAATATCGCGCGGATCTCGCTGAAGTACCATTTGCCGTGCAGGTGCTCGCAGTATTTCAACACCTGGAAAAAAGGAAAAATAAATGTTACCAATCAGGATCATGAAAACAAAAAATTAGATATTTAGAGGGATCTTTCTCTTTTCTGGGAGTATGAAAAAGTTTCAGTGCTTCGTGTAATTTCAGATGCTATATATAGCATAATGCACATTCAGATTTAGGAACATTTGATTAGGCACGATAAGTCTATGTGTTTAATGAAGAAATTGAACCCGCGGTCCTGAATGCAGAAAAACAATCGTTTAAACTTGAGACATTGCGCAAAACACGTCATCAGTCATTCAGGGTACCTAAATCCAAACCAAGCAACTTGTTTTTGGAAAACACGTTATGGGCACATTAACACCACAAGCCCTGAACAAACAAGCTGACAATTAAAATAACACGGTCACTTATCAACATTAAGACATAAAAACAAGTACCTATATGTTAGTCATAAACACGTCCGCAAGATGGCGTTGAAAAACGAAAATAGCCGAGAGTTTCCGAATACCGTCGTAAACGTAAGAACACGTCCAGTCGTAAAAAGTTCGTTAGTTTTAATTTATATGTACAATAATTGTGTAAATCAAGTGAGAGTACGTCTGTTATATTGTTTTAATGTGTGTTCAAGCGTTTTAAATAATGTCGTCGCATGTTGATTTAGACTTCTGTATATTACGTACTAGCAGCGCCCCGCGGTTTCACCCGCATAAGTGTAGATCCCGTGGGAATATCGGAATAAAACTATCCTATGTCCTTTTTCGGTACTCAAACTATCTCTATACTTATCAAATTTCATCTAAATTGGTTCAGCGGTTTAAGCGTGAAGAGGTAACAGACAGACACACTTTCGCATTTATAATATTAAGTATGGATGTTTGTATATAGGTAAGGTTTTATAATCAAAGGTTTTTGTAGACACAAAGATTTATGAAATAGAGTGTAACATTACTTGTCTTCAATTTACGGCCGACAAAAACATTTGCAAGCACGTCGAGTGACATTTCCTCCCGTGACTGAATGTATCGCTCTGAGTACCTCGGCTATGAATCAGAGACCTAGTCGGCCTATAACAATTGGCTCCCCACCGTCCTGTTTGATCGTAAATCTAAACATCAGCAGAAGTGCAGACTTGGCAAGACGCCGACATATTAGACTCAAGATGACATGATGGTTGCAAGGAACTATCATCACCTGTCAGATTGTCTAACCCAGGTCTAAAGTGTAAAGTGTCTAAACCGGCCAAGCAGACTAATTAATTACCGAATACTTGCAGGTGACTACAGATTTATTAACTTTTGTTGATTGAGAAGTATCTGTATGCAGTGTGAGCCAATGAAAAAGAACCTAACAGGTCCTATAGCAATCATAGGCAATGGTGGTCGTAGACAATGGACATTAGCATTGTAGCACATTCCTTTACTTTATTTGTAAAACGTTACTGTTCTTGGCCCTCACAGTCGTATTACTCAACCATGATTGCTCTATTACTTAACAACATTTTGCAGTGCTTCTATGTGATAACCGATGATATAACGTTACCTGTTGATGACGACTAATAGAGAAGTATGGAAGAAGACAATACATATTGAGCCGATTCCAAATAAATTAGGATAAAGGCAAGCGAATGATGAATATGGTGATAATGTTACCTATTAAAACACCCGTCTCATTCGCCTACAAAACCTCAAAACAACCAGAAATTAAAACTACATCCGATACTCCATTGTAACTACACAACAGAACAAAAAGCGCATTCATGTAAAAAACACCCACGTGTCAGGTCCCATACAAAGAGCATGCACCATGCATGGGGTTGCTAATTGGCACGCGAGATGGATTGGCGAGAGAGCTGCACTGATTCTTATGGTGTAGTCTATGGGGCGGCCATTGTGTGAATGAGAAACGACATGTGGTACTAATGTGTGTGCTGATTTGGTTGTGTTCTGTTCGTTGGAGATTTTGTGTTGTGGAAGAGGTTAATTTGTTTTTTGTAAAATGATGAATGGTGGTTAGTTAATTAATGTAGGTATGTCACTTTGGGAAAGTGTAGCCGTTCAAGGGAAAACGTTACGCAAAGGCTTGTAGGAAATACATTGGATGTATTAGTAAAACTTTTCCTAATATCTTTTCTACCAACAGATCTGTCAACTTTACATGAACAGAATAAAATAACAAACAGGTCATTTTGGTCCTTAGTTCCGTGTTGCTTACTTTCGCTTGTAACCATAAATGCCCTATTAGGTATGCCTCTTCAAGTAGGTAGGTCCCTAGGACAAGCACTCAACAAACATCCCATTATCCCCTTGTCCCGGGATACCTCTCGAATAATGAGCACTTCATTGCCCCCTGCCGCACTATACGTGAACTAATCATTACAACACAATATGACAATGGAACACCCTCTGAGTATCCTTGTTCACACTATAAACATGAACTTGTATTTAGCTGTGTGTTCAGTGGGGAGGAGAAATGAGCAAACATTGGTAGGCGATTTTTTTTTGTGATATTGTCACCTTCTAATTAATATTTACTGCAATTTTCAGTACTTAGGTAAGAAGTTTATAAAACATTTTCTAATGTTCTGACATTTTGTATCTCTTGAAGTTGGATTAGACGGCAAAGTGAGTAAGTATTATTTTAACAGATAAGTTAAACAGAACCTCCTTTTTTGAAGTCGGTTAAAAATACCAAAAAAGTTGAAGTTGTTCTTACTGGGATAACAAAAACAACATACGTCTAAAACAAACAACCTCAAAAGATTTCGTATTGAACCATATTAATACTAGGGTAGCTGGAACGCGTAGAGGGTGTGGGTGCAAACGTCCACTTCAATTGTAACGCAATTTGTCAAGCACCCCTCGAACATCGGATACAAGTTCAAAGCGCCTATGACGTTTAAATAAACAACGAGTATTGTTTTATTTCGGTTTGTATGAATAAATAAAAAACAAATGAAAAGAGCTATCTTCGTTTATATTTTTTAACATTTTGTTCTGGCCTTAAATTGAAATATTCAGATTTTGCTTTCATCCAGTTTTTATGTTCAGATTCTGCATAAGCTGATATATTTTGTAATGAACCATTAAAATGCTGATATTCTCTAATCAATTCCTAAATCCGCATGGGAAACTTCCATACCTTATTTATTAAATCTCTACAAGTTATGCGCGAAGGTTACTAAGCCACCCCTGACAAACAATGCTATTATCACCAAGTTCCCATAACTGAAGAGAGATGGTAGATCAATCGTTCAATATTAGATAGGTCACGCCCGCGAGTGATCGTGCGAACATTAGTAAAGGCAGTGCCAATTTTCATTCCATCAAGATACGCGACGAGTCTGCCTTTTGGTCGTAGACGGAAGGCCAAGGTGTAAATAAACCTATTGCCAATTTTCTAGTCGAGATTTGGAAACTGATGCAATAACTTGTAGGATTTACTTGAAATTTTTTAACATTGTAGGTAGATAAAGGAAGATAATTCCTGTTTTCAATTCTATGAAAAGGGACCACACGGCTTAACGAATACATGTTTCTTTATTATAATTCTATACAAAACCAAATCGAAACATATTCGTACATGTATTTAAAGCATCCTATTCAGCGGGATGCATCATGCAGTAACATCATTAGATCATAATGGCTGCTTGTCACGACACCGAGGGATGCAGGGCGCCATCCCGCGCGGTGGGAAGCGGACACATGTATTCCTCACTTGATTTATTTGCTATCATACCATTATGAGAGCATTAAGCGAAATGTTAGATGAAATTATGTAGCACTTAAGTTGTTTTATTGTTTTGTTATGAAACGGATGCTTTTCCGAAAATGGTACCTACTGTGTTCGTTTGTTTAACTTTTATTTTGTTACAAATCCGCCGGATTAATCTGGAATAATCTCACCGTGAAAACACACGTGAAGTGAGCTTTTAAGTGAGTTGTCACCTGAAGGGCAATTTCCGTAATTAAAAACGTTTAAAATGTAGTCGCAATCTCATCTCAGCGACAATCAATGTCAAAAATGTAGAGAAATTAGAGGTTTTTTTGACAGATTGAGACTGAGAAAAAGAAAATGCCCTTGAAGAGCAATTTTTTTGACACTATTGAAAGCTTCACCTATGTCTTAACGGGCAGATTTTATTAATATATGCGGAATAGACCGGCTGAATAGGTTTCTACTCCAATTAAAAGGTTAGGTTCAATTCAAATCGTTATCAATTTATTACTTAAGCTTTGTGAATTTACTTTTTTTATTAGCAGATGTTATCAGCCGTTTTATTGGCGTCTGAAAACACAAAGGCGGTAAAACCTAGATTTATTGCAAGATAAGCAGAAACATTTTATAAAATAAATAGCCCTAGAGTAATTACAAGACATATTTTATAAAACCTACCAATAAAGCAACAATGCAGAACCAATTGCACCAACAATTAACATCTATTCCAAATAAATCTTGAAATAAAAGAATAACCTCATAAACTTAATTTAGTTCTCTGCGGACTTTTTTGTGGATGTGGTGGACTAAGCAGCAGGTTGGGCATGCGATGGTTATCGGGCCCCGTAAATAAGGGCCCGCGCGCGTGACAAGCTCGGCCATTAAGGGCCGCGGTGACGGCCCGAGTCGCGACGAGACGCGAAAAAACGCCGCGCCCTTGCCGTGCGCCGTGTACTGGGTGCATAATAATGCAGGTTTTTATTTTAATTAAAGTTGCAAAAAATGTGGGAGTAATACGTAGGTGTTGCGGCTAGGGAACTTTGTAGTGTTATCGTTGAATTGAATTTACAGTCTAATTATAAAATTATTATAAGCTTATCGGATGATACCAAGTTAGTAGGATGTAATTATATCTTATCTATAAAAGCTCATGTTTTTTTTTGAACTTTCAGAATAACTACTTTACAAGCAAACAAATCAATCGATACCGAATGTCGTTTTTCCTATCCCTACCATAACAAGGTGCGTCAAAAGATAGGAAATGTAAATATCAGGCTGTCACTACAGGTCCTGACGTCCGGAGTCGGACGAGTCGCTCCGATACAGTGTGTGTTATCTATCTCTAACAGGCGAAAGGTGGCGAACAACTGCCAACTATGACTCGTCCCTAATAAACTACCAATTAACTACAAAAGGACATTTTCAAACATGTTGAATTGAATTTTAATTCTATTATCGTTATTTTATTGTATGTTAATGTTAGATAAAGTTTACTATAAAATACTATTCCCCTTAAAATTTTTTTGCCCTTAACGATGGGCGCTTAAGTTAATGTTAAAGAATAATACTATTGTACTAATTAAAATAAATGAAAAGGGCGGGGACCGGTGCTGAGACAGATAATTTGCATAAATAATGAGCCGTCAGTTTATTATCAGTTGGCATCTTAAATCATGCTCTCATGTAGATTACAAGAGCACAAGTTTATGATGCTAACTGTAATGGCGTTCTGGCTGCCGTGCTTCGTGAATAATTGTTTAAGACAACAATAGTAGATTTTATGAAGAGATCGAGTATATCAGCTGGGTATGTTCCCGTGAAAGCATGGAGTGATTCGAATAAATTTATACGTAAAGCAAATAAAAATTATGATTTCTTAAAAATCATAATTAAGTATATGAAACTTGCGGCCCGCCCCAGCTTCGCACGGGTGCAATTTTTTTTCCAATTTTCTTTCATATAAACTTTGTCCTGTCAATACCGAACACAACAAAAAAAGAATTATCCAATTTGGTACAGCCATTCGGAAGTTATGCGCGTACATACATTTCGGCGATTCATGTTTATTGAAGCCGGATTTACATTACGAAACTAGTTGCACAAACTTAGTTATTCATTGATAGTTTCACGTATAAATAGATTATTATCTACACGTAAAACAATCAATGAATAACTAAGTTTCTGCAACTAGTTTCGTAATGTAAATTCAGCTTTATATAGATTGATGGTAAAATTCTTGAAATCAATGTCACTGGGTCTACAGGTTGAAATTGAAAACATGCGACAAATCGAAATGGGAGATTGTACTCATCATTATGAACAACTTTTACTATGGGACCAAAGCTGAAATCGCGAAAAAAAAATCTGCTGTTCCCTACATTTTGACGAGTTATGCGAACATAAATGTAGGGAACAGCTGATTTTTTTTTCGCGATTTCAGGTTTGGTCCCATTGTAAAAGTTGCTCATAATGATGAGTACAATCTCCCATTTCGCTTTGTCGCATGTTTTCAATTTCATCCTGTATACCTATTGTTTCAAGTAATTAAAGCATGAAAAAGGGGACGATAAGATAAGAAAGAGATGGAGATATGTTCTTTAAACAAACCGGATCCAAAGACCAGTGTCGACGAGAGAATATCTTTATGATATCTTGGTCGAAAAATAATTTAAATGTACAGCTTTACTTAATAATTTACTAGCCTTAACAAGTTATTTTTCGTGTCTTCAGGCTGTGTGTTATTCACGGCTCGCCTGTGTCTAATTAACATCAATCCAATTAGTGAGTAACTAATGTTTATACGTGTGTGTCTGTGGTACAAAACTCTAATTAAACGTCTAACAATGTTTTTCTGTATAGTTATTTGTTTAGGAAACTAATTTCTTTGTCTATTCACGGAAGACTTTTTGTACAAGGGGTACGATCAGCTTCAGAGAAAAGGAACCCCCCAAGACTTTAAAGATTATCGCCCGAGCGCGCTCGAGCCCGCCGTCGCTCGTCGCTCGAGCGATGGCGGGCTCGAGCGCGCGCGCTCGGGCGCGTCACGTGGCTCTGGCCTCAAGCAGCTCCCTCCCCCGCTGCCGCGCGGCGCGGCGCATCCATCTCTGCCCGAGCATCCACCGATCCCACTCAAATATTATTTGCAAGTTTTTAAATAATTATAATATGGTATTTTTTCGGCTTGTTGCCCGAACCGTATCCCAAGAATAACTTAACTTACAAAAAGACACTTTCCGTGCGATTGAGGATACGAACCCGCATCACCAGGCGCCAGCCGATCACATAGACCGCGCCTTATACCACTAGACTATTGAATCAGTTAGCCATCTTAACGAAAATTTGAATAGCTTTACTCCTTTTATCGAACAAGGTTGATAACGGTCTAATCTTCTAGATATTAAGGTTTAAATTTCAACTTCCACCACGTATTATAAATACTAACACCTTACCGTCTTGTTTTACAAAATGCAATTCGTAACTCCTCAATTTACTAAAAGATAAGGTTGAATTTTGCATAGATTTCTTGTTTGGTTGAATAGAATGTGCCTGATTCCGATTGTTGCACTACCTACCGTAATTTTACTTCAGAAACTTAACTAGCTGTATGAACTGCGAGTTAAGGTTGAATTTAGAATACTTCTTCGCCTTATTTACTAAACTGTGATTGAGGGTATAATTACTTTTCAAATCGTTTCGTTTTCGTGTCGATCCGCTTGTGCGTAATTATCTTCGTCGAAATATTATCCAATTTATTAAGTGTTTGAACAGTTGATTATATTAACCGATAGTATTGTTCGATTAATAACTTTTTGAAGGCTAGAATTAAATAAACTGACGACTGAGGGAAACTGACCAGTGATACGCGGACTCTAAAATTGTTGTTCTCTGGGAACAGGAACAAAGCATAAAGAACGAGATATGGCCATAACGGTAAGATTTACGTTATACACATATATGTATTTATTGTTGCAATCATGTTGCATTATTACTGACAAGTTGGATTTTTTTATGTATTCCTAATATTATTATTTTCGTTCCAGAGAAAAACAGTTCGTAGATGGATACAAAGGTATCATGCAACTGGTGATGTGAAATGTGATCGCCAAGGCCCTCGCTCAATAATTGTTTACACTAATGAATCGGGGCGACACCGTAATATTGTGGAAGTTCACTCAGTGACACCCTTCAAAACTACGCGTTCAAGTGTGACTTCAAGAAGTGATAGACAGTGACGGCCATCCTCTCCGTTATTAATAAGCAATTTACTCGGCAGATTTATTGTGTAACTGATCTGATAAAATTACATTGGAACGTATGAGCAAGTGTTAATAATTCCCAATATTTGTGGAATCATTAATTCGTAGTTAATCAAAAATAAACAACCTTTATTATTATCAATCCAGATGCTTTTGTTTACAAGTAGTCTTGTAATGTGTGATGCACCATCTGACCTCACATATTTTTATAATTTCTAATGTTGTGTTAAATAAGGGTTATCAGAAAATGTGATAAAAGAGAAAGATGTATATTGCTATACTTTTATAGTTTAGCATGTTGGTTCTTCCTCTGTAATTCACAGGCACAAATGACAACATTTAATTTTTTAATCTTTTTTTCCGATAAGATCATACAAAGTATAAAAAATTAATGTTTTCACAACTTTAAATGAATAAATATTATTGTAGTTGTTTCTAGAAAAATCTATAAATGAACCGTTATCTAATGTTAAACATTCTAAACCTCACCCAGGGTATCTATTTTGTGCTTAGTTAATATTCTAAGTAAATAACCCCAATTTAACACACATAGAAAACTGTATATTCAACCGTGAAGTGGATTCCATGAAGTCTTAGAAATGTAATTAGAGAAATAAATGAATATTGTTTATGCAACATGCCTAGATTTTCTTACAAACCTCATACCTACTTCAACATTTGATTTCTTAAATAATAATTAACAAAAATCACATAATAACCTATAAAAGAAACAAAAAAAAACAAAAAAAGAACTTCTCGTCCGAGGATTTGAACTCGAGACCATCGAATTGTTAAGCCGCTGTCTTAACCACTAGACCAACACGCCATATACAATACGTTACAAAAAACTTAAATGGGTTTAATGTTATTCCCAAAAGGGGTTCCCTTACTTTGAAGCGAACTGTACTATACAAATCATTTTATTTCTATTTTGTTTAGTGCCTGGTACTTGTTGACAGGCCTACACTGTCAAAAGCCAATTATTTTTAAAAGAGTAACCGTGGAGTTTCTTGCCCGCTCTTCTCCATAGGAAACGACCAATTGGAACCGTGCACCTAGCTTCTGACGTTTCGATGTAGGTACGTATGTTGGAAAAAAATGATGTAATTTTGAATTTCTTTGCTAATTAATTGAAAGAATAAAAATGATTTCGAGTAGGTACAGGCTGGCACAGTTTTTAGAAAGCGTACATATGTTTCAGTCAAGGATATTTCGACATACCTACTAAGGGACCAGTAAAAAGCAATTAAAGCTAAGCTTAGCTAAGTTTTTTTTTTTAGTTTAGCTATGATTTTACCCAGGTGCTAGAAATGAACAATTTAAAGAAATTAAATTGATTCGAAACCCAATTAATCCTCAACAGCGAAAAAGCCAATCCTAGCCTTATATCGTAGTTTCGCACTACACCAGTTTCAATCCAAAACAACCGCTATCCCACATAAAGTCTCCTTACCTATATACCAAGGAAGCAGGACCTCCAAGGGTACTGAAGGTATCTGGTTGATATTTATAGCGTGGGATCACCCCCGACCCGTCGCTTCCACGAACCCGCTGGGACCTTACCACGCATCCGTACCGAAGTACCAACGTATTCAAATTACACGTGAAAAACGATGTCGTTAACATCTTGTGGAAGGAGAGGCTTCCTCTTAGATGGGAGAGATACTGGAGATTTGTTGCCCAGGTAAAGATTTTAAAGACTGTAGTAATGCTAGTGTTTCCGAGATCGATGTTACGTTAATTTTTGAAAAATATATTACTATGTTGAATCTTCACAAAGTTAAGATTTCGTAACATTTGTATATTAAAAAATATTTTAAACTACTTAAATTGAAAAGACCAAAACACCCATTTCAGCCATAGAAAATTGTCACAGATCTTCATCTGATGTCCACAAACAATATCTAGTGCCAACAAAATCATTATTTCTCACAAACTTTTCTAGGAACTTCCTTTGATGATATCTTCATTACAATAATTTTCTTATTAACTGAAAGCTGAAGCAGTCTTACAGTTGTTGGTATTAATGCAGTGTTCGGTCGGGTGTCGGCGTCGTGTGAGGAAGTCCTAATTAAAACGCCATACATCACGCTCGTGTGAGGCGAGCATGCACCTCTATTACTGGTGATACTACTATGGGGTGTCGATGGTGTGGTACTAGGTACAAAGTGGTGGAAGAAAATATTTTTGTCAACGAATTAAGGGCTTTTTTTAAATCCCCCTATAAGATATGATTTGCTGGTAGAGGATGCCTATGGTGTCAAGACCGTCTATTTACTTTTCACATAAAGTTAAATATAGCATAAGAAATATAAAATCACGCGTTTATTCCCAAAGGGTTAGGCACAGGTGTACATATAGTACACCCACATTTTGCCAGTTATGTTTAAGTCCCATGTTTGCTTGCAGTACTTACCTACCTATTTTATAGTTAATATTTTGAGCTTTTATAAAATACTGTCCTTCTAAAAATGAATGCTGATTTTATTAGTTACTAGCTGCGCCCCGCGGTTTCACCTGCGTAAATGTCGATCCCGTGGGAACATCGGGATAAAAAGTAGCCTATATGTTAATCCAGGGTGTCAGCTACCTCCATACAAAATTTTATCAAAATTTGTCCTGCCGTTTGAGCGTGAAGAAGTAACAAACATATAAACACACACACACTCACAAACTTTCGCCTTTATAATATTAGTGTGATTATTTCCTACAACCATACAAACTAAGGGCTGATTTTTCCAACGCCAGATAATTTTATGCGAGGAATAGTTTTGAATTTTTGACAGTTCGAAAAATCAGCCCTAAATCTCATGTCGGCCTAAGTAATATGACACTGAAAGCATATTTAAAACTGATTTCCGTTTTAAATCTCACTTTTTTCTCATTCCCCGTGAGTCGTAATCTCGTGGTAATCCCGTCGGTTCCCTATTTCGCAGTTAGTCATCCCGAATGGTTAATAAATTCCCTGTC
The DNA here is from genome assembly GCA_947508005.1 of Amphipoea lucens. Lineage (NCBI taxonomy): Eukaryota > Metazoa > Arthropoda > Insecta > Lepidoptera > Noctuidae > Amphipoea > Amphipoea lucens. The sequence goes on from OX382357.1 coordinate 24,581,937, forward strand.
ATCGCATCTCTACGCTTCACATACTATTTCTGGAGTTATGGTTTTTTTAGAGCCTCGTTTTTTTCTTTAGAAGTTTTCGAGGATAAATCTCCGTTGTCTTGTGTTACCGGTGCGGTGAAAGAAACTGAATATTGATGTGTTTTTAATTTTCGGTTGTTTAGGATATATTTTTTCCGAGTTTATCTTGAAAATGGTCCTTAGATCCAACAGGGACCATTTATGAGGTTACGGTCTTTATAAAACCTATGTGATTTTTAGTTAAAAAAAATTCTAACTTAACACAGAAATATCTAACATAACTGCTTACAAATGGATTTAAATACCGTACAATGATATTGAAAACATTCTGATATGCACGACCGATGAACAGGCGTTATGTTTCACAAGTTACAGCGACTGTCAGTGTTGGGATTATCAGCTTAGAGACTGAGGCGACATTATGTTAGAATCACATAAATATAACGAATGGTGCTTGCGGTGAGCCGGTAATAGTTGGGGAGTTAGCATGTGCGGCTTGATCACTCGACTGATCCTTAAGTATTATGTTTAACATATCGATTACCAAGAACGGTGAGCTTAGGCGTAGGGACTTATGACGCAGACGGTCTCGGTGAGGGCACTTGCTGATTTGTGTCGCTGGTTTTCATTACTAAGCATCATCACTCATTAGCCTATAACGATCTCACTGCTGGGACACCGACCTTCTCTCTGTGAGAGGGAGTGGGCCGTAATCCACCACCCAGTGCGGGTTGGCGGATGTCACATGTCTTAAATTTTTGCTTCTAGGACACACTAGGTTTATAACTAAACATTGAAAACTTTTGCGTGCTAAGTATCTGACATTTGAATCTGTTAACGTACAAAAGATCAGGCGAAAATATATCGTGGACAACACTTGCATGTAGTTGGTGGTACCTATATAAAGTAAACATTGGTATGAGCACGCTTATTTGTAGACTATGAATTTCTTAGACCTAAATAAGACATGCATTTATTTTCAAAAATAGTAAAGACTGAATAACTCATAAGTCATAACATAACAGAAGCAAATGTTACACTTTCATCTCATTTGAAGTCCGAAACGTAACATTCAATTTACTCACGATCACTTACAAACGAAGATTCACACAAAAATAAAACCCGACGCCCACTGGATCGTACCAACAAAACAAGATACAATTAGATCTGTCTCCTGCGAGCGTCACGTTCGATTACAGTTCGCGTTCGCGCGTAATTCGCGCCACGTGCGTCTGCGCAGCGGAAGTGCGCCATCTGCAGACAGTTAGTGGCGCCACCGTCGCACGCGCTTCCGGATTACCGCGAATTTTGAATAAAGAAGGGTGGCTCAGTGTCTAGGAATTAGTTAAGTGGTCTTCGGAGTTGTCTGAACAACTGCCACGTCGTATTAAAAGATGGAAATGATAAGAGAGTAAATAGTCTTTTTGAACTTCCTTTGATGTGGTAGTTAGTAATGATAATCTGATGCGGTACAGAATTAAAGTAGTGTGCGGGTAGTTGTCTGGAGCTGCCGTCACGAGTCTTATTAAATAAAATAGTGACTGAAAGACTAGGTGCAGCAGACATCTCCATTCTTAAAACTTTAAACACAAACACTTTAGTAACAATTGACTGTATCTTTTTCACAAACACTTTAGTAACAATTGACTGTATCTTTTTTAATCTGTAAATACCTCACTTCCTTAAAAGGACTATAATTAATTAATTACCTACACAAAAAACCTTAACCAAATTAAAAGACTCTAAAATGCCGCAGCTTCTCCCAGTTACCGAGCAATAAATAAGGCAACCGCCCATAGACAATCAACAACAAGTAGTCATAGATAAGAGCGCAGTAAAACGCGCGCTACGACCGCGTTATCTGACCGGCGCACGCGCACGCACCATAGACAAACCTTCTACAAATTTTACGTTTCGTTAACATAGTGTAGGACTGTTTGTGATAACGCTGCTGGATTGTTACCGACTACCGTGAAGTTAGAAGGTAGGGTAATGAGTTTGAGATTTTGTCGTATGTGAGTTAAGGTGCGCTATTAGTTACCTATGATGATCCCTGAAGGGATTTGTAGGGGCGATATGGATTTGCATATCTAACTACTCTTCTATCATGTTTTATGAAATAACATTAGGTACCAATAGCTGAAAGGAGGTTCCTTCCTAACAAATTACATAAATTTGAAAGACGCGAATACTTTTAAAAACTTTCAAATAAAATTTTGAAGAATAACTTCATTACGCGCGGCCATGCACAGAGCACGTTCGCAGAAACAATTCGTTAATGATACAAAACCGGCGCAGAAACCGCGACAAAACAAAGAGATCCGAATATTATCTCAAATCTTTATAATAATTACAAGAGACAAGTGTACGTCTCAATCCGGGGACGAAGCCGATCTCCACGCATGCTGAATCCAATTACCGAGGGCAGGCGACCGAAATATCTTTGCATTCGAGAAAAATAATCGTTAAAAAAACGCATGACTTGTTTTGTACAACCCTAACTTTATGCGTTCAAACTGAAGACTGACTTTCATAACTAGTGTATAGAGTCGAAATTTAAACGTAACGCTCAAAATACTTCGTACGTTTAATTCCTCCACAGTATCCCTGATTGGGCGGAGCGTCTCCCCACTCCACGCTCATAGAAGGGTGGGACAAACGTCAGTCGCGCGCCAGCGGTGGGGGATGACAGATGTCTGTCTGTAAGCATCGTTCATATCTCAACACGATAGCGAATTCAATTCTCAATAAATAATATAAGGTTGCGCCACCGACGTCTTGGCTGTACAATTCTGTCTGTCAGTATGTTTGCACACGCGTGGTGATAGAACGGCGACGGAATCCAGCGCGACGTCTCAACTGTTATTATTAAATCGAGTGACTCCTCAAATCCAAACATTTGATTTAACAGTGCTATTAACAAACCAAACGCTGTTTGTCATTATGATAGTTATAAATTCTGGTCCTCTCGGCCAAATGAGCGGCGCTAGTATATTAGTACGTGATTGCAATAACGTCTTGTTGTGAGTTAACAATAAATTGTTTTTTTTGTTGAACAAAACTTATTGGTATGTGGAGCTGAAATATTCGATCGTGTGAATATATTTTTTCGAACTAATATGTAGTAGATGTCATCAACATTTTTTTTGTCTGATCTTGATGTCTATCTACAAGATAATTGAATTATATATTCGTTTCGTGAGCTAAAAACTTACTGAAATTGCTCTAACTACTGATCACTGCGAAAATGTGAAACAATATGTTTTCAGAGAATCAAATAAAATAATATATAATATAATTAATTAACAATAACGTGACATTAATTAATTTATTATATCAGGTATTATTTTTAAGCAAGTTGTTTTCAGTTCCGCGGATGCGAATGGGGGAGGAAAAGGTTTTTCCTGCTGTACTTATAACAAACTTGCTGCAATATCTGGAAGGCTGATGCACAGGTTTAATCCAAACTCTTAAAAATGGCGTTGGTTGTTTTGGCGGATATTATTGGTATAATTATTTTGAAATAATCAAAAGGCATAAACAACACTACAGAGTTCCAACCAAATCAAACGTTTATTAAAAAAAAGGAACGGGAAATCTTACTTTGCGGTTAAGGAAAAATTTGGTCCTTCGAGACTAAAATTGATTCACCATTAGAAAAATGTTTTTTCATTATTGTCTACGCTCTCGGTCAACATTTAACACGATATGAGGAATTTAAATTTAATAAATAAATTGCTAAAGCATTATCGATAATTATAAAATAATAAAGCAATTCTTAATAACATATTTGGCCTTTAGCTTCGGAAATACACAAAGCTCTATATCTTTTAATATTATTTTGCTTTATTATAGTTTGGTCAATAAATAAAATAATAAATATATTGTAGACAAATAAATATTAAATAAGCAATAAATTGATTACAAGAACAACATGAAGGCCCAACCAATTACCTACATTAAATTTTTCTCTGCGGGTCCTAAATATACCAAGTAGGTTATAAATAAAAAATGTACCTACATACTGTATAAAAAATAAAGTAATTCAATAGAAGGGTGGCTTCATCCGTCAGGGCGTACAGCCAGCGGACATCCGGCGGAAGTAGGCGGGGCGTCGCGGCCGCCATTTTGCGTCGCCCGCGCGTGCGCTCTGCCGACGGAGGGCTTTATAAAATAATAAACACAGTAGAATTACGAAGGGAGGCGAATTTTGGGATCTCTTTATATTCCTCAGAGACTTATCTATGTTAAAAAAATATGGTGAATATTTTCACAAGCTGGCGTGGGATTACCGTATGTTGTAGAGGGAAAGGTTCATAGCATTATAAATTAGTTCATTGTGTGACAAACTAATATATCGTGTCTTATGTGAAAAGCCACTGTCAGATTATCATACTGTTATTTATCACTATTGTATTTAGCTGTAAGTCTTCCAAAGTCCTTAAATAAATAAATAAATAAATAAATAAATAAAAGCATTTGTGAATATCATTCAGTCGCATCTTGGTAATATTTATTCCGTGTTCATGTTTCAAATAACCAAAACATGTAATATTTTATATTCAGTGTTATTGCAGCATTTGTGGAACCATTTGAGAAATGAGTAGCGATTAGGTACTCTATTTTACAATTTGTAAAAGGACCAGCTTAAAACTAAAGCTATTAATGCCAGCGGATGTCTGAACAGAATTTGGTAATTTTTCACAGGTCTACGATCTGTGGCTTTTCCAGTTGTTCAGCAATCACACCGTGTCTTTATTTTGGTTGATCTATGTTTCTGCCTGAAACATTAATTAAACACATATTTTTCATCTGGAACACTCATAAAATACGCACTTAGATATATTTAAAATATAATCCTTCGCCTGCAAGGATTTATTTCCAAAACAAAAACGGAGTCACAAAAATAGCCAACCGTTATGGTTTAATTTAATAAAATTATTGCAGCGATTAAAATTCCTTGTTATTCCAAGTTTATTTCCTTTTCCGTCTCCCGAACTATCCCGTCCGTATACCAGGCTCGCATGAATCGTCAGGAGTGAGCCGGGACGTAAATCAAGCCGCGTCGTCCCATCCATCACGCGACTCCGTCCCATCAATCGCGATGCGACCGAAATAGCCGCGCGGTGTATAGCTAAACTTGGACATCTTCTCACCTAAGGGACGCGGAGAGCATATCTAAGAGGATTGTTAGCTAGGCATGCTACAGTTTATGAAGCCCTAGAGAATGCACAAGTTATTTAAATGAGTTTGTTTAGTATTGGTATTCAACATTCTTGCTGCTCTTGGTGTTTATGTTAGGAGAGCATTCGATCAGTAGGTAGGTACCTAATACCTACTGAGAATCGTAAACATGCTAGAGAAGAGTAAATTGATTATGTAAACCATTTGACCAACCAGTTGAGTTTAAACTTAACGCATATGTATTACCTACCTAAGTCTGGTTGTATCATGCAGTGTCAACAGGTTCAACCTTTCAATACCTTTTGCACTAGAACTTTTCATAAAATATAGCAGGCATTTTGGACGATGCTTGGAAGGTTTACTATGTATTTTATATTGTGATATTATTAAAGAACACACATAATTAGGTATCGTTTTAACCAGTGTCTTCTAGATCTAAGTAAATCTCTCTAAGAGTGTCTAGAACGGATTGAGAAAGAGATAAGTAACAGATAAACTATTTTTTACATTTAGACACTAAGGCCCTTTGTACACGGCTCGGTTTCTTTAAGGTTCGGCACATAAACCGCGCCGTAGAAAAAAATGTCTGTCAACAAGATACAACACTGACGTGCCTACACACGGCGAATAAACCGTAAAGTTTTTCACGGCAAGAATAACGTGTGTAGGTACTAACGTGGCAGCCTGAATACACCTACTTACTTATCACACTAATATTATAAAGGCGAAAGTTTGTGAGTGTGTGTGTGTGTTTATTGTACCTATGTTTGTTACTTCTTCACGTTCAAACGCCTGAACCAATTTTGATAAAATTTGGTATGGTATGGTAGCTGACACCCTGGATTAACATATAGGCTACTTTTTATCCCAATATTCTCACGGGATCGACACTTATGCGGGTGAAACCGCGAGCCGCAGCTAGTATTTTATAACTAAGGTACTGGGGTTACCTCTAACACTGTTATGCAGTTTATTGTATGTTACTGGTTTTAGCGTTATTCATTTCAAATAAGTAAGTGCTTAGACGTTCATATGCTGTCAAATATCTACACTTTAATTTCAAAGCGGAAATTCCCAAAAACTGCTTCCCTCTTTTAACATTGAAAAAATGGTTATCAAAAATGAAGGAATTACAAATGTTTTCCAGACATGCTATACAGGTACCAATCTTCGTTCCCAAAAGTGTAGCAAAATAACTAAACAAACAAACTAGGTACCGAAAATACAGCGGGGTAATTGTGTAACACATTAACAGTAGCATTGGCTTTCATTCTGATAGTTCAACAACATTCATTGCGTTATTTATTTACTTTACTGAGCAGACAAATTTTTCGAACATATGAAGCAATGCATTAGCAATATCTTCAATATGATTCAGTGATAGTGTGTAACGCAATTAGGGTGCAGGAATGTGAATATCCCGTAACTTAGGAATCGAACAAAAGGACCAAAAAAAAATTATTAATGTTAGTTTTTTTCTGGAAATGCTTCAAGGAGTAAGGTGAGCAAATGAAACATTTCTACATAACGAATCCCTACGTACCAGTGGATGCAGACATTCACTAGGGTGTCTATGTAACAGAGAATAGAGAGGACTGACGGCAAGTCCACTTTTTTCATTTAAATTCGGTATTAATGAATTACTGTAGGTATCTATTACCTAACTAAAAAAAATACTGGGTTATGAATGTATTAAAAATCTAAAATTGAAGGCAACATAAATTTTATTTAGGTAGTAAACAAAAAACTGAATTTACAGCGACCATTCATCCATGTAATTCAAAACTTTAGGAAATTACTCAATTATCTTGTTAGGCTGCCTATTCACAACATCCTGGCCCGCCTAAAATTGAATTAATAGGCCCAATTAGAATCAAGATAACAAGCGGCTATAAAAAATATCCTCATTAATAGAGCCAAACTTGTTACTGCTACCGAATTAACGAGCGCCGAACTAACGCAATCATGTAATTACGGACACCTCGGCTACACAGCCAGCCAACACCAGTGGGATACCTACAGCCTCGCGGGAGGCGGGGTCTGCGACCGATCAATACGAGCACAACGCGCTAATGGTACCGAAGGGAAATAGCTATGTCCCTTTCCGACACGCCTCACACCACCTCCGGAGTGAACGAGACGGAATCCGACCACCTCATTCGTTGAGACGCATCCCGATGGGCGTTCTCCGGCCTTCACAGTCGGGTAATCCGACATGGCTCAGTCGGCAAAGAACCGCGTGCCGTGCGCGTGCGTGCCCGCCGCCGGCGTACGATGCACTCCGCGTAGAGACAACATATAGTCACCATGCTCGTGCCACCTGAGATGATGGCGGCGCAATCCAAGCTAGTCTACCAGATGAACAAGTACTACAACGAGCGGGTCGCCAACCGCAAGGCGCAGATCACCAAGACCATCCACGAAGTGTGTCGGATAGTTCAGGATGTTCTCAAGGAGGTGGAACTTCAGGAGCCGAGGTTCATATCCTCGCTTACGGACTACAATGGACGTTTTGACGGTTTGGAAGTGGTTTCGCCTCACGAGTTTGAGATAGTTATTTACTTAAATCAAATGGGTGTGCTGAATTTCGTGGATGACGGCTCCCTGCCCGGCTGCGCTGTGCTGAAGCTGAGCGACGGCAGGAAGCGCTCCATGTCCCTGTGGGTGGAGTTCATCACCGCGTCGGGCTACCTGTCCGCGAGGAAGATCCGCTCGAGGTTCCAGACCCTGGTCGCGCAGGCGTGTGACAAATGTTCCTACAGAGATTGTGTGAAAATGATCGCCGAGACGACAGAAGTGAAACTACGGATTCGTGAGAGGTACATTGTGCAAATAACGCCAGCGTTCAAATGCGCCGGCTTGTGGCCGCGCTCGGCGGCTCACTGGCCGCTGCCCGCGATACCGTGGCCACACCCCAATATTGTCGCTGAAGTGAAAACGGAAGGCTTTGACTTACTATCGAAAGAATGTCTCGCGCTACAAGGAAAGAACTCTGCAATGGAAGGTGATGCGTGGGTGTTGAGCTTTTTCGAGGCCGAGAACCGTCTCCTGCAAGGCGGATGTCGACGAAAGTGCTTAAGTATCTTAAAGACGATTAGGGACAGGCATTTAGACTTGCCCGGCAACCCTGTGACGTGCTATCACATGAAGACATTACTGTTGTACGAATGTGAGAAGCACCCGAGAGAGCATGAGTGGGACGAAGTTGCAATCGGGGACAGGATCAACGGCATCTTCCTGCAGCTGATATCCTCGCTGCAGTGTCGCCGGTGTCCGCACTACTTCCTGCCGCACGTGGACTTGTTCAAGGGCAAGTCTCCGACGGCGCTGGAGAACGCCGCCAAGCAGGTGTGGAGGCTGACGCGGGAGATGCTCACCAACTCCAGAGCATTCGAGAAGCTGTGAGCGAACACTTGATGAGTGATTGTGAACGTGGAGTGTAACGCTTGTTTATTGGTCCTCCAGTCATTTTGAGTAGTTTAGCGAAGCATTTCGTGTTGATAGGCAATGTGTTGAAGGCGCGCAGTGTAAAGTATACGGTTGTAGTATGTGAGCTATCTGAAATATTCCATTCGGATCGGACAGACTGTAAGTAGAAGTGATACTAATATACGCTAGGGACGCAGTTTCGATATAATATTTTTGTGATATACTGTAAATAGCTTAAACGTTGTACAATTTTAGTGATATATTTAATTTAAAATCATCGTGTATTTATTTGACTGAAATCTTATAAAGTAGGCGCATAATCTACTTATAGTTAAAAATAAATAATTTGAAACTATAACTCTTACTTTGATTTGTAGACATGTTCCCACACTAACATACACACGTCATTATAAACACATATTCATGTGATCCGTTCGAGAAAAGGATTAACATATTGCATTTTTCATTGGGCAAAGTAGGCCTACTGCCATGGCGGAATGAGCACAGTTGGTTTTGCAAGCAACTATCTGTGTAACCTAAATAACCAATCATATGCATGCACATTCCGATCATGTAGGTTTTGTGCAAGCGTTTATATTCTGCACAATTTGCATAGTCTAATGATCATAGATTATTATAAATCGTTGATCGTATAAGTAGATAAAATACCTTTAGATCGAATATAATCTTAGCAGTTTATACCTAATTTAGATTTCGCAAGACAGCTAATTAAACCATAAGATAACACATTACGAAAAACTACTCCCGTTTTTCATTAACAGATGAAGAAGCTTTTTACGAGCACATCTAAGATGTCAAGCTTATCTAAACGACCGCATTTTACTCTGTAACGACTAACCCAAACGTGACATTCAAATAACGATATGTTAATTTTATGGATAGGTAAAACACAAACTTGTATGGAAGGCCAAACTTTAAATCCTATCAGATGTCGTGTGTCCGAGTCTACTCGGAGACACAGCCTATTGAATACCCAGCTACAGTATTACATAAAGTAACAAAAAAAGCACAAAACGTTGTCAAGTGACAGCGTTTGGTACGTCCTACGTAGACAGTATCAGGTTACAAGTCGATATTTTACATGTAAAAGCCCGTGGGCCGAGTCCGGGGCACGACTCCGCGAGCCTACGGATAGTCGGCGACCATTAATTTATACAGTGATATCTAGACGCGATACTCGCGCGAATATACGACGGAAAAATTGTGTGTAAAGGATTTTAGATGTGAGATAAAACTTGGAGAAGTTACTGACGCTCTGCAAGCTTGTCGCCTTGCAGATAGCGATCTTATTGATGGAGGGATAAGGGCCGCGATGAAAACCGAATTGGTTGGGGAATTACGTGCAAGTATTTCAGCAGATGCAAGTACATAAATTATAATTATGTATAAAGTTAGGCGATAATCAGCTGGCTATCTTGATGGTTGAGCTTTGAGTCTGTATAGATGCGTGTTTACAGCCTCCGTATGGTAGGTGCGATGTTTGCGAATCTATGATGTTTGCATAACGTTCGTATTTATGTACTAAATCGCATCTGGTTAGACTGGACCCTATCTAGCTGGGAAAAGGCTCGCCTGATTGCACAAGATAAAATCTATAAAATATTCCCATACGCTTCTAAAGTATGCATATACCGATACATTGAAACTGAACCTGTATCGAGAGGGAAATGTAAACGAACTCGCATCAGTACCTACACTGTCGAGCCTCAAAAAGGGGGTAATAACAATAAAATCAATAACCTCAAAACATAACATTATTAAAACAAACATTAGTATACAATGCCATATCAAACAAACTCGGAGCGGTCGCTAAGTGTCCACAAACCAGTTTGTTAGTTGGTCACCCTACGCCGACCGACGCCTACGCTCGCATTTGTTTTTAGTTTTTACTTGGCCGTACAAACAGACGTACGGACACATTTAAAAATAAAATAACCTTAGAATAAAGAAATAAAGTGAACTTAAAAGCCTGCGACATATGAGGAGCAGGCGGAGTTGTAGGTTTTCGACCCACACTTCAGTTTTAAGATGACGATATAAGGTCCCTTTTGCTGTTTTTCGGGCACAAGTAATAGGTATCTCTGACTGGAATGGCAGAAGACTGCAACAAACTGCTGTTGATAAATAAAATGTACCAACACTATTCAACTTGGAGGATTAGGTCTTTAGATCCGCAATCTGTCACTGTGTCAAAAGACCAATATACCAAAGGACCAATGTGTCCTATAAACTAAATGTACCTAGTCAGAAAAAAATTTATAAAATATGAAGAGCACTTAAAGGAACGAATACATCTGGTATTTTGATGGTGTTACAAAAATAGAGCAAGGGTTTTTTATTGGCCGTTGAGTTGCGATACTTAATAAGCGGTTGATGACATTACTATTACATTATGATTAACTATTAACTAATTTATAATTAACTGTTTATTAGCCACTGAATGGGTTGATGAAATGTTACAATTCGGTTATTGATAACTACTTTCTGCTCGCGACTTTGTTCGGGTGAAATGTCTTGATTTAAGATACAATGTAACTTATCGTCGTTGTCAAACCAAAATCTGCTATGTGCCGTTTTTTTGAGATTTCAAGATTTTGACCACAGCTTATAGGTCACTGTGACCTATAGGTAAGCTGTGGTCAAAATCTTGATCTGACACTCAACAATAGTGTGTTTATAATATTAATAAACATAATGATCCTTAAAGACATTGTAAGACAAAGCAAAACGGCATTATGCAAATAAAGAAGGAAACATGTCTTTTGAAAAAAAAAAACACAGTCAAGTTCGTTATAACATCTAGGTGTGAGGTTAGATAAAAAATTAAAACTTGCTATAGAGCATTAGCGAGAATGTTTGCAATTGAAATTGTTCTATTATACCGTTATTTATCTTTAGTTATGGCAAGGCGATAGTCGTACATTGTTGCAATAATTAGCCACAGAACAATCCTCAATAAATAGCGATCTTAATTATAATAAATAATTAACTAATTATAATAAATTGTTACCTAGATTGTTACAGTCGGTGAAACTCAAGTTATTATTACAACCAGTCTAAAGTTTTAACTGTTGTTACTTTTTGCAATAATTTATTAATTAGCCACGTTTTTACGTGCCCTTTATGAAGGAATTTAATAATAAGGGGGCTTTTATCTTGATAAGGGGTGGTCTTTAATAGAGATGCAATCAATCGATTAGGTGTAAGTACTTTGTGCCATTTATTTTTACACGTTGGCATGTTAACTATTGCACAAATAGAATATTCCCATGTTCTTCTTCTTAGCGTGTCGACGGCAATCTATATACAGACAGCCCAGAATACGACTACGAGCTTGGCACCTTCAGGAGCGTCCATCAGCGTGCAGACAACAGGACACGCTGGACACGATATTAAGTGCCCAATTGTACAATTAAACATTCCTATATTTAGAAGTGCATAGATCTAAAATGTCCTATTTTAAATAAACAAACAATGATCTAAAAAATGAAAAGTTTAAGTAGGTATTTAAAATCAGCAGATTCTGAATCTCTTCACGAACACTGCTCAACTTTTTCTCATATAATTTTGATCACTTTAATATCCGTGCAGCTTTATAAATTACAGTGGGCGTTTAGTTTTCAATAAAACACGCATTATAGTTATAATGAAGAGGCAAAAGGGGGCGTCGCAGGCGCCGCGGACGTCCAAACAAATATTGACGTAGGCCCATTGTGATTAGCGCAGGAAAAAATGGCCCCGACAGTAGGAAATATTGGAGAGAATTAAATATTGTATTTATGATAAATGTTATTGGTTTGCTACGGGAAAGATTTAGGTTGTGTAAAGAAAGATGGTGAAACGTACCTATCACGTTGGATAGATAAAGTAGTTTTGTTGTATTAGAAAATATGAGAATACTTATAATTATATTAATCTGTCAAGCTCCGCTAATGAGACACAATTGATTTTCTATTGTTTGGTCACCGATCGGTGTCCCGCGGTCCTTGAGCGGTTAAGGGCCAACTTTAGAAAGATTGGCCCTTAATACCTATAAAAATTCAAAATGACCCCTTTTATCTCTTAACCCATTGAATTTCGTAATTACAGACACAATTAAAAAGCCATTGTGTCTCGCGTAGATCTACGTTCCGACAGACGAGAGGTTAATCCAATGAATAATTTTAATTTTTTTACAGATTTTCCATAATGAAAACTGTCAGACGTACATTTTATTTCACGGATAAAAGATAAATGTCCTTACTTTGAAAAAAAGCCCTAAGAGGGTAAATAAATTAAATAAATATACTGTGGAAGCTCTTGTAAAGTTTAATTCAGGCTGCCTTCGTGTTAGTCTTTCATGAGGACTATGTAACCTCCGCATCTCCTAGGACTAAATTTTTTTACTTACTTTGTCTAGGTCGGTCGTCTTCTTGCTCTTTCTGTTTTTAATGATATTACGAGCTTTAATGTGAATTTAAAAATATTCGCAATTAGCTGCCATAAAGCGATAATTCAATAATTTTGATCAATTTACTATATTCGACGATTCAAAAGAATGTATCATAGTTCCATTAGGTGTATCAATTTTAGTACATTAATGGATCTCCATTCTTCACGTGTCACAATGATAACTCACGACTAACCATCGAGTACTCCAAAGCTGCTAGTTGTAGCCACTTGACGTCAATAATTGCCTATTAAGTACCAATTAAAGATACCAAGAGAGCATAGGATCGTTGGTGATCGATTACTGAGGATTTATAGGGCTGTTAACGCACAAGAAAATATGGGCACGCTGCCGATTTATTGTAAAGGTTTTGAATATTTAAATTGTGGGAATTTAATTGGGGAAATTCTTATAAATTCTGAAAGCCGGGCGTTTATTGGCAAGGTTTATGTAATTTTTTTGAGAAAAGGAATTGTTTCGCTGTTTCTAGAACTTATTCGAGAATTTATTGTTATATTTGGCAATAATTTTTATTTATTTATTTATTAATAACCAACTTATATTGACAGTTTGCACCACACATACAAGTTATTGGTCAATGTTAGTAATTAGACATGTCATACAATCATAAAATTAGGTTAAATAACATAATAAAAAGATGAAATGAAATAAAGTGAAACAAAATTGGTCAAAACTAGATAAAAATTAGATAAAATTAGACAAAGTTACATAGAAATTAGGATAAATTGGAATAGAATTATTAATAACATATAACTATTTAATATAAATTTAATTAATATAAATAAATTAATACAAAATTAATTTATTTATTTACTCCAAGGAGATTGTACTGGGAGTGGCAATGGACTCCAGGTATCGAGTGGCAGTGTTCAGGAAACTCAGTTCAGTACTCGCGAAGAAATCTGAGGACTCGTCATATAACAGAATGTTGTTGATATGGGTGAGAGCTAGGTATAATGGACTGGTCTTAAGGGTTATGGTATCGGATTGAGGTATTTTGAATAGAGGGCGTCGGCGAGGGCGAAGTGTGTGTCTAATGGCTAGTGGGATGTTAAAGGAGATGTATTGCAGTAAGGAGGAATTGAAATGGGTACCACGAATTAGGCGGATGAAATATTTTACCAGCCTAAGATTTCTCCTTAATTCTAAACTTTGGTACCCCACCATACCTAGCACAAATGGTGTTGGGTACATGTACGGGTAATAACCATAAAGTTTTAAGTACAAGTATCGGGCAAAAGACTTCTGAATCTTTTATTAATTAATAATAAAAATTACTTAGTTTACTTTTTACAACTAATTAATTAAAAGTCTAACAAACGCGTAGAAGTTGTTTAAGATGTTGTTGTGGTATGATAAGTAAAAATCTTAGACATCTAAGTGCCTAAGTAACTAAGTTGCGATTGAGATCGGAAATCCACAGTCTCTGCGGGTTTCAGGACGTTGGTGCAGGCAGATGTGAATAATCGAAGTATGTCTGGGGATCGTCACGATTCCATACTATTTTATATAAGCGCTGTCAACATTACACAACAAGTAAAAGCTTATTAAACGCTGGTTTCCGGCTGTAATCGTTGATTGCCTTTTAATATTCTACGCTACCCTTAAATAATGTTATCAGATTAACACTCTGTAAGTACCGACAAACCACCGCTTCATATCAAACAATCTCTATTTTCCCTAAAACATTCGGTAGCTTCTATAATAAAAATATGCATCAAGAGTTTAGAAATATTAGTATGCGACGCGACGCAACGCGGCGACGCGCGGCGCCACCTCCCGACACACGACAATAATTCAAACAATACCGCTACAATACGTGACTTTCACAGTACCTACACTATTAATATGCATTAATATGCGTCATAATCATAAAATATAATGAAGCCTATGTATTCTACAAGAGTGTTGTCTAAGCGTTTCTTGTAAACTATTTCCTATGTAAATGTAGTAAGAAATGTGGCGTCTTGTGCGACTGCGCGGTGTGGTCTACTGTTGCCGGCTTGTCGTAAGTTCATCTGATAAGGATCATGGTGGTAGCTTGGACTACAAAGTGATGTTGGCATAACAAGAGCTGCAGTTTAGTAATGAGAACTTGTCGTAGTACCTATAGTAAAATTATAAGAACAGACCGGCCAGATAGTCACCTCTGGAAAAGTTTCAGTTAAATTATACGGCAAATCATTTTCACCGAATTCTGTTTTTAATTTCTGGTGGACAGTGCTTAAGCTTACCTTAGCTTAGATTTGGAAACAGGCCCTTGATACCTACTGTTACTTATTTTCAGCAGTATATTTCAGATCTACGACATAGGATAGATAAAACGTTACTGTAATAACACTGAAAGTGTCTATGTAGGTACAGAAAAATCCTTGAAAAGGATGAAAGCTCTCTACATTTTTTTTAATAACCTTTTTTGTCCCAATGCTGGGCAAAGGTCTCCCCATTCGCCAGCCAATCGGTTAGGAACGAGTCCAAATCGTCACGCCACCGTTTCTTAGGCCTGCCTCAACAATAGCTATGTATTTATCAGTAAGATGACAGAATTCACACTAAAACAAGTCCAGCGAGATATTAACATCGGAAATGTCTCGTTGCAGTTAGCATATTGTGTTAGATAGTGTAACGGCTCGCTGAGATGCAATATTGTACACAGATAGTGATCACAGAGGAGAATTTTATGTTGCTTTGCTTCGATTCACATCTATTTAATTATTAAGCGGTCTATTGCACACTACAAAACGTGAGTGTTAGGAAATGTATTGTAATGGGAGCTTCATATTTCCGACTGACCGACTCCTTGAAAATTCAAAAGTGCCTGTAAATGGTTGCTTCAGGTAGATACATAATACAAACCATACCTATGTCCAGTAGTGGACGTCTTTCAGCTGAAATGATAATGAAAGAATCTCAAGATGCTTTGAAGATAATAAATATTTCAGTTTCAGTAAAATAACCTGCAGGTAATTCACCTAAAGCTGGCGGGAAAATCTTATTTAATAAATGGTTCCTGCAAGGAAAATAAGAAAAGCCAGCGGTGAAAGTTTCCGTAGCGTTTACACGGCTAATGTCTCGCTTATGAAGGCTGAAAACAATGCTTTCAGCCGACTGAAACATAAGCCTAACATCATAGCCTCCAACTATAAAAATGTCAGTTGGACAGAACAATCTTTTTTACGCCAAATAGGAAACATAATGATGAAATTAGGTAATACGGGCTGGCGTCCGCACGTCAAAAGCGCGTATTTTGCGTACGATGATGAAATTAGAACTTGAATAAATTAAATACCCACAAGAAATAGACGCCTCCTGTCACGTGGATAATGAAGAATACGCAGAAATTGCCGTTATAAATAGGGAGGATCTGTTAGGAGTATTAGGTTAGGAGTCTAGAATGCAAAACAGTTAGCGGAAAACGGATGACCCGGACCTGGAGCCGGCACTTGTAGCAGTACAAAGCGGGTCTGTTCCACGAACACGGGAATTCCTAACAGTACTAGCACTTGCATAAACAACGGCCTATCTTTTCGTCTAATCCGCGCCTCGCAGCACCAGGAGCCCAGGACTCGTGCGAAACGCACAATTTTCACGTTGCGATTGCATAACGAATGCGCAAACGCGTTCACGGCGACAAATTTCAATGTAATCTGTATAATATTACAATTTGCTGGATGAATTATTCAATATGGCGGACGGGGCACGATGTTTATTCGATTATAGCGAGATTTACATACATATTTATAGGTAGGATATGTGCGAGGCTGTAACCTGTTGTCATATCCATAATTTGAGCTACCGTGCGCGCTGACCTGCGGGGTGAGTCTGACTCAGGCGCCATGTTTGATCAGCTGAGGGTTATTAGGAGGAGCTGGAAATTAAACAGTTTGTATGCGGCTGGTAATGTTCTGTAAACACGCGATGTAAGTTCTTGGGATCAATTCGGGGGTTTATCTATTTGGTTGATTGTATTTTAAATTAACTGGTTGTTAGGCACATTCTAAATTGATCATATACAACGGCTATGATTCCAAATTAAATTCCCTCTTTAGCCCTAATTAATAGAGAACTTGTTAAAGATTTTTTATTGCGGAATGGGCCAGCTCTTGACCTCAATTTCGCCTGATGGAAAGCAATGGATGAGATCTACGATGGAACGAGCGTGCCCAGAAGATGCTTGTTCACTCTTGCTTTGAAAGCTGCCGGGTTATATGAGGAAGGGAACACAGACGCTGGCATTGGCAGGGAGTGCCACACTTTGGGCCAAGCGTAAAATAGATGTGGAGGCGTATGACTGGTCGGGATATCAACCAAGTGTGGATGTTACCCTGCAGTATGTCTGCTAGTCCGGTAGCAAAGGGGAGATGGTGGGTTCAGGTCGTGGAGCTCCCCCGCACACCCTCCGAAGTACATAATTTGACGTTATATCATCAATGAATGCCCCTGGAGCTTTGTACAGGGATGGCAACACCATGATCAATCTTATCTGCAGACGATTGCGATTCAATAGATATCATATAACATTCATGAAACTATCAGTTTATACATTTCAGAACATTGCAAGTTATTGGGTGGCCTACCCACAAACGGGGACATTACGACTTTAGTTATCCAAAGGGACCATTTTACTGTGTTAAATATCTAAATATTGCAATAGCTCACCGGCACTGACAGTCAATCCCACGTTTATTAAGCACTCGAGCTATTTATTTACCCGAGCTATTTTGTATGACACTTACAGCGATAGTTATTTAATAAACTTTAACATTTGCGTGCTTTGCGGTTAGACTGTTATTTTATATAAAGTTTAATAGGTAACTAGGTATATTTATGATATTGCGCATGTAAGGACCAAGACATGACAGTTGAAAATATTCTGAGATTATAAGTTGCTTATAGGATTCCATGCTTTTGTTTCTACCCTAGTACCTACGTGCCAACTTACTTCTTCATCATAAGCAATGTCATTTATTTCTGCCAAGAACTTAGGTAAGGAGGTCTGAGATTAATTACTGAGCGCAGACCACTAAGTATATCTTATTGTCATCCATTCAGGATTTTGGTCTATTTATAAAGGGCAAATAGGCGGGTACTCATTTTAGCCCAACACCATCTAGTAGACTTATATTCAGTAGGTACACACTTAAACCTAGCTACTCGTATCGTCATAATTTCACTAAGGCATCTAATTATTTACAGCAGTATTCCCAAGAACGTATAGAGCACCACAAAGCAACAACCTAGCACCATCACAAGCGAACGGGTCTCCCTTGTTTCATCGAAAAGATATTGACAAATATCACTTCTCAAACAATTTTCTGCATAATTTCATTTGCCAAATCATTACTTAGCAAATAAACTCTTCACAAAAAATTGTAACACAAACCTAATGTTTGGCAAGTGAACTACCAACTAGTACTTTTACCATTTTAATGTAGTCAAATATTTCAGTTGGTATAACATATTTTACGCAAAATAAAATAAGCCAAATATTTAATTTCGTAATAGTCGACGGAGCCCCGATATGCGGGGCTCCTATTTTTGTGAAAAGGGTTTAAAGTAACCTAACCTTGGGGTGCCCTTCGCTCGCTCTTGCATCCTACGTCGCGGGGCTCCTATTTTGGGTAAAGGGTTTAAAGTAACCTAACCAAACCGAACCTCGGGGTGCCCTTCGCTCGCTCTTGCATCCTACGTCGCCTATCCACCGACCGCAACGATAATTTCCAAAAAAATATATTTTTGTCTATTTATATTTTTTTTTCATAACAAATCATTATTGACTAAATGTTTATTGTCTAAAGATTGTTTGCTGTAATAAATCACTTGATTAAAGACCAAATGCCTTAATTACATTATCCTTGGTAATATTCTGCCGAGTAAAAATTTGACCAAATAAAAATGTGCGTACTAAAATCATTCCAAAAATTGCATTGTTATAAAAAAGTTTCTAAAATTTGTTTGGATAATGAAATTTTGTCAAAATCTTTTAGGCAAAACGGCAGGATCCCCAAGCGAACATTTCAATAGGTAATCTCAATGTCTAGACAGCCAAATGTATTCTAGTATTTGTAATACAATGACTGAACACTAAATCAGCTGCAGACTTGACCAGAAGACCTAGGTTTTGAATACTGATGTCACCTCAGTGCTCAGCCTTCGACAGTCAGATGCAACGATACGGGGCAGTACATATATAGGTATATAGTTTAATCAGCATCATTAAGAGACATAAATATGTCTCTGAATAGGCATCAGCCTCATGAACATACAAATAAAATCGTTAAACGCAGCTGCGATACTTAATTAACTTAAATCGGTACATTTTGTGGTTAAAATGGTCATTCCAACTTTGTAGCTTTCAATCGTATGTAAAGATGGAGAACGCCTTCATTGCTTAATTTTAAATGACGGGTAATTCTACTGGTATAAAGTATGAAGAACTAATTTCTGCCTGCGGCTTGACCCGCGTGGACGTCGGAAATTATCCCAATGGAACTTGCTACCGGGATTAAAAGTAGCTTATGTCCTTCATCTCTCCTTACCAAATTTTATCGAAATCCGTTCAGTGGTTTAGCCGTGAAAAGATTAACATACAGGCAGAGTTACTTACGAATTTATACTATGGGTTATAACCCTATAGGTAATTAAGTACACAATATAAGATATTTCTTATCCTAATGTTCTCAGACGGGTGGGCAACAAAAGCCGTGCAGTAAGGAACATCAAAGAGACGACTCGACTGGGCAAATAGTGGTGTAACCGAACGCTGCGTACATCGCTTGATATTTAATAATTCATCCGAACAGTGTGGCCGGTCGGCCGTGTAATGTGTTGCGACGTGTGTGGCGCACCTGTAGCGGGGAGCGATGAGCGATAAGCATAAACGGAGCGGGCGAGACAGTGCAGACTATTTGAAAAATGGGTCAAATTGGCCAACATTATGTAAGTGCATTGCTTTCATGAGAAGAAGGAACATTTGTGACCGTGAAACCAGAAAAGAGATTAAAAGTAAAATAGTAGCCTAGAAGTCGCTCTGCAGTCTGCACTTAAAGAAAAGCGATGAAACCGCCTTAGTGAAGATACCTAAATCACTTAGCTTACTACTGAAATGTGCCCTAATGATCTTTCAGCTGAAATAAACCACCGCGTTTTTGACTTTTCTTCGCAGAGTTCAGTTTGTCCTTTATTCTTGTTTTTCCTTGAGAATGAACGTACCTAAAAGTTACTTTGTTATCTTCAATCGCTTTCAGAGGAGCCCTACGCAACTTATTGGTGCGTAAGATATAGAATTTTGTACAAAAACGGTTCTCTTTCAAGATGTTATTACGGTCTATTATGAATAGAGAATAATGTTTACTTGTATAAAGACCGTCAAGCCGAGCATGTGATACACAATACAAATATGTTATTATTTATAATTATTATACATACATCAGCGACTTACTTGATGTATCGGACTGACGTTTATGTACCGACGGAGATTATACAGGGCGAGTTGATGAGAAGGTAAAAATCTTTGGGGCGAAGACCGACTTGCTTTACTGCGAATATGACTCTAATCTAGTTGTTTAAGTTTTATTATCGATATGAGACACTGACACCTAAAACATAGAAACATGAATCAGAATTGGCGATTAACGTGGCCGCCTACTGCCCAACTACCCATGGGTGGTGGGCACAACTTATCTAACATAACATAATGTTTTGAACTTTGTCATCGACTCGCAATGAAGAAAAAGTTCAAGAATTAGGACATATTCCGTAAGTTATAAATACTTCATGAGCAATGAGAAAAGTGCGTGCCTGTGTGGTTACGAAATAGGCTTTTGTTCAGTATGTAGGCAATGAAATTATTATGACTCAGATCAATAAACATATTTTGTACCAAGGGACTAATTTTTATAAAGTGTCGTCGGCCTGTTCAGTTATCTGAGACTACTGTATACTAAAAAGGTTAAGTGCTAGTTAATCAGAGTTATGTCCTTTTAATACAGTGTTGTTAAAATATTCGCTACGATAACAGTTCCCCGATGTTCGCAATAATTTCGCTTAGGACGCCATTGTGTGATGTTTTATTTATTTCGCGATATTGAATTAATAACAGATGCTATGTTATATGTAAATACTGCGATAAATGTCCTACTCAATTATCACCTATGTACCTACGATTTTATATGTAAAAGTATTTATGTAACTACTGTGCGTAAATTGTCATTTTTATGTGCTCTACATTATACAATTTCTATACTATAATATTGTACTATACTAGGGAAGGGAAGAGAAAGTAAGCCAAACCCTTGAAAAGATGGCAGGTTGCGACTTAGTGAGGATGGTTGGAAAGACATGGACCAGACACGCAAGGAACAGGGAGAATAGAATTGAGGAGGCCTCTGCCAAATGGTACAGAGACTCAGAACTGATATTAAACGGTTTTGTACTACAACTATCACTCTGAAAAAAGGCTATATAATAAATAAAAATCCTATATTGTAAGTTGGAGATTGGACATAAGGTTTTATTTACCTATTGACCTATTCCGTACAGACTGGTCAGCATTTTATTTACCTATTCATAGCATTTTAAAATAGCCTGTAAATGCCCACGTATTTATTTATTAAACCTTTTGAACTTTAATTAATTACTGAACGACACGCGAAAAAATGTTCGGTGAAATGATTAGTAGGAGAGTGGTTATTTTTAACGTATTTCTACATTCGCGAAAACGGCTGTCGTTAGCAATTTGTTCATGCCAGCAGCTGACAGAATTCAAAACAAATTACATACTAATAGTTACACAAAATGATTTATAAGTTCCTTGGAACTTATCTCACAAACAAAATAGACAGCTTGCAGTACCTAATTATAACTATGCTGAATAAACGAAATCAAAACAAACTCCAGACGTTATTTATATTGTTTTAGCGAATATTTCGGCAATTTGAATACAAAGTCGAGGTTGTAAGCCGTTCGCAAACTTTTTGTACCCGCACGATAACGCACGTCACACAAAAAGCTTTTCTGTGTCATTCGATGAAAAAAATATGTATGTAAAAAACTCGCAGGCCGTCAGTGATGCATCCGACGACATTTTTCAATATCGAAACAAAAAATAGGTAGGAATTAAGGTAAAAATAAATGATATCTCATACCGGACGACGGAGCTTTTATCGAAGGGACAACTTTTTGAATTTTCGCAAAAGTGAACCGGTGTTTTTACTTGAAAAAATGTCTTATGATATTAGTTATTTCTATATCAAAAGTACGATCGGATGGAAATATTTCTTGTGAAGTTATTTACATTTTAATTCGATTTAAAAAAACGAATCGATGCAAAAGGATAGTCGAAAATATAGTCCCATCACTATTCAAATAAGGTTCGAATTTCAAAAATAAACGTGATTGTTTCAAGCTATTCACGCATGGCTAGCAAGAAAGAGAGAGTTTAGAATGCGGCCAAGTGCGAAAAGGACAGGAGACGCTATGATGGACGGGCACCGTCCACTGCTGGGACACCGATCGTAGCTCACGACGTCCCGCATACTTTCTCATCGCCGTACACCAAAATAAACTCTAAACTTTTTATGCGTTCCTGGTATATTTAGATGATATTGTCGCTGCGTTTTCCAGTTTAAAAAAAGTGTTAAGTGGATGATTTATATTAAGTGCGGCCCGTTATGGGCGGCTTCCGGCGTAATTATTTACTAAAAGAGTACGACAGTGGCGTTCTGAAACGTGTGACCTCTATTATGACGATGCACTGACAGAATAATTCATGTATTCTGGATGGCAGCGAGCCCTTTGTCGGTGCAGCGGGGCAGCGGTGGTGGCAAAGGGCTATGTGAGAAGAGTTCCTAAGTAAACAACCAGAGTATTGATAAACGGGAGCCATTATACGAAGCAGCTAAGGACTACGCGCTGGCGCATATTTAAAAAATCGTGTTACAGCTAGCACTGTTATGTTCGAAACGTTTAATATAAATATGTTGCACATAGAAGTTTCCTGCACGTTGAAAATTTATAAAAAAAACAACGTTTAGTTAAAGGCGAACCAGGCATCATAATAACTGCACATAAAAATTAGGTATTTCTGATTAAAATTATAATAAAAAAAATCAAAGTTTAGGTGTTTTCAAACATCATTATATTAACATGTGTAGCATAAGCCTCTCTGATCTTCATAATAATCTTCAGGTATGTTTTATTCTAAAAAATCAGTGCAAATTAAATTACGATGGATTATTGCATATAAGCTCGTATAGACGCAGTTATTGAACGAGACAAGCGCTTGCGCTGATTAATTACGCATTATCGACGCATGACTGTACACGCATGCATATGCATTGCTCTGCGCAAGTACGTTAAAAATGTGCATAAGTGCAATAATGTGTATTATGGGATTTTTTTCTAATAGGTTTTTTGTTTCTCTAACACCTGATAAGTCAAGAATTAATGGAGCATTTTGTATATTGCAGGTAGATTTGTTGATTCAGAAATCTTGTTGGTCTGCTGGAAGAAATAAGGCCGCCCATTGTATATTGTATAGTGATCGATATTTTTTTTTGCTAAGTATTTATTTTTGTGGTGACAGTAAAGTTCATCGAGCCCCCCGGTCCGACGAGGCAAACGAGCGAGCGAGCGGGATTTGATCAACGTTTTACGTCTCCAAAGTAAGCCTTTATAAAAAACTAGCTGCGCCCCTCGGTTTCACCCGCATAATTCTCGAGCCCGTGGGAATATCGGGATAGAAAATATACTATGTCCTTTCCCGGGACTCAAGCTATCTCTGTACCAGATTTCATCTAAATCGGTTCAGCGGTTTAGGCGTGAAAAGGTAACATACAGACAGACAGACAGAGTTACTTTTGAATTTATAATATTAGTATGAATAATAAATAAGATAATTATTTTTGATATAACTTCACACGAAGTCAAAAAAATCTTATGTTTCAACTTTCAACTGTAGTTATTAGTATCTATCTACTCGTAACTCACGTGCTTTCCGAGGCACGAGGGTATCACACCGCCAAAATCCAAGCTCCGGGCTATTACTGAGAAATTCTAATGGAAAACCCCAATAACACTTTGCCCGACCTGGGAATCGAACCAGAACCCCCCACGCTCAGCAGTTGATCTAGCGCCTGATCTCTCTCCGGTCGTGTCGGATTGCCGTCCCACAGGACTATGAGAGTGAGGGAAGAGTGAGTGCACCTATGTCTGCGCACTTGTGCACTATAATATTTCCCGCCAAATTCGGTCTGGAAGACTATCATTACTCGTAACTGAAAAAAATATAACATTTTGAACACATAGCGTGCTCCTGTTTCTGCCTAGGTATTATCTAAACTGTTCTGATTATTGTTTATTCTTATTACATTTTCGTTTTTTTTTCCATTATGTATAATAAATGAAGAAGTGGCCACCCTTTCTGAGAGACTGGACTGTTAGCGAACATACACTATTAGATGATAATAGAAAAAATTGGTGAAAAATCTATATAACCCATTATTATTATTACTCATTATTGTGTCACCCATTGTAAAGTTTTCTGTATTTATGTCTGTAATTTATATGGTGTACAAAATAAAGAGTATTCTATTCTATTCTATTCTATAAGTAACTACCTATTTTTGCAAAGTATTAAGCAACAAATTCGCTTAAAATATACCTACCTCCCATAACAAGAAACTATGTGAATTGTTAAATGAATGAATATACGAAATAGGATCTAAATCAACGATCGTTATTTATTGAAATTCGTACTAAATTTGGCCTCTCCTTAGCTACTACAACCAGACGCCACTTAAAGAAATACTATACTTCATATTTTATACACACGTGACGCCTGATTCTAAATTAATTCATATAGGTATAGAAAAAATAACGAATGTCTATGTAAAGCTTATTTACTTGGAATTAAAGCAGCAGTTTAAAGAACATGGCTATTTTATCACCGATCCCAGTGTTAAGATAAGAAATATTAACAAAATGGCAACTCCGAGACATTAACCTTAGTTCAGATGAGCGAAAAATCGCCTCCTTATCATTTAATTGTTCATTAAAATTATATGAGTGAATATTTTTACGAGCTTAAAGTGCGTACCAAAGGGTTTTATAATTTTTTGACTGCCGTTTTTATGATTTTATTTTCTTTTTAGTAGAACCAATATAGGCTTTATAATATGGGTAATGATAATGACGCATGAAGCATAATATTATCATCATGCATTATACATGAATATTGTGAGCATATACATTTATTTGTCATTTATTATCAGCTAATAAATAAATTAGTATTAATCCTATCAGCGACACGATGCAGAATAACTGTGAGCTACATTTTTGTAGGACATCATCGTCATTACCGTTCTAATCTATCTTCATTTCCTAGTCGTGTAACACCTGATTATCTTCAAACTTTTCACACAGACATCACTTCAGATGTTGAGGGCTTTTAGAAAATCATCGCTTCGGTTATTGCGACTGCGAATTTACGATTAGATGAGTTGCACATCCTTTAGCAATGATTACGTAAACGGTGAAAATTCGACTGTGAAGACTATGCTTTACTTTTCGTCCTTATGTGTTTGAATAAAATGCTCATGTACGGAATAGACAGATATTTAAGATGTCAAAAATATACCTACATAGTAGGTTTTTTAAACAAATTATACTGGGTCTGGTCCAACATTTTATTTGATTTGTGTAAAACTATAATTGGGTACATCGTATTTGGCACTTTAAATGAGCGCCTATTACATAAAATTGGATGGGCTTTCGTATATTTTAACCTTTTAGTTTAACTAAAAGGTCAAGAGTTGCAGCATTCTAAAATAATAAAAGGTAAATAGAAGTCAAATTAATGGAATGGTATTTAGCCAAGTTACAATGTCAGCTAGAGTTATTTAATAAATTAACGTTATATTATGCCTATTTTTATTACGTTACTTCCTAATGTATGTTTTATCATCACGCTGCACGCTAGCAGCGTGTTTCTAAGATTGTTGTACCATCTGTCATGTACTGTTAGTGTACCGGGCTACCAGCAGTGTGTAGGCGTAATGAGAACTAGTGGACTGCTTTTAGCCATAAATTCGGTTTTTTATCTGATAGAAAGTGACGAAGTCTGCTTAATTAGTCGTGTGATGAATGAGGAAACAAACTATAAAATAACGCTTACTGTTTTTGAATGATCTATGAATTTATAAGTTCTCTGGACGTCGAATTAAGAAAGCATAAGTGTAGAATTTGTTTTCAACATCTATAAGTACTAATAACAAAGCTGAAGAGGTTTTTTGTTCGTTTGTTTGAACGCGCTAATTTCTGGAACTACCAGCCGGATTTCAAAAAATGTTTTTGTATTTGTTAGCTCAATCTTTGGGACAGCCTAAAGCTTAACATCACGCGAAGACACTTAAGTAGGAGCCGAGCAAAAACAAAAAGTTAGAAAGAACACAGTAGTAGCGCGGGCAGGCGATGCGATGCGACGGGGTGGGTCGGGGGAACAATCAATTTTACGCGGACGAAATCGAGGCCAGAAGCTAGCGGCGAATAATACGAAAAGCTATATTTGTGTTCCTACCCTATACTAAAACAAAATCTTCTAAGTGGGCACTCCATCTACCAAGAATCCAGGAAGACGAAGATATCATTAATTATGACGAAACATCTGAACAAAGACGACACGATGATAGGTGCAATATTTATCTCTATAATCATTTACCTTGTTTTCAAATGGCACTTTATTAATCAATGCGATGCGACATTAGATGCGGCTGAGTCATGGCCGGCCTTCGACTCGGTAAACATGCCAATACTGTCCAGATGCCAGCTCAGATGAGTATATAATGCAATTACTATTGACTTGCTCGTGTATTAGCAGACGCTAAAGCGTTTCATCCCTAATTGGTTTATGTTATCCTGGTGTTAGATGTATTTAGTAGCGATTCTGAGTGTAGAATTTTTGGCTATATAGTACCTATAGGTGATACCTACTAATTGTTTCACAATATTGTTCTATTAAAGAAACCAAGAGCTTTTTTGAAGCGTTATTAAAAAGAGTCGGTAAACCAGTCTCCAACTTAATCTCTCAAAACATTTTTAGTTTGATCAACTTAATCTCTCAAAACATTTTTAATTTAAAATTCAGCTTCAGATTTTCCTAAAAAGTTGTCCAACATTTTTTCACTGAGAACTATCGGGTAGGTCATGTAGGAGATAAATATGTGTGTTAGGAACACTAATATTTTACTATCTACATATTTCTTAAGGTCAAGGTAATCTACAGAAGGTAATAAATTATATATTCCACAGCGATGTAATTCTATCTCCATTTAAAAAACATGGCGTCGCTGGAGGGATTGTGTCAATTACTATAAAGATCATCATGTATTCAACGTAAAGCGTTCAGTTATTAATGTAACAATGTTCACAGCGTTGTGGGAGTGAGTAATATCATAGAAATATGATCTAACAGAGAACATTACCAGTGAGTAGCAAGTGAGCCGGTACTATGGACTTGTCCGTTTTTATGGGAAGTTGCGGGAAGGCCGGCGCGGCATGGGGTAGGCGCCATCCGTACGGGGGTTCCATTCCACCGTTTCTCTCTAAACACTAATATTATATTTTTATTCGTTTGCTATCTAATCTTACGTCGTAAATCTTGACATTTTGTTTATACGAGATTGTCCCGTGAAGTTTTTTTAATTATCGCCCCAATAAAATGTTGATAAAAGCGCCTAATGCGACGTTTTGTTTCTGCGAATTCATTTCGGCGGTCAACGTACAAGTTGTTGTTTTATTTATTTTGTAGAAACTGTGTGTGTTTAGACAACTCGAAAATGAGAACAATGCTGGTTTTACTCGTATAGTGTAAGAGTTATGGCTGATTATGATTGGAACCATAAATCCAGATATCTAAGTAGCTTAATAACATATGAAACACCCCGAGGAATTCATTATATTCATAGGTAGGTATTGTTTTATATTTTGACAAAAGTGAAAATGTAAAATCATAATAAGCTCCAGAAACAGTTTTATCATTTACTTTTTTTCTATTATTTCTTTGAGATTGAGCGCGAAATATACGAATATTATGAATTCGACGCGACTGAAGTCATTAGTGGTGATAATCACCCGGCAGGCTAACTATTTATTGTTCTGGTTCTACCATAAACTTGGGATTCTTGCATGTTTGCTTATATTTTTGTTTTACAAATTCCAAATGATTTTCTGATTATTTTGATAATACTGTTAAACTTTTAACTACATAGGTTTGGCACATGATCAAGTTAATGGTACCTAGACCTACCCAGTTTAGAAATTATATAGGTAGGGCAGGCAAAAAGTGAAGTGGTACTTATGAATGCGCAGAGGGTTGAAAATAAAACGCACTTGACTAACGTTAAGTGGACCAAAATACTATTAGTAGACTAACCGACAGGTGATGTCCAAAGTTTTGGCAAATATAAACAGCTTCTGCATACAAGGAAGACATAATTATCAAGTACCTATCACAAATCAAGAAAGAAATTAGACTACCAGCATGCATAAAATATAAGGCGAGTAATAATCCTAGGCATTACAAATTCCATTCGGTAAATAAAGATAAAGATTATTAGCTAATATCTTAAATCGTTAGCGCTATTAACGTCACTAGTCCCGTCCGCATAATAATAACATTTAAATCAAGATCCAGCATACATACGGACGGCAAAAATTATTGTGATCTCGTCAGTGTAGGCATACAAACTTTTTTCCTGAGGGGTGGAGCGTAATGAAAACAAATGACAGAGACCCACGCGCGTCCCATAAAAAATTCAATTCATGGATGCACGAAAATAGTAGCACTGTATTGAATTTAATATCTGAGAGCATTTTAGGGTTTTTTTAGTCGACAGAGTCACAGCGGCAGCGGCGGTTAGCAGCGTGATATACGAGTGTTTAGATTGAATTTGAATATTTTAGAATCAGCTGTTTTTAATACATCGACGGCAAGTCGGCTAATTTTAAAAGGAGCTTTTCCTCGTAGTGTTTCCACGAGCATTTCGATACAAGACAGAGCAGAGCGACTGTGTGTGTATCAATCGGAAGACATAACTCACCCACACAACACACTATTAGCCGGTGTTTGACACAAATCCCATGAATATGTCTCATTTACAGCAGTGGCGAAAGTACCAGGAACTCATAGATCTAAAGTGGATATAATTTACAACGTCGCCTAATGGAAGGAGCACATTAAGCGAGCATCTTTAAGCGTTTACGTATTAATAGAATAGAGGCAGTGTACCGGGAGCCAGGTGCTACACTTGGGAGGTAATTGCTTAATAGCCGGCGACTCATTAGAGGGACGATATTTTTAAAGAAAGCCCTCTGGGTATGATGCAGTTTGTTGATATAAGCTAGTCAATTTTTAATGAAGTAAAACAAGCTCCATTAATTTACAACATTATGACATTAATTACTGTCGCTTAATTGGTTATGAATACAATGATCTAATAGCTACAATGAAATATTCACTGGCAAATATGACTGGAGAGATGACTGCAATTTTGCAATTCGCTTTACATCTAACCGATTCTAACCCATACATTGTATCGTTCCTAGATATATTCCACAATATTCCACAACTATCACACAACGCCATCTAGTCCCAAGCTAAGCAGTGCTTGTGTTATGGGTACTAGACAACTGATAAACATACTTATATATTTCTAAATACATACATATTATAGATAAATTACACCCAGACACAGAACAAATGATCGTGCTCATCACACAAACATTTGTCCTGGGTGGGAATCGAACCCACGACCTCCGGCATAGCAGTCAGGGTCACTAACCACTAGACCATCAGGCCTGTCTGATGTTTATGGACTCCTAGTAATCCCGCCCTAACTTCATCAAAGTACAAAGCAAAAGGGTTGGTACTACACTCAGAGCACTCTGCAACCCCCAAATTATTTTCCGAAAACAAATTAAAAAGCATAAAACATGATTCAGTGTTCACCTCACTTAACCCTTTGCTGCGTCGCAATAAAATTACTCTCGTAAATTAACCCTCCCCTTTCGGAGTAAAACACATTTACTTGCAAAACGACCCCCGAGCTTTTAAATTATGATAGATTGACGGCTACTGACAGGAATCGTTTCGTTTAGAAAGCACAGAATGGGTGAAAGAAAACGGGTATCATTTAAGCTATCACCAATTTAATTAGTTTTGTGTTTCTTAAATAATAGGGTTTGTCCTCCAAATAGTAGGTAGATCTGTCACCAAAATGTAGTCACCAAACAATGCAAGTGACCTAACCAAACCGAACCTCGGGGTGCCCTTCGCTCGCTCTTGCATCCTATGTCGACGGAGCCCCGCTTCGCGGGGCCCCTATTTCTGTGTAAAGGGTTTAAAGTAACCTAACCAAACCGAACCTCGGGGTGCCCTTCGCTCGTTCTTGCATCCTATGTCGACGGAGCCCCGCTATCTGAGAACGAAAATATTTCGTGGCGATAGATCTATTTATTAGGTGATACAAATATTTCGTGGCGATAGATCTATTTATTAGGTGATACAACTTGATGACAAATATACATTTTGGTGATAGAAAATATAGTTCCCAAAGAAAACATTTTTGCAAATTAACAGGACTTATTTGGAAGGCGGTGGAAAATGTTCATAAAACTCTGCACCAATCTCTCTCATGGGTACAAACAGTATCTCTAAGATGTTGTCTTGTATTGATCTTAACCCAGCTTCGTATAAGGACCCGCTTGTCGACCATGTGTTAACAACGCATTCTCTCCTATTTCGGCCACATAGTACGCAGAGGCGATGAAAGTTTGGAAAAACTGATTGTGGTTGGGAACACCGAAGGCAAACGATCGCGCGGTCGTTCACCAATACGATGGACCGATCAGGTGAAGGAATCATCGTCCTCTAAATTCTACACGGTGGTAAGAGATGCGCTGGAAAGAAACCGGTGGAGGCGGATCATCCGCTCCAGATTCAACTCCGAAGCTGACCACGATCCTCAGACATGAGGGACCGACTACAGAGAGAGAGAGAGAGAGAGAGAGAAGATATTGTCATATTGGTGAAAAGACACCTACAACTTGACGAAATTCTTTTCAATTGACTGTCCGTCTAGAAGGACCAAAATTGTGAAAACTGCGCCAGCTGTTCCTAGACACTTGAAACACGCACAGTACCGTAATACACCTGTACCTAGTGTAGATAATATTTTTTTCGTTAGGAAGCCAGTGCAAAAACCTACATCCGCTTACGGTAATGTGGGGAGCCCTCGAGATGAGATCTATATCCCAGGGGGACGCGCTTCTGATCTCCCATGCATCTTTCCCAAATGAGAGCTGCAGGGCTGTCCGGAAATAATGTACGTTTAATTTAAATTTTAGTACTAAGGCTACGAAAGGTGTAGCAAGAAACGTTGTGATGTGTCGTAATTTTAAGAACGTTTAGGTACAGTCTGACCTCAGTCTCAATCAGTCAAAAATACCTCTTTAAGTTTTTGACATTGATTTTATTATCGATAAGATGAGATTGCGACTAGAGTTTGAACGATTTTAATTACCTACGGCAATTGGCCTTCAGATGTAAACCATGACGTTTTTTTTCTAATAATTTATTTTAACCTCAATACTTCCACACATTTTTTTCCAAAACATCGAACGCCAAGAAAGCTCGTAATGGAATATTGTGAATATTATTAAGCTGTTACAACTTACAACCACAGCTAACTTTTATCTGTAGCACGATCATTGTTAAAGTGTGAAAAATTGTAATTACTAGCATTTGTACTGTATATCTTTACAATTGCTCATGAAAGTCATAAGTGAAAAAGTGAATAAAAATGCGCATCTTGATGGCCCTACAAAGCAGGCGGGTTGCACACCGAGCGCGCTCACCCTGTATGTTTTGACTCCGCCGTTTCCCGCGTATAAATCACTTGCTTAATGTATCGAAATGACGCACCAGCGCACAGACACTACTATGTGTTGCTATCCTTATTTATGCAACTTACGAAATTGCACTTTGTTTCTTAGTACGTAGAATAGAATTTTCAACTTTTTGTTTGAGATTGAAAAGCAGAGTTGGTTATTGGATTTTAAACCAAATAATCAGGGAGTAAGGTGTGAAATGCTTTAAATTCAACGAGACAATTGCAGTTTCATAGAGTGAGAGTCTAAGTACATTGGGAGAAAATCCATCAGAAGACAAAAAACGTAGTTTTGGCAAAGAATAGAGTTGAAAATAGCCTGGACAATAGATTTTCAAACGCAAATGTGGGTTGGTTTACATGTAATCCACATGAAAGCTTTCGGATTAGTGTTTGATGACATCATTATTTTTCAAATGACGATCGTGTTGCGATTTTCTCTGCCCTTAAGGGATCGGAGGGTAGAAAAAATTCGTAGTGATTTATTATCAAAACGTAAATTGGGGAAAAATTTGGTATTTCATGAAAAATTGTCTAAGCTTTTAGGAAATTGGTTTTTGAACTTTCAAAAGTTTTACCGCAGTTATCCTCTTCAGGATTAATATAGCCAGATTGGTTCGCTTGTAGTGTTAGCTAAGTAACAATAGTTGTAATTAAATTGGTAATAGGTACCTACGCTTTGGAATGGGCAACTAGCTTCATATTTTCTGACTGACTGACTTCTTGACAATTCAAAAGTGCCTGTAAATGGTTTCATTCATTAAATGCTTTGAGTTTGAGTTTTGAGTTTATTGCAGTGACTTACAATTTGGAATTAGGAGAATTTGTCATTTAATGAAATCATTTTCATTTTACTGAATGTCTATATTCAATGATATAAGGTCCCATTAAAGTAGATGGACCAACTTTAGAAATCATTCAGACCACCAACATAAAGACGATGGTAAAAAAATATACACCTAAGAAAAACGCATTAGATAAGCACTTACAAGAAAAATAATCAGCTAACGAAAATACACTAATGCAATTTATTATTTTAGGTCAAAATAAAATCACTTTAATCAGTGTTTTTTTTTGCTAGGATATCTTTGGTTAGACGTAGGTATTGAGAGCTGTGTTAAAATTTGTTCATCTATTTTAATGGGACCCTGTATGAGTATATATTATAATCATACCAAATATGAACAACGCATGAATCCCAATACCCCATTAAACAGCAGACATAAATACAAAACACCGGTCGAATTATTTCCTAATAATTCTCTTAAATCCTTAAAATCGCATGGGACGTGTCAGCCCTATGACCATTCTGCCAAAACACTCTATTTTCAACCTTATGAAAAATTAAATAACAGTGTTAGCGTGTGTAAAGTTACGTTGGTTTATTGCACAGTTCCCTTGTTTCAATTTTCCAGATCAGCGGTCCCTGTCGGCCTGAGATTGGGATTTGTGCGGACAGAAGCGCACATGTTGGGATGTGCGCGTTTTTGATCATCAACATGTTGATTATTATGCACAGGGGAAAGTAAGTGCCCGGGGAATATTATTTCTAAGATTTTACTCCATATGCATAGCATTTTGTTCGCCAACGGGTAAGTAGGTACTTCTACGATTTTACGAAGAATAAACTATAAAACATCTTTTTTATTTTAAATTACCAAATAGGTCCGCTCTTGTTCGCGGTCTCTAATACCTAATTAAAGCCACTCTGACTAAGTAAGGTCACTTACTACCAATAAAAAGTACATTCTAAATTTACTTAGAAAAGTTCCTAATAATTCCTAGTTTACTATCCAGTGAAACTAGTGGAAGTGTCCTAATTTATTAACAAAGCAATACACAGCGGGTACATGAATGCCCACCGGTACATTACTTATCCCAGGGGGCAGCATCCCGGGCATCCCGGGTAATCCCGGGGTCTCGCGGGACTCGTAACACGAGCGCACGGACAAATAGATACATTTGTACACATACATTACAATATGTTAAGAGGCAACCCTACTGCGACGTGCTTGCAAATATGTTATCCTAGTTATGCGAGGGTATTGGGCAATGTGTCCCAAGCGAATTAAATAAAACTTTGTAAGTTTTCTATCATTTGCAATGTCATCATCTGCCTAACATTTTCCCAACAATTTTTGGGGTCGGCTTCCAGTCTTACCGGATGCAGCTGAATACCAGTATTTTACGTGGAGCGACTGCCTATCTGACCTCCACAACCCAGTTACTGGGTAACATTATACGCATTGGTAAGACTGGTTGTCAAACTTTCCGGCTTCTGACGACCAGTAACGACTGTCAAAGGTAGAGAGAAGAGAAGCCGGGCCCAACAGCTTAACGTGCTTTCCGAGGCACGGAGGGGTCTCGGTATGTAAAGATAGTCCCCATCCACGGACCGACCGCGGCAAGCGTAGCGTAGCCTGATCGATCGACCCGTGCGGCTGTTATTACTTAGCCACGAGGTCCTCATTAATTTGCAATATGTTCATATTTTGTAATATTATTTCATTCAATTAATTGGTATCTGAAAACTCTATATTACACATTTCCAGGTAATCGAAAAACTTGTTCGCTTTTCCGTCGTATCTGAATATTTAAAAAATATTAATCGATACAAGTCATGTTACGGAAGCCTTAGATTTGTTCATGGTCCTTCGAGCCGGATGATGATTACTTAATGTAAGTCAATACAAATATAATCTTATTTGAACTACTTCTCCTTTACAAGATCTTGACCACCCTCCTCACCGCCTCCTCATCCACCTCATCTTCCAAAACAAACAATTCGGTTTTCATGCCGACCTCACCAAATCTCGACCCATAAAAATAATATCACTTACCTCCCGTCAGCGTTATCGCCCCATCTTTCTTCCATACATACATACCGTACACTATCAGCGATCATCTTACTAAGTCGTGTGTATGTCTGTACGTCTGCAGTGAACAAACTCTCGGGTTACATCAACACTTACCTGCAAAGATACAAACAGATAGGTTACGCACCGTTGGGAAAAAATACGAGGAATTTATGTATGGGAATGGCGAATTTTTTGTAATGTATTTTAGTAGCGTTCGTGATCTTTGTCGAGATAATGTTGTTTTGTCATATCATTATACTTTTTTTTCTAACCTACATTTTGGTCTAGTACTCTAATCTCTGCTGGAAAATAGAGTTTCACTTACATAGCGATCACTTATTTTAGCGCTTGGGAAGAGGCCGAACCTAAAATCGTGAGTTTCTAAGAAGGGTCGGAGACTAATTATTATCTTTTTTAGCATCAAATTCGTAGCTGTCTCAGGATAGGATAGGATCTACTCAATGTAGGTATGTTGGCCTGTCAGAAAATTGCTGAAAACCTGCCGAATATTCAAGTTAAACAAACAGGGGAGCACAAACCTGAGAACGTGAAATAAAACACCTATTTTACGAACAATGTCGTTTCTTGAAGTCGATAAACATCGCGTAACTATGTAAACAATTCCACTATCTCCTGCCTCTGTTACCCTGGTACCTAACAAGCTAATTCAAACACGTCTAATAAATAACGCGATTACATTAATTGTAGCTAGTTATCTACACGAGCTACTATAAACACACAGTTTTATGATCTGAAGGAGGCTGCATTCAAATGTGTGAGTATTTCGGTGTTATCTTCGTAACATTGAATCTTTAATTGATGACAATTAAGTTAAACTTTAACGACGAGTTGGGTTGTGTAGAGGTATCAATAATAATCTAATGTTAGATATTTATGACTGCCTGCTTTAATAAACTTGAAATATAACAAACAAGCATCAACAACAAACACTATTATGAGATGAGAGATGAGATCTCTCCGGATATTCTTAAAGATCTTTCTCAATACAGCTAGATAACTTAAATCTCGGAGGCTTATAGTTCATTATCTAACAATCACCGCTGAAAAGACAAATAAAATTATTTGAACTCTTCAAAGTTCCCCGACTGAGTTAATCTCCATACAAACTACACGAGCAAGAGAGGTAGCTGTCACTCTCCTAGACGTCCCCGAGGCACCCACATAAATAATGTCAACAGTCGGTGATTCAGAACAATCGATGATCCATGATACCGCGTCACCGACCACTCACCGCTTCCACGATCAAAAAAATACATTGGAAACACCACTCCCGAGAACACAGCGCATAAATATATCAAATGAAAACAATAGGGCGACATCAGAGATATCGCATCACACACCACGGACCCACGGACATATTTCAAAAACCGGAGATAAAATAAAAACAAAACGAAAAAAATCAGTTGAAAAACCAACAACGAAAAAAATACGTGACGGGCATTAATTAAAACGGACCCACGACCAGGAATTCAGAAAAACAAAGAGGTTAAACAAACCTTCGCAGTGGGATCCCTCGCAATGATCATCATCTCACATTTTTAATCATCGGACATAAAATCTTTTTTGTCGATGGAAAACTGACCGTGCGCGGACGGATTAGAGATGGGAGTGGTGTCATGGCCGATACCACATTTATCGACATAAAGAGCTGTTGAAAATTATTTTTTGGTTGGATTGTCACCGTTGTTTTAATGGTATTACGCATTGAAGAAGGGTTATCTCTTCGATCCGATCTCTGGGTCCAGGTATAAGACCAAGATTGATTGGACACGACCCGACATTTTTATGTCCGTGCTCTCGGGTGTCGTCGACTCCGTTGTTAAGGAATAGGTTATTAAATTAGTGGTATCGATCGAACAAAAACTCGTAATTATCGCGGCCGTATAACCAAATATGCATCATCATTCTTTTTGACGTTTTGTTGTTGGTTTAAGTGAATGAAATGTCAAGATAATTGATTTAGACGCTGCTGATTGTGGGCTGGCTCATGAAGTCATGACATAATCGTGTTTTGGCAAATGAAGTAAGAACTTGCGATATGAGGAGGATTGTTCCACGGTAACAAAAAAATATGAATTCATTTATAATATCTACAAATACTTTTTATACAATCTTTGTGCAACACTTTCCACAAAAAGTCCGCCATGACATTTATTACGATCACTTATAGTGGGATTTATAAAAGGATTGTAGATCATTATGCGGGGCGATAGGATCGCGTCGCAGGCGCAACACACAATGGTTGTCAACACAATGTCAGGGGACAGCCAGGGGATTATGACAAACGCGCACAAAAGCACAACGGCGCTTAGCGGTTGTTCAGAGGAAACTAACGTACTTGTATGCTTTGTGAGGGTTATAGAGTACTTCAATGTTTAATAGAGCTTTCGAGTATGAATATTTAAGTATCTGAAAGTACTCTAGTTAGCTCAAGAGATTTTATTGGCCCAGTTCTATTTGCTACAAGGGTAATTTATTTTAAACAAGTTCAGGCATTCAACGTAATAGCATTACCTGTCTAGTGAAAAAGTTGACTGAAAAAATTATATTGTTTTTGAAACGGTTGATAAACATTCGGCGATAAGTCACAGAGAAACTTGGTAGATGAAACTACGAAACACGCAAACCAAAATCTACCAAACATCGCTTCATATCCAGGTGTCATCATCAAAACTAGACAAATAATAAAAAACATTACAAACAAGAGACCAGTTGATCCGACACTCGATCCCATCTGGATAAAGCAACAATGCCATATTACATTACCGACGTTTATCTATACAAAAACTGTACCAAAAACGGCATTGCTGAAGGACTAACAATACTGAATAGAGATTTAAGAAGGGATTTGGATTCAAAGGGCCGTCGAGAGCGCGCTTTGTTTCTGAGAGCCTTTTAAATTTCACGTCTTGAGGTAACTGGACCGTGTTGAGGTGGGGTGCCAGTGTGAGGAGTGCGCGGTGGGTTTAGTATTGCAAACTCAAAGTATTTATTTCAATTAAACCATTTAGGTAAAGGCACTTGAATTGTCAAATAGTCGGTCAGTTAGAAAGTTGAAGCTAGTTGCCCATTGCAAAACGTAGATCCCTAGGGAGAAGAACGGGCAAGAAACTCCAAGGACACTTTAAAGATATTACAAAATCTTGGGTACATTATTCATGTTGCTTCTATATGTGAGAACAATGTAAAAAAATCAAATGAAGAAACAAATTAAAATATAAGATTAAAAATAATCCCTGCAGTTAAGAGAGGACCAGTCTCAACCGACGAAGGCGCCCGTTCACGAACATGACGCGTGGATCAGCGCCATCCAGCTCAACCATTTTGTACGGAATTGAATGATCCAACACACGCGCCACCATCAGTGAGACATTGAAGTGAGCATGACACATTCTCAACTGCCATGCTCTTTCAAGTCAACATCATAATATCGTAATAAACGAATCCATGGTTCTTACATTTACAAAATTGAAAAATTTGCTAAATTATACAAAACTATAGTTTGCAATTTATTTAAGAAATTAATAAAATTTCAATAACAAACAGAAAGAGATATTTAATATTGAAGTATTCAACAAGTAAAACATGATTGAATAATATAAAATAAACATTAAGTTCGTAATGTCAAAAACAATAAAAAAAACCGAGTGTGCTTATGACCGCACGATTGAAGTGAAACTTCAAACGTATTTGGCTATGAGAGAAAGAGAGAAAGAAAATGTGCGCGCGCACTGCTCTCTCTTGCTTATATCCCCGACTCAACTCCCGTTCGCCTCGCCCGATCACACTTTTCGTAAGGCTTACGTCACCCAGCTAACTCCCTAAGTCAGGCGTGCGTAAAGAAGTTTCACTTCAAAAAGGGAAGCATCTCTTCCAAATATTAAAATTTTAACAAGTGAGCCCAAGTGCCTGTGGAGCAGGACCAGCATTAAGCCAAGCAAGCTTTACTTTATTCGAATGTAAGCAAAGACCAAAGAAGAGATGGAGAAATGGTGGTGAGAGATGATATGACTGAAAAAGGACTGAATAATGATAGTGATATAACGCTTGATGTGAATATACCAATAACCATATAAAGGGAGGAGTTATGCTGCGCTGATTCCAAATGAATGGGATAAAGGTGAACGGTGATGATAAAAATTGTAAATGTTTGAAATTTTACGAATAATTGATACAAACATAGTCAATAAAGGACAGTTAGCTAAAGAGAAATTCACCCTTAAATATCATGAAGGTGGCGCTAACTATATTTAGTTACTCAAACGAAAGTACAAAAGCACTGAAATAGTAATTCCTATCTTGTATCACTTCCCGCTGCCAGTACCACTCAACCTTCGCTTGGATTTAGCGTACTCGGAAGGCTGCAGCGGCGTCGCTTTGTGCGAGCCCTAAAAGGGCGTGTGATTGTAGTGTCGAGTAATGGCCACTTTTTGCGCTTGCGCTGTAAAAAGGCGGAGCTGCATGGAGCGCGCGCGCATCGCCACAATTTGGTAGACAGCGTATTTCTGCTTATAGGAAAGCATTACCTGAAGACTTTCTGCGTATATTTCATAAAATATAGGTAATCTATGTGACGTTTTGATTGTTAGCTCACTTTTATGCATGATCTCTTAATTATTGTTGAACT
The DNA here is from genome assembly GCA_947508005.1 of Amphipoea lucens. NCBI lineage: Eukaryota > Metazoa > Arthropoda > Insecta > Lepidoptera > Noctuidae > Amphipoea > Amphipoea lucens. The sequence continues at coordinate 24,621,489 of OX382357.1, forward strand.
AACAAAATCTGCCTAACATTATATATTTTGAATTTTGGAAAGGACTGGTTTAGACCAAGATTGTGGTTTGAGATAAAGAGACTTACTAATTTGCTTTTCGTGATATTTTTCGAAGGGTTGCTCACGCGCATAAAGGAGTGTTCGTAAACTAGAAGTCAGTCACGATTGGTGTTCGATTACTATCGTACACTTGATAAGTTGTTGCAACGCGTTGCAGTGCGATGCCAACATAGTTGATAATAGTTGATACAACGCAAGTAATGTTTTATGCTACTGCGGGTGAAGTTTACAGCGTGTTGATTGATATTGGATATAACTTTTATGATTCACTTTCAGATTATGGCAATAAAGTGGGTGAAAAACGTTGTAATTATATAAGAAACGTGTTACATATTAATCATATAGTATAAGGGGTTGTTCTTATTATCTCTTTATTTGGCTCTAGCAAATACAAAACATGAGGACGTATCCTGGATTCTGAATCCTGGGATATTTGACATTGGCATTATTGCTGCGTTTAGAAGTCCAAGTACTTACACAGTGAGTGATGACCAATTAATTACTACATTTTCCGTTCTAACGACCAACAAAATTGTGTCCGGGTGGCCTATCCAAACCAGAGACCACACGCCATCATAGAAAGCATAGTCAAATATGAAACTCGATACGAGGAACAAATGAGTGAGATGAGTGTCTCAAATGATGAAATTCACTCATTCGTAATAAAATGTGCACTTTAGCATAATAGTGTTGTTCATCGGCGCGTAGCTCTCGATAGTCGAGGTGACGGTGACAAAGGTCGGCTCAGACAAAGCGGCCTGTAATCAAGATATAAGGCGCTGTATTAACAAGTCATAAACCAATAGCGGAATATCTAAATGTATTCATAGATATACGCGCTGTAAATAACGTGTGCTGAGAACAGTGACTGAATCCATTTTCGTTTTCTGAAATGTAGATTTTGCAATATGACAACCTGCTGCTGAAAATAATTACCTACTGTTGTCTAATCTTTGCAATATTTATTAGTTACTATTACCAGGCTTGTACGAAAGTCATACCATTGCCATTTATTTCACTTGGTCGAGTCAAGATTATGATAGATAAGTTAAACAACGAAAATTCCAACTTGCTTTATAAAAAATCAATAACAATTTACTATTGTAGCATATATGTTCCTATAAAAGTAAATTCTTAAATCTCGCTGACTGTTCATCTTTTGTACCTCTCTACAAACGCAACGTACATGCGTCTGCGCAGCGGATTAGTGCAAGGCAGCGGAGCGCACGCGCGCACCAGACCCGACGTAATGCGCGCGGCGCCAACCGGCCACCAATCATTTACATTTAGCCTTTTTTAGCCTAAAACCACACAAAATCTTAATCTCCCTATTTTATGGAGCTGTTCAACCATAAACGGAGACGTCTGGGATTGTACCGGGATCTTATAATGACTGTATTAGTTTTGCATAATCAAGTCTGCGAAAATTAGTGATTCTGATTTCTTGAATAAACAAGATTGTCTTCTTTTTTTTGTTTGTTTTTTTAATTGCCGAATTTCTTCACTTTGTAAATACGTGTTCACTAATAAGTCTTATCGTGCGTATAAATTTTGAATTTTTGACAGTTTTCCATAGAAAAAACTGAACACAAAGTTTAATATTTATTCAAAGCAAGTTGTAACATTACCTATCTATGTTTTGTAGAACAAAAACAACTCCATAGTTTACCGGGTCGCACTTCAAATCATTGTCAAAGTATCATGTGAAGATCGTGGCGTTTTATTTTATACGTTTTGGAAGACATTAACGTTACGTATCGAGTTACTCGCCGGTATAATAGAGCGTGGCTCGTGTTTGTGTAGTATTATAGTAAGTATAGTTACTACTCTGGTGGCCGCCGGTTGATACAGGTCAGACTGTGGGCGGATGTCTGTACTGTCTCCTTTTCTACTTCTTTTCGAACATTTAATTACTGTCACAGTGCTTTTAATAGGTTAATTTTACAAGTTATATTTTTTATAAAAGAGTTTTTGCTGCGATTGCTGACAACATATATGTACCTACATAGGTACTGTTATTGAATAAGAAGTGATAAAAAATCTCTGGTTTGATGAGTATCTATGGATTATTTTATAAAGCGATAAGAAGTTTTATTTTGTGCACATTAGAAATAATACCTAAATACTGTTTAAGCTAATTTTATACTTATGTATATGCTGTTAGATGACTTATTAAATAAACAGCTAAGTCGAGAAACTTTTAAAAACGTCTTATAGAGAACTTGCTTCTGTTCGCGGCTTGGCCTGCGTGGATGTCGGAATTGTCCCACAGGAACGTGCTACCGGGATAAAAAGTAGTCTGTGTCCTTCCCCAGGATGCCATCTTATCTCCTAATTGCTAAATTTACCTAATCGAAATCCGTACAGCGGTTTAGGCATGAAGAGGTAACATAATAGACTTACTTTCGAATTTATAATATTAAGTATGGATTTTGTAAATTCCTAAAGTAATTAAAACTTCTGGCTTCTTAATAATTTAATTTCTAGTAATGTAAACAGCGGAAAGGTGATAAAGATCAGGGTATAAAGACACTGTCTAATTAAAGAATCCAAACAAAACTGAACATCACATTACTACACACAATTAATGACCTACGTTTAGTTTCCCACATTCACGATACTCCACAAACCTCCTCTGAGATCTAAGTAAACGACATCCGCATATAAATTAAAGCTCCCCATACGTAAATAATTTACAGTCTATGTTCTAATTAAAATCTTGTACTATTAAAGAAACTTGCGACGCCGGGTAATTTCTGCTATAGAAAAGCGCCCCGTTGTGATTTTAACGTTCGAGAGTTCCAGCCCTTTATCATTAATCTGGATACCAGTCGATAAAACCGTAGACGTACGAGGCGGTAAAATCCATCGACAAATTTTATGTGACATCACTACTCGCCGTAGGGCGTCGTAAGCCCCGCCCACTTGCGTACGTAGCTCTGTAATGAGTGCGTCCCTTTCACTCACTTCTAATGCATGACTTACATTCATTGATTAAATACTGTTGGACTTTTAATTGAGTTATAGTTTAATGCAATGTCAAAACTGCGACGTATTGAAATCTAAAATGAAGAATTAAAGAAGAGAAACATGTTATGTTTATTCAGCAACATCTACATTAATTCCAGCCCCGATGATAAGGTTGTTAATAACATCATTTATCAATTTCCATAATTAATGGTGTCAGTGAATCTAATTATTAAATTATACAATGTAAGTACTGTAGCCAGTTTACTGGGTTACCTAATATTTAATCTTGGTGCGGTGACAATTTATTTATCAGCATCCTAAGAATAAATGTGCCCCTAGAGATATTGCTAAATACATTATTTGGATCGAGTCATGAAAAAGGCTATAAAAAGATTAAGTCGAAGCGCAATAAACTTCATAAAATAAATGAAATTAAAATCAATTTATGTAACAGATTTTTAGGAAGACAGCTGCAATCTTTTATTTCTTTCGTACCGATTAGGCGTTGACAGCTGTGGTTATTAAATCATGTTCCGTTGAGTAATCCCCGGGATTAGTGCACGCTCAGCGGAATCCCTGTGACATGACAATTTGTGGCTCAGTCTGCGAGGTTAAGCAGAAAGATTACTTTAACAAGGTATAATACACATTTGTCAAATGTAACTTCCTTTTTACTGAGAAGGATATGGATTTGATGAACCGTTTTGTAAATTCATGGTCTCAAGCTGGTGGTGGTATAATCATGTCTTAGCTTATTATGTCGCCGTGTTATCTCGAATGTTCTTTAACCCTTACTAACTTTATGCGGTACTATAAGGACTAGCTACAGATGGGAACATGGGGCATGGGGGGTGACAGACACTCAGCTCAAGTTGTTACCAACTTTGCTAACGGGGCATAGCCTTTGCAAAGTGTGTTTGGTTGACTCATTTGGTTCAGCTTATGATTGAGGACTCACAGTTTTATCAGTATTGACTGATATTAAATGGAGTTAGAATTTTATAGGATCTTATTCAGGGGTCTTTTATCATATTTTTATATAATTATTCCATCTTATTACTTATACGTCAAACCTACGAGTCTCTATGACACATGCTTGAACGTTCGAATGGAATATGCCTTCAAATATTAGCGGTCTGTCTCGCAAGGAGGTCAGAATCACCTACAGTAGGTACCTACTAGCTTCTGCCCACGACTTCGGCATTTCTTGTTCCCCCGACCCACCCCGTCGCATCGCATCGCTTGCCTGCGCTATAACTTCGTTTTCGCTCAGCGTTCTTTCTGACTTTTTTGTTTTTGCTCGTCTTCTAAGGGTCCTAGCGTGACGTTAAGTAGCCTACAAGCCTTCCTCGAGAATTGGGCTATAAAATGCAAAAATAATTTCTCAAATCCGACTGGTAGTTCCAGAGATTAGTGCGTTCGAACAAACAAACAAAAAAACTTTTTTACAAAAAAAACAACCGACTTCAAAAAAAACACTACAAAGTGATAAATAACTTTAATTTCGGAAGTCGGTGTCGTTGATTCCGCATTTTCGTTTTTTGACACCGACTTCCGAAATTAAAGTTATTTATCACTTTGTAGTGTTTTTTTTGAAGTCGGTTGTTTTTTTTGTAAAAAAGTTTTTATTTTTCACTTTTTAGTTGTACCTACCCCACAAAAAAGTAAACAAAAAAGATCGTTAATGTAGATAAATTTTTAGGTTTTTGTTGATTTTTCAAAAACCGCTTGTCCGATTTCGATAAAATTTTCATGGGACCATTTGGGAAGTATACCCTTTCTAACAAAAAAAGAATTTTTCAAATCGGTTGGCAAACGACGGAGTTATGCGCGAACAAACATAAAAAAAAAAAAAAAAAAAAAAAAATACAAACATTCGAATTGAGAACCTCCTCCTTTTTTAGAAGTCGGTTAAAAAACTCAAATGAATGCAACGGTTGCGTATAAGCTATGCACAAGGTAAGCAAGAAGAGGTCTACAATCCAAAGTAAATGCTGTTTGGGCTGCTTAAGACTTCCATGCGAAAACTTATAAGGGTTGGTTCAAAAGTTCAAACGGACATTCATGAAGACTCATCCATTGAAAGTCATGGTCCATAACAACGAGGAAAATGTCTTTGCAGTCCCTATGCATTCTTTTACAGGGCTATTTTCTGCCTCAGTATTCACGAATTTTTTAGAGCATATTTTTTTCCCTAGCCATAAATTCATAGGGACAAACCGACAGACCGGCAAACTATGCATGATATTAATCGGAAAGGCATCAAAATCCTATTTCACGCACCAAGAGAGCAGCCAAGTGCAGGAGTATTCGCGGGCGTGTCGGATGACGGCGCGTGGCGACGCGTGGCCTGCCTTGCCAATTCTGCTGTCCTGGTGAACTTACACAATAGAAGCTGGAGTCATTTGCCGCTTAATAATGACTACTAATCTAATGATGTCATGATTAAGGGGTAACTTAACGCTAACCAAATCTCCGTGTCGGTTTTGGGAAAGTTCTGTTTGTTTTCGTTCAAGTTAAGACTCATCGGTTGTTTGCAAAAGAAATGCTTTTGTTTGTCAATTGAATCTGTCAAGCTTCGCTAATGAGATACAATTGATTTTCTATTGTTTCGTCACCAAACGGTAACGCGAGGGGCTTGACCGTTTAAAGTTATCAAATCCTGACCCAGGTAATTCATATACTTCTAAAGTTTAATGAAACGGCGGAAATCTAAGTCACTGGGGCAGTTTAAACAGCTAACCGAACTTTCAAAACTTTGTCACTAATGCCTTGAAGCCATCAACAGAACCATTTGAAGCTAAAACAATATCCTCTTGATAGAATTTAAATCAACAGCGAATAACACTCCACAGACAAACATATCCTGCCAAGAATGCACTTTGCAAGTTAATTCGATAAGTATAATGTAATAAAGTTCAAATGAAAACTAATGTCAGTGCGGGAGGCGGTCAGGCGGAAACTTACGAGCACAATCTAATTTGTGTCCCCCACGCATCTATAGTGGATGCTGCAAGGGTGTAAACATGGAGTTTTTGCACTTGAGTTTCGATTATAAGTGTTATTTGAACTAAAAGCAAATTCAAATCAGACTGAAGCAGATGGCACGTTCGAAGAGATCAGAGAATTTTCTGTGAAATGTTTTAGAGGTTGCATCCGTATGACATCACCTTGGTGATTTACTACTTCTCCATTACTATGTAATATCACATTCTACATGTGGAGTTCAGCTACAAATAGACGCGGAGCGAGAGAATTAATAAAGCTTACTTATCTTACAACTAAGATTTTGACATAGCTTTCATTGCCAGTAAAATAAATCTAAGAAAATATGAAAACAATGAATCTTAGACAAACCCAATTACAGAAAGCTCTCCAAACAGAACAATGGCAAGAAGTGCAATAACACAAACAAACAATCGCCAGGGGTGCAGCAGTAATGAAATCCGAACTCGATTAGTTGGGGGGCTAATGAGGCAGGGGTCGTAACGAGATTACACCTCCGGAGAGCTAAAGTGATTACAAGACAACCCTACCGGCCTGCCCTCGATGCAGCGTGATGATTTGTGAGACAACACACGATCGGGATGCTCAATTAGTTACTCAATGTTTGCTTATGATATTTTTCTCTTATTTGGGAAATTACTGACCATAGGTAAGGTATACCCAAATATATCTAAGAATCAATAAAGGCAGAGGTGCAGAAAGAGACACAAAATGTAATCAAACAAAATACGTATCCTGCAGCTACGTTTAAATAAGAACTACAATACAGCTATTTGCTGTAATTTCGAACATTATTGGTTATTACTTCTTTTCTTGCTTCATTATTGTTACTATGACTTTACAAGAGCCATCTTACTTTTTAGCAAGAAAGGACGAACTCGCTTGGCCCAATAAAACCGAAATAAAACATATCGCAGTGCAGTCACTCATAAATATAACCTCCATCTCGTTTTTTTTTCTAATCAAAATCAAAATCAAAAATCATTTATTTGCGTAAATAAGGTAGGTACAGAGAGATCTTAAAGATAAGGTATATGAATCTCTTATTCTGCCATTAATGTCGGCGTGCAAATTTTACATAATTATTTAATATCGAAGCATTCTATATTATATTAATTAAGAAATAAAAGGAATTATTAAGAATTATTATAAGTTTGAATCAGGCATGCAGTTAGTAAATATTGTATTAAATCGAGTCTTATTTGGTAACAATTAATTATTTATAATAGTATCTGATATTACAATGCAGGACTTACACCTTATAATCTAGGAACTCAAGTACACTATAAAAGCATTTATCAATCAATATTTTTGTCAAGATACGCTTAAATTTAAAAAATGGGAGTGACGTAATTGTATTCGGAATTTTATTGTACAATTTAATGCACATGATAAAACTGTTGTTCGATGTGACTGTAAGATTTGTCTTGGGTTTATATAACTTGTTGGTGTTATGAGATCGAGGGGCATAGTAGCTTGTCGCTTTCTGAAAAAGACTCCTATGCTTGAAAACGAATATACAAGATTCCAAGATATAAATACACGGTAAAGTAAGAATCTTATATTTTCTAAAGAATGGGCGACAAGAATCTATTTGTTTCAACCCAAATATAGCCCTTAAACATTTTTTTTGCATTACAAATGCTTGATCAATTTCTACACAGCGCCCCCAAAGAATGATACCATATCGCAAAATGGAGGATATATAGCCGTGATATGCGGTAATTGCAGCGTTTCTAGATATTTCGTAGCTAATACGCCTCAGAGGGTATACAAATCTATTTATTTTACCACAAACATCATTGACGTGGCTTTTCCAAGAACAAAATTTATCTAAGGACATACCAAGAAATTTAACTGTATCAGTTTCTGTCAGGGCGTCCCCTTTGTACATTATATTTAGGTTCAACGGTTTTGCTCGATAAGTATGAAACTGCATAAATTTTGTTTTACAAATGTTGACCTTTAAATTGTTAGCTTCTAGCCATTCTATGGACGTTTGTAGAGCCGTGTTTATTTCCTGCTCATAGGTACTTTTATCGGTGCCTTTTAATATAATAGTGATATCGTCCGCGAAAAGGACACATTTATGACTCAAGATATTTACCAAATCATTAATGTAGAGCAAGAATAGGGGCGGACCTAAAATACTGCCTTGAGGCACGCCGTAACTATTTAATAAAAGCGAAGACTGAAATAACTCTCGTGTTTTGGATTGCTCATTATAACTTGATACTTCTACTGCCTGTACTCGATTAGTTAGATAAGACTTCAGCCAGTCGTATGCTTTTCCTCTTACTCCGTATCTGGAAACTTTTTCTAATAACCGTTCATGACTGACATGATCGAACGCCTTACTCATGTCCATAAAAAGTACTGAAACAGGAATTTTATTATCAATAGACTCCGTAATTGATTTTATTAATTGGAAGGCTGCTAAAGATGTACTTCTATTCCTGCGAAAACCATTTTGTTCATCCTTTAAAATGTGGTGTTTTTCAATGAAGTTTAATAATTTATGACAAAATACTTTCTCAAAAATTTTTGAAAATATAGGTATTAATGCAACGGGTCTGTAATTGTCCATTTGTGTTTTATCTCCCTTTTTATACAATGGTTTCACTACTGATCTTTTTAATATCTCAGGAAATATTCCCTGTTCTAGTGAGAGGTTAATAACATATAAAAGAGGTTCCAGAATCGTAGTTACTGATAACTTTATAATGTCAGTGCGAATTTCATCATAACCACTTGCTTTCGAATCATTTAAAGACATTATAATTTTTTTTAAGTCGTTGCTCTCCAATGTGTAAAGAAATATAGAATTGCTGATTGATTCAATGGTTTCCATATGACTTAGGCTAGAATGATGTGCACTGTCTGGGGTATTCCTTGTAACCGAGTTAATAAAAAAATTATTAAAATTATTTGCAATATCGTCCGGACTCACATAATCGTTGTTGCTAACTGTAATCTTTGAGATACATGTGTTCTTTACATCTGTGTCAGTATGTCTTTTTATCAGATTCCACGCTGCTTTACACTTATTTTCAGCTTTATTCATATATTTTGTGTTATTATATTTCCGTGACGTCAAAATGCATGTTTTCAATATATTACAATAGTTTTTGTACTGCTTTTTGTGAAGTACATTATTTTTGTGTTTTAGTTTATAGTGAAATTTACTTTTGTTTTTACAACTTACTTTTATACCTTTAGTAAGCCAATTTAATTTACTTAGTGCTTTATTAGTAACTTTTACGCGGACAGTAGGAAAACATAGCTTATAAAATAGTAAGAACGTGTCGAAAAATTTACCGAATGCTTCGTTCGTTGAGGTTTCCTCAAATACATCTTTAAAAGACAAGCAGGACATTGATTTTAAAAACTTCTTCTTATTTTCATCACTAAAATCTCGTTTGAGTTCATACCACCATTTCAGAACTGGTTGCTTCCTCTTTGAAATCGGCCAGGTATAGGACTGGGCTGAATGATCCGATAAACCCAAATCGTGCACTACTGCATTACCTTTCCCGATAGTGGTTGCGATGTGATCAATACAGGTTTGAGTCTTTTCTGTTACTCGAGTTGGCGTTAATATAACATGTTTTATGTTGTACGTATTTAACAAGTAATTATAATCTCTACTTTCCTTAGATTGCTTTAAAATATCTATATTTGTATCTCCACACACAATAATTTTCTTTCTTGTATTACGACAAAGCTTTCCGAAAAGTGTGTCTAGTTTATTAAGAAAAATTGCCACATTCGAGGAAGGTGTTCTATATAGGCAGATCAATATTATACCATATTTAATTAGTTCCAAACCACAGCATTCGAATACACATGTTTCACTTAATTTTTGTGTTTCCTGTACAATTTTAAATTCAATGTCGTTTTTAATAAGAATAGTGACACCCCCTCTTTTGGATGTCTTCCTCGAATAATATGCTGCTGTCGTGAAACCTTTAAGACGAAAGTTTTTTTCAGTGCCTTCTAGCAAGAACGTTTCCGTAAGACACAATACATCTACGCTTATATCATTATTCAGTAACTCTAACATGGCAAACGAAATTGCGTCACGCTTGGTTAGTACCCCGGCTATATTTTGATGTAAAAGTGTTAAGGTTGATTCATGATTATTCACGAAAAAAATCATCGCTCTCTGGAGCCGCCGTATCGATATTATCCGTCTGCACACCCACATCCTCCAAGCTATCAGTTTGTACACCTACATCCCTCGTTGTACACTGTTGCCCTAACTTAGGAGTCAATTTCTCAGTATAATTATGATAGTTATTTTTGTAATTTACATGCAGAATTTGTCTGTGAATTAATCTACAGACATGCAGTTTGCGTACGTAGTTTGTTAACATTTCAAAATCGCTATTTAATGGTACGAAACATGAATTTTTACAATTATGGCATACAAATTTCAATAAATTATTAACTTTTTTTTCATTTAGATAATTATGTTTGTAAACATGTCCTACTAACACATTGGTGAAATCTAATTGACATAGAGTGTGATATAAATACGTTTGAATATCCAAAGGGTTTACATCATTTGAGCCTGTTAGAATTATCACAAAATCAGATTTGTTAAAGTCTTTACACATACTTGAGCAGGTTTTCAGTACTTCCTTAGTCGTTGCATTCGGTTTTATAAATGCTGTCACGGCAAACCTATTTCCAAGATAGTCCTGCAGAATGTTTCGGACATCGTATCCTAGTTGATCGGCAAAAATTATGACTCTCTGGGTAGCAGTTGTTTGAGTTTGTGGTTGTGTCGTCAGCTGCGGGTTATCATTTGCTTGCCGCACGCTAGTTGACTCCATACTAACCGTTTTCAGATCAGTATCCAAGATAGAAGAAGTCACTATCCTTCGCGTGGCTTGCATACTTGCATCAATGCACGTACTGGAATTTTGAATGATGTTAATCGGTGACTGTGCGTGTCTTATTCCCTCAGAATTACAAATTGATCCGGCTGTGTTAAAAGAAATATCACCCACATCGCTTGGGGTTTGCGTTACTACGGCAGTTTCAGGCTGGGTTACCGTAGGAGGAAGACTCAACTTCGACGGGGTAGAGAAACAGCTAGTTCTAAGTATAATGTTTTTGTTTTTGCGTGCAGACTTCGGCGACCAACCTTTCGCTTCTAATAAATTCACCTTCTTGTAAGTTTCAATGACCTTTTGGTATTGGCCTATGTCCAGTTTTAGGCGAAGGTTCTCACTATTTAAGTTCTCAATCTCCTGATGAGCGCTTTCTAATTCCAAAGATATTTTTTTCAATGTGTCTCTGTAGCTGGCAATAGCGTCGCTGTCATTCAGCGAAGTATTTGGCAAACTCATCATTGTAGTGTCTAGCAACGTAGAATTAGAGCTCAAGTTGGTGTTCAAAATGTTGTCCATGGAATTTGACCTTAGTGGTCTACGGACAGTAATATTTTCCATGTCGAAGTTATCCATTAGAGTTGATGCTCACAATAAGCGTAATACTGATAAAACAATGATACGAGTAAGTTACGATTTTCAAATAAGATATTATCGATTTTTCAACTTAGTAACAGATTGTTTAGAAATTGAAAAACACAAAAAGATAAATTGTTCCGGTGAGATTTGAACTCGAACTCTTTGCCTCACGAAGCGCGCTGCTTAACGACTGCGCTACGGCGCTATATATTTTAGTCGGCAAAAACAGATATGGTTTCTTGGGTACAGTAATTAGTCATCGAAGTGCGGTCGTACATGACCATTTATGGTAATGAATTCGCGCTGCACACACTGTGATGAGTCACTGAACTGAGTCACTACGATAACGAGTCTTATACGTGGATTTAGATTTTTGTTTTTTGCTGTTTATTTACACACCATTTGTATTAGTTAAAAACAGTTTTATCAGCGTTTACACTTACACGTTTTACTTTCGGTTAATATATTTTTCATTGATTAATACTCATATTAGGAATTTATAGAATTTTTTTTACACGGAGCTCTCACTGTTTGAGTTCACCCGCGAGAACGGTCGCGAGTCATTCCTACTTTTCTACAAACCCACGAGCTCTATCTTACCCCAGGACCTACCTATCTCCTACCCCCATATAGCGATGTTGATGGATGGTAATAGTGCCATAAGTAGCGACGGGAGGCGATCGTTTGCGGGCACAGCGGTACGCAATGTAATGTACTTCCTTAATAGACTTACAACGTGACTTAAAATGCATGTATGCAACGTTTACACCTGAGTTAAGTGCGTGGAAACACGCTGGTGTGAGTAAATGGTAAAGCTACTCTACTGCAGTTTGAGTTTTGCTCAGAAATAGAGATTGTAGCCAAAATATAGAACTGTGAAATCCATCATACCTAGTCTTTTTGCCTAATTTTGGCGATGAGCAGGCATTCAAACGCACTGTGCACGGTGATGCGACCAAATATTCGCTGAATCGAGAATGACTGATTGATACTACCTATTTAACTAGGATGTAGGCATGTAACTTATCATTACCCTATGCCTTGTTACAAGTATGTCATAAAATTTTACACCTGCATTTTCTCCCCACCACGTCCTAAACCAAATCTCGTGCACAACTGCAATCAAAGAAAAAAAGCTGCCAATACCGTGCCGACTTTGTACCTAATTTAAAATTCAAGAAGACCTTTAAACAGATACCCTAAATTATTAAAACAAACAGTGCCTCAGTTGCGGCACACCACAAAGGGTCGTATGCGCTCGCGCAACTTGGCCGCGTTGATTTATCAATCAATTGCGCGCATCGTTAGTGCGCCGCGGGCTGTGCGCCTTTTGCTCAGCCGCCGATACATGCAGCGTTATGTACCCCTAGTACCTATAGGTACAATGGAATATTGATCAATGGGTTCATAGCATTGTATTTATGCAAACCCTCATGGGCATATGTGTAGCAGGCAAATGAAGTGGTACGAAATGCAGAGCGTTTTGAATGAAGACTTGGCCGAACTAAATCTTCCACAGGACATGTTGCATGCAGGCGGGCGGCAGGAGTTGGAGACGGGTCCTAGTAAGGTGATGATAAGGGATGGTTTTTGGAAAAGAAAAATTTAAAAAGGTTAGTGAACAGCTATTTCAGCAACTAGAACACACCGATTTGTTCAATAAATCACTGAACATTCAGCAACTGGTTCACAGTTCGTTTCACATCGTACGGATCTTCAAACCAGCTCGAGAATCAATAACAAATGATTGTGGTACAATTCTGAGAAATAGAAAAATGATGATACGTTGATGTTTGATGTTGATCCAAGCTCTAAAACAAACGCAGAGCATTAGACGACTATGATCGTTGACGCTGCGGTCACGCACAACTCTCGGCCATGATTTATCGACGCCCTGCGCGCGCGCCGCTCACTGCCCCTACCTACTATAAATTATTATCGGTAATGATCAATACGAGTGATTTATTATTACGATAAATAAATCGATACGCGCCCGAATAAACTATATATCGTAGCGATTGAAATCGATAAAAAATATACGATTTAGCATAGACAGCTTAATGACGATCACATGTTAAATTGGAGTATGCGCAAGTCTGGTTTACAGTAAACCCATTAATCACCGCATATAGGAAAAATATCGGGAGAAAAATAAAGCTAAAGAAGTAACCACAAAAAAAAAATGCACGACTCTCTACCATGTCTTATAATATAGGCACATTTAAAAATCTAAGAAGACACACGTTTGGTCTAGAATTTAACAATCTATGGCGGGGCAGAACTAAAAGCAGACTGCAATCATTGCTCCATATTTAGTTTAATAGAACCATACCAAAAAATTCGAAGTAGGTAACTGTGAAAACCACCTCAAAGTACACCGGTCAAGCAATTTTGGAGATTATCACTAAATATACATAGTAGACAGTAGTGGTAGTAGTGTTCATATTATGTAGTTTCTTCAGAAAGGTCAGGTGCGTGGTGCTCGCAACCGGCGTGTGTGTATGACCAGATGTATGAACGTAAACGAGGCAAAAGGAGTATCTAAGGATCGTAGCAGGTTACTTTCTGTAGTTTCTGTCTATCCCCATGGGACGAAGGCGTGAGTTTATGTAGCTATGTTTATTTATTTATCACATGGAAAACCAACAGCTTTACATAAATACAATAAATACACTGGAATAAGAAACATGAAGCCAATTATATACAGGGTGTCCCTGGAAGTATGCATCAAATCGAATAGGGGCGTGGGCAAGGTCATTTCCAAACGTTTTGGCAAAAAAAAAGAAGAGAAATCGAATCGTTTTAAAGAAATCTTAAAAAAAAAACTATCAGGGCTACCAATTTATTTTTTTTAGATAGCCCTAATACTATTTTTTTATGATTATTTTCTTTGAGCACTATACGAAGTGATTGAAAAAGAAAGTAAAAATCGGTCATAACTTTTGAACCGTAAAAAAATTCACTGACATTCTCAGGGTTAAAAAGTTTGGAAATGACCTTGCCCACGCCCCTATTTGATTTGATCCATACTTTCAGGGACACCCTGTATATACAGCAAGAGCCGGCTGTTGTGAAAGAAGTTAAAATACATACCTACCATCAACTCATACAATTCATGTCACATAACTGGCCCACCATTATAATTTTCGTACGTAAAGATCTTAATTTTTCCCGAAGCTAACCTTGGTATCCACAATCATTCCTATTTCGGGGTCCAAAAGAAACCACATTGTGATGGTGGTCGTTTGTTCGACCGAGGTATTTTAACGAGCTGGACGCTGGCACGTCCTCGGACGCGACAATGAAGCGATTACAGCCCGCACCTTGTTTTTGTACCGTTAGGGAACAAGCGTGATGATACAGAGAAGAATTATAAGTGTCGCTATATTTTTGGTGACGAATTTCTGAATGGTTTTGCTTCTGAATGCTTCAAATTCAATCAACGATGGAAAATGGCTTTTCCTGCCCTTCCCTGCTGGCTTTTTTCAAGATGTTGATGTTTTTTGTTACAAAATACTATTGCTTTATAAACAATATCCGCCATTCTGCTGTAAGAATGCAATAACATAAACCCTGTGTTTAATTTTCCATGTAACACTACCGACCATGGAGGTTTTTCCGCTGAGTGAGCGCGGGTCCAAAGTTAAGGTAGTAAATAGTGGTTACCGGGCAACAGTTGTGTTGTTAGTCCGCGGGTCTCCACAGCCTCGTAAAATAAATCGTAAGACGGTCGAGATACCATCTACATCCCGTACGTTTCTATGGTAAAAATGCAATGTTTTAATTCCGAGGAGCTTCGCCGGGAAACACTCCGATGCGGAGGACAGATAAACGTCCGAGAATATTCCAACTTTTTATTTTTCAAAATATTCGACGGACGGCCTTTTTTAGTTCCTAAGTTATGTGGACGGGCGCGGTAGTAAAATTTCATTGGCTATTCGAAAATTCCGAGATGGTGAAGATTCGAGGGTTTGAATGTTGAAATGAAGCCACTGCGCTTCTTTATTGTACTTTTAATTATCGTTAAAATTGTAATATAAATTATCGTTTTAAGTTATTGCTGTTAACTTAGGCGAGATAGTTAACGAGTGATATATTAATTCAAAGAAAGCTTTGGCTGGTAACTTAATTACACTAGAACAAATTCCTTATCACCAGCAAAATGGGCAAGTTAAATTCCATTTAACAAATTATTTAGTATAAGTAACTTGATTCCAAAACTCCAAAACCTTTCAACCTTACCAAACGTTAATTGCAGAAAAATCAACAAACATCGTATAACTCCATTTATTATAACATTAGAAAAAAGAGGCTCGCAGAAGCAGGAGTAGGAAACCTTTTATTTTCAAGTAGAGTTCAAACAACTTTAATAAATAATGTATCTATGTGCTTTTTTTGTAAGTAATAATGTATGGCATACAATAAAGCATATTCTATCAATCTACTCGTCACGATGTTTGGATATCTACTTACATGAAATGAAACAATTTTTAGTTACAATCAGTTTATTAAAAACAACTTTATATAAACCGACAAAATAAAAAAAAAACACGTGCTGCCACTACTTATGAAGGGAATAGGTAACATTTTAGATTTGGTAGAGTTATAGTGACATGAAAAATATTCCCGGTACTGTCCGACCCTGCTTCTTTTAGGTTTTAAACATTGACACGACAATATTTTATGTAAAAACTAAATAATATTAAATGAAAGCCTTGTAATTTCAGAAGGTAGATAGGTTTAATAAGTACAATTAAGTGTGACTGCTGTTATTTAAATTGATTATATTTAACTCCACATCAATCTTGACTGTAATAATGTTTGTTGTACTTTTATTACAAAGTGTGCCCCTAAAAGAGCCTTTTTTAACTTCTGTCTAATGCTATAGTAAATGGAGTATAAGTAAATCAAATCGTCGGTAAATAATATATCATTCAATTGAATCTATCTAACGTTACCATGTCAACTACAACATCAAACGAGTAGTAGTAATCTCCCCGACAACCACGATAACGAGCACTGGTCACTAAACAGTCATGTATGAGATAAGAGCAGATACAAGTGATGCTGTATGCTCTGCTGATGATGTCAATTACAAGGAACATGACTGGGGATACGCTTGTTAGGAGCCGACGATGATGCGGTGGTTTAGTAATTGAAGAGTATGTTGGAGTTTATGAATGACTGTTTGTTATGTCAACATGTTTGTCAGAATGTAACTTAAACGTTTGTATAAGTCCAACTCAAGTCATGGTTCCGTATTTTAGAACAATGTAACTCAAGCATTGCTCTCTATCCTAATCATATTAATACTTGAGTATGGGAAACTGGTTTCATGATCCATGTTACGCAAAGCTGTGTAGTTACAAATTTTTGCGTATCGAAGGTTTTAAGTTCTAGCCATGATGCAGTCATTCGAGTTTCTTAACTTGTCGAAATACGTTTTATATTCTGAGAATCATTCTGGTTCAGAAGCGCAGAAAGGCGACGGTGGTACTGAATTTGGACACTTATGGCAAACCTCGCCTACACCATTATTCATAACAAATAGATAAGAAAAACTTATGCTAATCCTATAACTTCACCCAGCCGAAGACTTGCATATACCATTACACCTCTCTATGATCTCATGACAAATATGACAACAAAAACATGTCTGCAGTCCTATCCACAACTCATAACACATTACTTCTCAAGATTAAGATGCACCAACTACTAACAGATTCAACACGACATACCTACGAGTGTTGCCAGAGGGAAAAAAACTGTTGAGGAATAAAAATCCGAGTGTAGTGGAGTAGTTGTTGAGGCTTGAGTCCATACATAATACATGATGGACATGTGTCGTGGTGATTGGCTTGCAGCTTGCAACACCGAGCGGCTGTTTTTACCGAAGACACAGCGAATTCCTAAACCGCGTTATTTTCTTGTGACGCGGCATTTGAGATGTTTCGCTGATTGTGGACACCGCTTCATTATTCGGGTCCGATGAATCGGTGTTTGACAATTACGTGGGTTTTTCTTTCGTGTTCTCCGATTTTAAGATGGTCATCGCGTTTTTGTAACAACTCTGTTTCAATTGGATTTTCAGGAGCTTTGGAAATATGGCCATATCAAATTCACAGTGTAAAAATTTAAGTGATGATGATGACACCGACTAAGATTTTTTACTTGTCATATTAAAACTGTAGGCCCTGAACCGCTTTTGCTACTATCAAAATTATACGAACTTCCACCAATATTTATTTTCGCTTTTTCTGCGCTTTCCGGTCTATTTCCCATCCTCTGTCGATGGAGATCATCAATATTAATCGCGCCTAAATAACTGGGCACATCCAAAAACATCTGAACTCCTAGTCGATCCATGCCTAATCAAATTCCTACACGCTGTGACAAAAACCAGGGATTCATAAGTGGCAAGCATCACGCTGTTCGCGTCGTGGTCACCAACGACAGACGGTCACGGCAGACAACAAAAACAACTGCAACATCACTTAGCAATAAGATGAGAAGGCCTACTCTGAAACTGTCATGTGTACAGACATCTACTGCAGGTGCAAGCAAGGCTCTGTTAGATACCATATCGGTTAAATAAACGTGTGGCCTAACTCTTCAGGTAACTAGACCTATTTTTCCCCAAGGCCTGACCCCTTTAACCCTATGACAGGCAGCATCGATACCAGGATGAGAGTATAGCGGTATGAGGAACAGGGTGTAAAGTCTCAGTACTCAACTTCCATAGGATCAGAAGGATCCTTCGACCAGACGGGTGTTGTGTCTGGTGGGCTACTGCCCGACGTGATGTCGGGATGTTTGTGCGGTAAACTCTGCTTTCGCGATGCAAGATTTTGCGTGACGTCAGTGTGTTTGACAGACCTGATGGTCTAGTGGTTAGTGACCCTGACTGCTATGCCGGAGGTCGTGGGTTCGATTCCCACCCAGGACAAATGTTTGTGTGATGAGCACGATCATTTGTTCTGTGTCTGGGTGTAATTTATCTATAATATGTATGTATTTAGAAATATATAAGTATGTTTATCAGTTGTCTAGTACCCATAACACAAGCTCTGCTTAGCTTGGGACTAGATGGCGTTGTGTGATGGTTGTTGAATATTATTATTATTATTATAGTGTAATGCGTAGTTCGTATATGGCCGATGATGAGATGCCGCCACAAGAGGACTGATTCTATAAGTTCTCTAGTGTTCAACTTGCTGGCTAAATGCAAAGCATTAGCAGTAATCTATTGTGGGATCCTGGTGTCCGGAAACACAGGCCACGAGCCTAGCTTAGGCACTAGTCTCCCACAATATATACTTACCTGAACTATGTGTCATTGTCGAATCTGACCAATGTAAAATATAATGATTAATTGATTGATCTCAATCAAAGTGGAAATTATCAATTATTGACGATGATCAACATAAGACTATAATTGACTGATAGCATCAGATCGACAGGAATACAATATAGTCTGAAGAAGGAAGACAGACGATGAATTATAAGTGTCACTATTGAATAGTTCGCCAGTAGCAAAATAAATAATCGCAGACAACTTTCATGAGGGTTTTATGGCGGAAACCATGAAACTTCTGTGCTTATAATTTTAGTGTAAATAAGAAGAGAAACACAATGGTCCATAAATCATAGGACACTTGTCACCGCAACCATTGTGTGTAGTCAAGTGGTTCCATTAGCGAGCCGCTAATTATATCGTGTTCCTTTAATTGTGCAGCCATACTTTTAATACCAAAGTGTTGGATTCAGCGAAAGGAAGGGGAATCTGTTTTTGTACCGCTTTTGTGTCGTTAGATATGGCGTTGGTAGTTGGCATCAGTGTGGAAGAGATTCAAAGGGTCTATCTATCAGTTTCTTATTTGGATAGGCTAGCTGTGGTTTCTTCTATGCAACAACTAATGAGATTAGCAACATTGTATGATCATACATCATCGTTTACTATTTACCCAAAAACGGCGAAGCAAAAAGGAGGGTTATGATTTTGTTCATGTCAAGATAAACGTGGGGTTTAGCAATATCTGTCTATTATTGCAAAGTATACATATTTTATTTTGGGATGAATTGTCCAACTTGAGTTTACGAGATTAACCCCTAGCTTGGCTTCGCAACGTCACTCAGATAGAGCACGACGAAAAAGACGCAGCGCCTCCAACTAACCCTATATTTGCTGAAATGGCTAACTCAGAACAGAAATACATAAAACGAGTCCTATCTACATCTGTGTTTGTTAAGTTTTTTCTTGTTGGCAGATCCTCATTTGAATCATAGACGAATGGACTTCTATTAAACCCTTCGCAAATGGCTTCAAATAGTATGACTCTAAAGACCGTAGCAGTCCCTATCTACCCCACCATTTGCTAGCCAGACCCTCGGTGCCTCTGGTTTGCGAGTCAGGCCGCGTAGGCCCTCATTTGGGGCGTGCCATATAAGGCAGTGTGCGGAGCGACGTCTCGGGCGCGCGTCACCTGCGACCGAGCCCTTTTTGTGCGCCCGCGCCGCCAGCCGACACACTGCAGATTTACTGGCTGGGTATAGCGAAGATGTAGAGCTACTGGATTATCCGAGGTTAAAAGGTACCTATATCGAGGCCGTAAAGTAAATCCCGTAAATCCGCCGTAAATCTCGGAATTGCAATAAACGTTATTTTACAGGGGAAGATATAAACTGACTGCAAAATGGCCGTCATTGACGTTCTCCGAATTTCATTAACAATAGAAGGCATTAGAAGCATCTTAGAGCTGTGCACGTTTGTTCTAAATAAGCATTACCTATGAGATTTTCTACACAACAAATAAATAAAAAAATAATTAGAATTTTTTTTTTACGAGGTTTTCACTGCATGGCGACGATATGTGAACGTATTTACAGACCATAAACAAGGTAAGTAGATAAAACAAGGATCACGATCCATATTTGCAGTAAGACAATATTTTAAACTCTTCATCAACAAACACTTTCTGGGGTTACAGATCGAGACAGACTATTAATTTTCTCTATACCCCTATTGTCTGATCTACAACTATCTGAGTTAGGATAATAAAATATCTTCAAAAATTAATTGGAAAAGCTCCTATCAAAAGCATCACTAAAAACATTACTTAAACAATAAACTATCCATGCATAACCATTTACATTAAATCAAATGAAGGCATTTCCAGAAAGTTTAACTGTTCCCTGTGAGTCCACGTGCCGCCTCACTACGCCGAATATGGTCTCGTCGAAACAACAGATTTTCTTTATGGTTCATTGTGACATTTTTGTCAAAATTTTAATACGACGAATAAAATTGCTTAACGGTTTATAAATATCAGCTTGTGAATTGTATTCAATCTTAAGAATTGTGATGCTGTACAAAGAAGCACTGCTTAAGGCATATCGTTAAGGTATAATTTTACGGCCAAACGAACTTGAAACTTGAGTTGTTTTTGCTGATCATTGTTTTTTCCACAGCTCGCTTTAATTGCATGATAGCTCTATGATTTACATAGATGGGAGATGGGTGATTTTTGTCTTTGTCATACTTGCTGGTAACGGATGACCAGCAAGTATGACAAAGACAAAAATCACCCATCAATACGGCTAACTACTTATAACCATTTAAAACTCTCCTCTATAAATAGCCGTAAGTAATTGCAGCTATTGCCGAGTCAAATCCATATTTCAACGCGAATTCAATAAGCAAACGCAAGTGATTCACAGCCAACCATAAAAAGAGGCCATAAATCCACAGTTTGTATGAGATCGCGTGATCGCCCAGTATTTAACTTAGGGCGCCATGATAATTACAATCAATAATCGCTTACACGATATATAAACTGAATAGCAACTATTAATCTGATGATTTCGATGTGCTCTGAGCATTCCTTACGCATTCCGATTACCATACAACGGATTTGTTGTTCAAGTGAAATTCGTTCTTAAAGTTTCTGCTATAAAACATGGACTTGCGTGATATTTTACTGAGTTTGAGGCGTTTGATTCAATGGAAAGTATCGAGAGCTAACTGTGATAAATAAACTTTAAGTAGCTTAACTGCGGCGCGGGGGAGAAGGACGGTTGTATCGGGTTGGGTGTGAGAGTGAGTGAGACGGGGTATTCTTAAAGAGTTAAGAGGGTGAACAAAACAAACACTGGGCGGCAATTACAAGCGCCCGCGGTGAGCATGTCGCCGACGACACGCGCCGCCCGCCTGCGCCGAATATTTACCGAACGCAGACACAATAAAATACATTTATTTATTTTTATTTAAAAAAAAAATTCTCTTTATTGGACAATCAACGGAAACCGGACGAAGTGCTCTGTGCTCATGATATAAAATTAATATGCAAGCGACATTACATGGTGCTTAACTTTTCTTTGAAACCGCTGAAGACCGGTTGTTAGTTCTCAGAGACTTGAAACAACTAACCAATATACTGTATATTTCTGTTAGTAATATTTAGGACAAGATGATACTTTTCTTTATGATGCATAGGTATGTAGATACAGCTGGTTTGTACAAACCAATCATTAATTTGATAAACGACCCAATGCATTATAATATCTGCTAAAAATAAAAGGCAGTAGAGTAGTTCTGAGCATTACTCACATATGTATTAGGAGTACAGCGCGGGTCAGAGGTGAGCATTAATATTCAATGAGGCTAATATCTAACATGAGTGACCGATCGACCGGCTCCCAGTGTTAGACATAGGTACGTGAGACGTGTATCTAGTTAATAAATTAGACCTTTTAAGTTTAAATGTTCATATGATCTAGAACTCTATTGCTGCTGTATATTATTTAAATAACGGTTAGCAAGAAACTGACCTAGTAAAAAAATTACGATTAAACACGACAGCAGTGAGCAGTGTACTGACACTGCTGGAATGATCGTAAAGCATAATTAGCCTCTAATGTTCCCACTGCTGGGAGACAGACCTCCTCCCTGTGAGAGGGAGTGGGCCGCACCACGCGGGCCCAGTGCGGGTTGGTCGTATGATTGTAAAGGATATTAGATAATTCAAACCGTAATTTATTTGTAAGTACAAGCATTCTGCCATTCTGCTGCAAGGTCAAATTAGAAAAACAAGAAATGTAATTCCCAAACAACAGAACAAAATGCTACACTTCCGTATTTAATGCTGAAAACCAATTAACTCCACTGAAAATCCAGTTCAAGATATAATAAAGCTATTATTCTCCATTAAAAAAGTAGCCAGGCTTTCAGAAATTCACAACTCGTCCCGTCCTCCAATTAGGAGCGCAGCGCTACTAAGAAGTGGCGTAATAAAAAATAGTGGGACAGTAAAGAGGTTGAATTTAAAAACAATACCCACGATTTGCGAGGGCAACAGCCGGGGAACGCTGTATAAGGCATTAATCGTCGCCTGCGAGCGGATTCCGCGAAAACGGCCGATATCGCACGAACCATCTCTCCGGGACACGGACCAACCGCGCCAAAAAGTTAAATCAATTATAACACAGCGTGGGTAGAATGGTCACGTAGGATTACAGGGAGCAAGGAATTAAGTCCACAAGCTATTTCTAAAATATCGCCTTGGCATACTTATATGATAATTTCGGAACCACATCTCTCTAAACAACTTTAAGCGCTTTACTTATTCACACACAAAACACAAACAAACTATGGACCTTAGTCTGAAATAAAGCGAAAAGACTTCAAAAACCCAAGCAACTTCATACTAACTTATCTTGCGACTGTACTCGTATAATATGGAATGCTTAGCACACTAATTGAATCCCATCCATATGTTTAACGTAATCTAATGGAGGTCTGATCCGAGTAGAACTGGCCTCTTACTGTGCGGGGAGCGACGCAGCGTGTCGTCAACCTACGCTTGTAGCTTCCACCAACCCTAAAGAAGCAAAACTATATAATTACCGACGAATTAGAACGATCTTAAACCCACCATTCGTTGCCGTAGCGTTTAACTTTTTTGCGAACCATTCATTAGACCGATTAGACGGTTCACGTAGAATCGAACGCCGATTCTCATTCAAACAACATAGCTCGTCTGCTTTACTTATCGAGTTCCCACGACTCGCTCTAGCTACTTTTTATCAAACAATGCTTTCACACATGTAATAGAATCAGCGTACATGTGTAATATGGCATCGCGATATTACGAACACGTTTCGAATTCGTTCGTGACATTCCGATGCGGTTTGATTGGCCGGCAGTCGATATAAATCAGCGGTTTCACGTCAGATAGAGCTAGTATGTTACTTAGTAGATATCGACGGATGCACATTTGTATAGGTACACTTTCTGCATAGGTAATGTTGGAGATGTCGGCTGCAGCCTGCACGCGAGCTATGTTGCTCTAGTATGCCATTTGTATTTGCATCGTCTTTTGTTTTCTAAAAGACTCTTCACTGCTGGTGCTGTTTTTTCACTAGAAATATTATGCATTTATGGAATCCTATTAGAGTTTTCCCACCTGGAGTTATGCTATTAAATCAATCAGATGTTTAATTTAATCGCATTCCTGTGAGCACTCAAAGGCGTCCCGCACACGAGGGGTTATTGAATAGCTAGCTGGGCACGGGCCGCTCACACACGACGAATCACGCAAAAACTATAATTATGAAGATGCACGTTCATTTGTTTCTTATTATACCATTTCCTGTTAAGGCACAGCTTTTATGGGAGAGTTTTCTAAATGATTTAGTTGATGTTATATATTTTATTATATTTTGAAATTAAGTAAACAGAGTATTTACTTGTCCGAAAGCATACAGGGAAATCAATTTAAGTTATTCTTTTTTTTATTATGCCTTTTGACTTCTTTGGCCTGCTTATTACAAAACATAACTTTTACCCAAAGTCCTGCAAGATTACGCCGTGGATAGTGCTAATAAGCTGATCAATAACAAACGATGATTTTCTTTTCCTACATTATAAAACTTGCCCTTAACAGAGCCGTTATAAAAATAATTTCTAATCATTGTCTGTAATTAATTAATCACTATAATTATGCTTCTTGTCGACAGATGTGTTATTATTTCATCATAAAACCATAATATTAATTAATAGTCGTAACTAATAAGATTTTTTGTGGACATATTTACATTATGATTTTATTTTTATAAAAAAAAAACTGTCCTGCCTATTTTAACTGATTATTTATTAAGTAACTGCTCGTAATTCAATCAATCAACACTATTTATATAAGTTAAAATTTAGTCGCAATCTCATTTCACCGACAATCAATGTCAAAAACTTGTCAAAAATGTAGGGAAATTAGTGGTATTTTTGACAGATTGAAAGTGAGATCAGTCTTGCCATAAAATTATGAGAAGTGCACTTCAGTTTCATATATAGGTAATGGATTTCCCATCATCAAACGTACAATTACAAAGGACAGTTCCCTGAATAAATTTCTCAATTCAATTATAAAAGCCCAAAATTCTATTTCATTCGACTACAATGAAATAGGGGTAGGATATTAAATTACCATAAATTAAAATGCCGAAAAACAAAAGCGGAACAAACGCGAATGCACCAGGCAGGCATAAACAAAAGGGGTTCGGATGGTGGCATAAATCAAAATGCGACCGTTTGTGAGGAGGAAGCGGTCAATCATCCCCCTTCTTATAAAACACACAAAGTGCTATGCTAGTTGCCGGGTATGGCTGGGCTATGAAGTAAGCGGGAAATAGAACTAAGTTTTTTGAAATCTACTAAAGTTCTGCACGAAAAAATAAGAGTACAAGTACCTACCTAAGTACAGTCAGCATCAAAAGTCGAATAACACTATCATTTTTACATGTTATTAAATTGACAACAACTTTTTTCAATAAACTGATTTTTAGCTTTTTACATAATATACAAGTGTATTATATTCTAAAAAAAATTCTTCTGCTGCAATTTTGAACAAATATTTTGCTCAATAACTAAGATTAAAAAAAACTGAAGTGTTAATCAACTTTTGATGCTGACCGTACATAGCGTGGGGATTGGCAGCAGTGGGTGAAGTCGAGCTGTGGATAGTGATGAAGTAGATAACAAGAGTTTTACATGCATCAGTAGGTACCTACTAATTTTTAAAAGAGTAACTGTGGAGTTTCTTGCCAGCTCTTCTCCATAGGAGACGACCAATTGGAACCGTGCACCTAGCTTCTGACGTTTCCTAAGTGCCCATGTAGATTTATGTAAAATAAAAAATTTTGATTTTTTACTTATCGATTTCTGGAAGCACTGTAAGTAAACTTGGGCCTTTCCTTTTAATAAGTTATTTGCCACAATAAAATCGATAAGTATTCACACTTACAAAGTAAAAACTTATCTCTTAACGACACAGGCACATATCGCGAGTCGTAACATAAAAAGGCCGTATCTGCCCGCTAATCTAATGGCCCTATTTGACATTATTATGGTACACCACAATGCCATACAAAACACCTTTTGTGGTTAAAAGAAATGTTCTTTCTTAAATAAACGTTTGATTAGTATTAATAAGGTAAAAAAAAACGTTTATTTTATTTCAGTTTAACGAGGTTGAAGTAGTAAGGCAGACACGTTTTGCCGTAAGCCTCGAGTTTCAACGCACGAATAAGGTAATATGATAATTTTCATTAGACTTAGTTGCGAAAGTACATTCAGTCTGGCGCACACAGCAAGGGCAAAAGGGTTAATGAATACAATGATAAAACCAACGATATACTCATGCAAATTGACTTCGTGGCCCATAAAAGGATATTCTATTTAAAGTCTACCTTACCTTAAAACAAAAATGCCATAAATTTAATTTTAATTCAATTACATAAGCTGGAAACGTACCAGGATGTTATGTGGAGTGAAGAGTTGTTAAAAACGCATCAAGCGTCGGTTTACTGGGAGCACTTCGACTAATCGACTTTTGGAAAATGTTCTACCGCCTAACGAGCTTAGTAGGTACTCCCAGCCCATCTGTAATTATAGATATTTGAACAAGTGATATCATTAATTAACATGATGAGGTAAACTACCTAACGACTTGTTTGTATTAATCAAGTAAATTAGAACATGAAAACCCTTTTATTAGATGTGTGGATTCATACTTCCATGCACTGTAGTCATAGCGAGGGCGACTCGCCATGCAAAAATCAAAATTTTAACAGACTTTCCACATGATACCATTTGGAGTTTCTTGTTGCCGACTCAATAGAAAACCAGCATCTGCATCTTCTATATATCTACTTACTCTGTGCAAATTCCCATATCGATGTCGGAAAAAAACCTTATTTTACATTCAATTACAAATTGGCAGTCCCATGTACCAATGCTCTTACTATCTATGACCCAAGTTCGATAATTTCCACACTTATCTTGGAATACTCAGCCTGTACATACTTATGACGTGTATATGTAAATACGCGAGTGACACAAGGACTAAGGAGGTAGACGCAGGTACAGTCGCGAGTCGGGCTCATTAGCAACGTTATCAAGCAGGCGCGGGCCGCGGGCGCTGCGCATAAAATTATGCCGATGCATTAGTATGAGGACTGGCTTACATGACGATTTGGAGTCTTATTTGCATGTAAGGAGAATTTTTTTAGAACTCTTTGTAGCCTGATGGGGAATACAGGCGATGTAATGAGTTTTTAAGGCTTGATGGCAATTGTAAGTAAAATAGAAGCTGGCGTGGGACAATGAATAGTGGCAAAAGAGAGGAAGTTCTGCATCCGTCAGGGAATGGAAAGAAGCCGGGGGAGGAAAACAGAGGTCGCTCAGACCAAAGCTTTCGAAGAGTTGAATAATATCATCCATCATCAAAAAATAGTCCTTATGCTACGCAGGTTTCGTGGTTCAATTACTAATTGGTATGATTATCTACTTTTTCTACAAACCAAGTCCAGTGCCTGTTGCCAGTCATGTAAGCCCAGCACGGTACAATCGCATACAGCGTTGCACCGGATGGATGTATGCTTTTAGCGAGGGCCGCGATACCGACCAGTTTCGGCGACATCAGTCGATAACACACGACTTACGGTCACGGCGACACGTACGGCGGGTATATTTAAACCATTGCGCGATAAAAGTCCGGCTCGGAGCAAATATCTTGTTTTTATTGCCGACTGTACTTGTTTATTTGCACTCTACGTTTTTTTATAGGGAATTTTAATGTGGGTATTATTTCACTCAGAGGATCTTCCAAACTCTGCGCCGGCGCCGTTTGTACCTACTATTATGGTAATAATTTTAACATTTAATAAACCTTTCAGAATGACCCTTTTATAGGGCCTTAATGTTGAGAATATGATTGTTCGATACTTTAAGTAATTAAAATGTTTTATGAAAGTAAATAGAGCTCTGAATGGAATTAAATGTTGAAATTATGGCAATAAATTCAACTGAAATATTTATAAAAGGAAAAGTTTTATCTCACGTGTTAAAATACTCATCCATTGGAACAGAAAGTCAAGATGACAAATAGTGTGCATACTGGATTCTAAACAAACAAAATCGGCCTGCTCATTTTTGGAATTAACGTGGTCACAAGTAATTATACACATACAGGACAAACACCACCTCCCATTTTGAAATTGGTAACATACACAGCACAGAATTCTCAAAATTGGATCATTTATCTCAAATCACTTTCAAAACTTCATTCAATTCATCCAAATTCCACTTCTATTAAAAAATCATCAGCCCTTACAAAATGACCCCAAACCTAAATAAAATTGAACCCTTCCATTGCCTCGATATCAGTACTCCTTTAAACAATAAAGCATGTATTACTGTGCGCCCGCGGCTGGCAATATTCCCTGCCTGATTTATCGAGCCTTGCTTTTGTTTACTCAGTCTCATTGGCGGGCCGCACCGTGTAATTAATATCAACGTTAAACGCAAACGTTTATTTGTTCGATGTGCGCAAGAGTCGATCGCGAGGGCTATTGTAATAGACGTTGCGAGGTTCGTTTGGTTGGTTTTTATGAGGGATAGTTATGATTGTGGAGGTGGAAGGTGAGACTTGGAGCCTAGTTAAAGTATGATTGCTAAGTCGTTTAGTACCTAGGTATGTTTTGGAGTTATTGCCTGGCACTTCAGATTTCGGATCTATATGACAGATGACGGCTAGAAAAACAAGTTCATGTTTGAATGTTGTGTGTAGCAAAGTTTTAAGTTCAGCAAAGTCTTATCACGTGCTTTATAGGTGTCCCAAAGGGCAATCAATCACCCTTCAAAGTAGTGCTGCATTGGGTGAAGACCGTACCCCTTCCCCTACCGTTCATCTACCAGTATCTTGCCTGATGAACAGGCCAACTCAAAAGGTTCGGAGACCTGCCCTGTTAGGGCGGTTTCGCACTACGTCCGATCCGAATCCGAGAAATAGTCCACAGTCCTATTTGTTCGGATCTAGTGCGCAACCCCTCATACGAATAGGACAATCGTCACTTCGGACCGGCATTTCTCGGATTCGGATCGGATGTAGTGCGAAACCGCTGTCAGACTCTGTATGTGACACTTGTCTTGCCTACCAGCATGACAACGCCCAGTTCGATTAAGCTAAAGTTCAAGTACGTTTCTTTGGAAGTAATGTATTCTGATAGGCTTTCAAGGCTTGATCATTTGATGTATCCCTACGCTGCCCTTTTCAAACAACATCTGAAGAACAAAGTCCCGTTGCACAATTACCGCCCACCTCGCGATCCATCACCGCATCCTTAGCTCGGCAATTAATATCAATGTATACAGCGGTATACTGGCGAATATCTCGATAGTTGGGAACCAGCCGAGTCAACAACCTGCGCACACGTCACTTCGCTCGTTTGCCCATCACTCAGAATGTTTATTTTTCAATTTAACCCGTCAGTGGCGAGGCCGGGAGGGCCCCGCTGAGTTAGGGCCGCCACACACCGCGTCGACAGATTACCGCGTGCACAGCGCCGCCTACCGGCTCCGCCCGCAACTGCACCAACCCTGAACCACTTGGCCCACTTGCTATTAATTGCTGGTTGTGGTTATTAGTTGATTAGTACGTTGGGTTATTTATTAGATTTGTGATAATGTTAATATGTTGTTTGAACATCCATTTTAAAAGCAACGATTATGGTTTATACGATATTAATCTTATTTTATTATTGTTTAGATTGTTTTCTTGACAGCTGATGTTTATAGGAACGAAGAGTATAATTATAGACATTCATGAAACGGGCACTATTTACTTAGTACTTTTAGTTTGTATTATTAAGTATCCTGTTAACACCTGCAGATATACTCATAGCACAAGAAATAGCAAATAAGTCAGCAGAAAAGAAAATCTATCTACAATTTCTATCAGTCGACCTCGATTAACTTATCTCCCCAATCATTCAAGACCACCTCTATCAAAAATAGGAACCAAATAAAATACACAATGTCAAACAAAAAGTGAGTGCGAAGGTGGGCAGCCCTACAAACGACCCGTGGCATACAGGCGTCGAGACCTACAATTAGGGCCGGCCAACAAGACCACGACCGACCGCCGCTAATACGCACTCCACCAACTAGTTACACACACGCCAATCTTATTAGCACACAACATGCGCGAAAATGTTCCTTTACCACCACGGAACATGGCCTTATCAATCGCAAGCAGAAGTTTGAGGGTTAAAACATCACTATGATGCTTTACCACCTTATTACTGCTACCAAGTTGAACAAAAACTGATCTTACGAGTCTAGAAATAGGGGCGATGTCGAGTGTACAGTGAAATTGGTAAGTCAGGTATGGGAAAATTGTTCTTTATTGTTTATTGGCTCAACCATTCATCAATGAGTTATTACACCGTGAGTAAAGTAAAAATATTGGGTGAAAATTGATTTTTCTCAAGACGGATTGCACGAGACGTGCTTAAATCATCAGGTTCTTGGTTAAAAATCGTATGTGTTGTGAAGTTCATTAGAATTGATAGGATGGAATTCTCGGGAGTTGGAATTAGTGAAGGAAAGGCTAGCACCTAGAAAGCTTAGATATACTCAGCTTTGTTTTAGCATCCTACTGGTAATTGCAAGGACTTTCCAAGGACTGTGTGAGAAAATTAAGATATTTTAAAGCTATTAAGACCATCAATAGTATATTGTAGCGATAGCAATGCTGAGCCCTGATTCACAACCATACGACAGGCTATCGTATCGAAAACCTTACATTTCAATAGCCTGATTTGACTTTCCCTCAACAGCAAATAGCTGTTGGAAGAATAGCGGGCGTCTATTTCATTTAAACTGACAAAATTTTCGGGTTTTGGACTTGTGAACAGCGTTGAGAAGACTCCTACGATAACAACGATTAATGTTCAATACTTTACGGAAGCATATCGAGTGTTTGTGAATAAGGGGGCAGGTAAAGTTCAAGATAAAATACTAGCTTAGGTACAGATAGTGTCATCTACGAAGACGCGCCCCACTCTCTTTTCGTCGCGCCCCACTCTCTTCCTAATGGTTAGTGGTTATCGCTAGTTAATTCCGCACTTGTTTTAGTTTTGACGATACTCACTAACTACCCACTAATAAGTAATTAGTGAGTATCGACAATACTAAAATACTGGCGGAATTTTACACGTTTGTACTGTAAGCATTAATAAGAAAAGTGGGGCGCGTCTTCGTGGATGGCACTATCTGTATCAAACTCTGTGTAACTTTAGAATCAAATTCTGTTGCCTTACACACACTGGCCATATTCACATCTTACTTGACGACAGAGGAAAGTGTGAAAGGTAGTAGATACATTATACTGATCATGATCACGATCTGCCAACTTTGGATGGCTCTGGTACATCACTCCATTCGAGTCACACCTCCTTCATAAAGTAGACCACGGATGATGGGTGTGGACCACACGTGTGCCTGGCGCCGTGTTGTGTACCAAGACCACACAGGCGGGAGGCGGTAGCCACCACTCTGTGGTTAACGTAGCGGAGGACAGCCGCAGGCAATGGCTACGGTGGACTGCTGGAGCGGGTCGCTCTTAGTTGGGCTGCTTTTATTGGGTCCAGATTGCATCTTGAATCATTGGCCACCTAGGTCGACCCGAATCCGACAAGAATTATTGCCACAGGGAGCGAACTGTTCCTCTCCAAATCACGCAAACTTCGTTAGTGATGTAAATGATCAAAATCCTATTAAAAATTAAAGAACTAATTATCTACGAATACCTTAATATACACAATCGCACCTATTTAGTCTGTTGACCCTACTACTTCCGCCCGTGCCCGTTATACATCAAACATTTAATACTATATTAAATCCTGTCTAAATGTTTATTTCCCAAACAACACTAACCCTACCAGTAACACACCGTGCGTCGCAAGCAATCATTTTCACAAGATATACGGGTTTCTGACGCGATGATCGCGATTACAGTGATTATATAGCTTCGTGCGTGGTGGTGCACCGGACTATTATCCCAAGCGCGCTTTATTGAAAAATTAATTTACATCACTTATATCGCTGACATTTTTATAGGTAATTAATAGCAAGGTAACGGGATTCGTTTCGCTTGATGGTTAATTACCGTGCGCTTTCATGTTTGCCTGGTACTAAAACTTTAAAAATGCCTATTATAAATTGGACCTAGCGTTTAACGTCAGGAGTACTATGATACAATCTATTATAATCAATCATAAGTAGGCCTATCTATTCTAACGAATGGGTTCTAAAGATGAACTGCGGGGTAATTGCGTAACTCACTTACAGTAGCAATGGATTTCATTCTGACAGTTCAACGCAACCAGAACCATATAGAAATCTATGCAGATAACGCGCTTATTAAACGTTAAAAAAGCAGTTCTGAATTCTGTTTATCATTCCATCCACAGTCGTCCTTGGAATCGTCAACTTATAGGTAGCTGGACTTGAGGTTTCCATCACTACCATATTTGTGGGCACCAAGTGTAATGATTTCCTGTCAGTCTGACAGTGTGACCAACATCAGGGCTTCAAACCACGTCGGTGGGTACGTGCCCGAAAACGACGTGACGATGCATATTCAACGCATTACACAAGTTATGGATTTTTAGGTAAACAACTTCAAAATGTTCATTGTAAGTTTCATTTATCAGGTTGATGAAATACATGATCTTTTCGATGTTGGAATTATGATAGAATAGGTACCTACTTGCTCTCTCATGATCATCATGAAAATCTGCTGAACAAAGTCAATCTTTTAGAAGTGCATTTAATTTGTAATGTTCCAAAAATGGCAACGTCACAATTTTCAACTATAAGTATAAATCCATAAAATCCTTTGTGGTGACAGAACTGGGCATCAACACCGCTGTTTACAAAATAAAACGTTATTTAAAATATCTTTAGCGAGAATTAAGACCACTGTTTAAGTGTTTAGTGCGGGTAATTAAAACTATAAATATAAGGAGAGAGTCACAAGACCATTTAAAAGTAAAATGGCGCTTGCCAAGGAATGTTGAAACAATATTGTGTCAGTGTTAATTACTTGTTTGTGGTTGACGCGCAATTATTGCTCTCTACTTGAGAAAATGATTGTATGTTTGTACTTTTGGAATTATGACGAGGTGGTCTTTCCACCTCATTTTTTTTTTGTAATTCAGCTTAACATAGCTGCAGTCTACTCCAGGGTTTTTTAAGTCAAATTGAAAGTAAACTTTTATACGTATCCATCCATTCCCATTGTTGTGTTTGATACCTCCGGCTAGGAGTTATACCTACATGGCGGCGAAGTTAGTCCAGTAATATGTTTCGACATATTTTAGGGTGCCTGGAGACTATTGGTCCATTGTGACCTCTGTCGTTATAATCTTTTTCAATTTCAGAGCCACTATCTTGTCTTCAACTCATGCCTTCCTTTCAAAGTCCCAAGGGGTAGGCAAAAACTACGGACCTTTTGATTCGTTGACGTTCACACATCTAGTCATACACAGTCTTGTCTTTTAATTTTCCAATATTATCTTTAATGAATGCTTGTTCTTGCTTCTACATCATCTTTTGTCTTAAATGTGTGACGCTGCGTTTTCTTCAAAACTTCCTCATAAAGGCATTTTAATTTAACGTTATCATGTTTTCAATTAAAACAACAGTAGGTACTACGACAGCTGCTTCTCATGACACCCCGTGAGATTATTCTATCTTTTCTATAAATTGTTTACAACATATCATTATTAACGCGATTTTAATTACGATAGCTTTAAGTAGCTTTAATTTAACACTTCCATTAACTTGTTTATGGCATTCGATATTGTTGATACACTTATCCTAGATAATTTGAATAAAAACTAGCTATTTGTGGCGATCATTAATACCTTATTAGCGCTTGCAACTATGCTTTTTTGGTTCACCATGGTTTCAAACTGAAGTCCTCTTGAAGGATAGACCCTTACTGCATTTCTAAATTCTACGCCTTTGTCATTTTTCTGTCTACTATAACTTCGTTTCTTGCACCATCATCATCATTGCTAGCCTTGTACAGGCCTCCTCCCTTTAGTGCCATGCTTCCCTGGTCTATGCGAGTCTCATCTAAGTCTTACCCGCGATTTTGTAGGTCCAAACTGCAGACAAACCCGCGAGTTCACCTCATATAGCAGCCCTGTCAGTCCATACGACGCAGTATACAGTAACAACTCAGTTGTACGAGAGCTAAATTATTTGTTTACCTCTTCAGTCGGAATTATAACCTCGTTCCAACACATTACACGCTTTTTTGGAGGTTTGCAGAGATTTATTAGCACTTTCTCTGAATCAGCAGAAATGTACCTAACGTTAAACATCTTGTTTTTTATTATCAGTAGGTATGTTTTTAAACTGCAGTGATGGAGGGCAAGGAACTTTATTTTTAGGGTATGTAAGTAGGTACCTGGTAGGTTGGTAGCTACATGGTGTAAGGACTTATTAACTAAACTTACCTGTTTTATAGAAGCTCGAAATTTTTCAGGAAAATGGTCATGAAATCAGATAACTTACCTGAAAAAGAAAAAAAACATTGTTAAAGATGCGTTTTATGGTTTTAGAAGATTCTCTACAGCATGAATTTTCAAGTTTAACGGCTTGATTGAAAGGCGTTTTGTTACCAAATCACGTAACATCGTAACAATAGGTAGTTCAAAGGATAAAGTTTTACTACAAATAAACGTGTGAGAATAAATCCGTGTCAATCATAAAGAAAGTCGAACAGCCATATCCTTTTAGTGCCGACGCTTAACAACTCGTGTCCCCAACAAATATCCGCGGAAACTGTTGTTAGTCACATAAACGAGAACTATGTGAGAATGTCGTGACTCCGGTCTATTGCCGAGGCACTACGGACCTTACACACGCACGTTAAGAAAAAGTAACCAAGACGCACGTGTTACTCATCAATTAAAATCAAATTAACAATTTACCTGTCAAAGGCAATTTTCATTGTCCAAACTAGGATAGATACACCTATTTTTTAGCCAATTGATTTTAAACTTTGTGCATGTTATAATAAGATGCAAATTCTTTCGTCAATGAGTCAGTAGTATTATAAAGATGAGTGGCTAAGCCAACAAATTGCGTTGGACACTGGCCGCCTATGCCTTATTGTTTTTTAATGGCTCGTCCCGCCCCCGCCGTGCCTTCATCATCCATCATCCTTCTTGAACATCCACTTTTGACGTTTTTTTTTTCTTAAAAGTTGTTCAAATAAAAAAGAGTCGAATTCCCCGCGGCGTTCACTGACATTCCTTAGAAAGTTAAAACAACATATAAATTAATAAACGATCGTAAAGGGTTAATGTTGTTGGTATAGTTAGGATAGCGTTTACTCGATACCGATTAAAATACTATTTATAGTTGAATTGAGTCCGATCTGTATAAAATATGTCTAAGCATAACTTACGTTTTCAAAGATATTCAGTTTGCTAAACGTGGTAGTCACTCAGTTTTTTTTAATAAGATGGATGACGATAGCGTATCTGCCTATTCGACGTGCGCTGGGCTGATTAAATGTTTCCTTATAACAAGCACATTTTTAAATAATAATACCAATATTTTGTCATCCCTCATTTAACCAGTACAAAGGTGACCTATTAAATATTCCACGCAGGACAAGTGTCCCATAAACTTGCTATCAGTACTACAATCGCGGACAGTTCGATCGACCCATCTGCCGTCAATACCACAGTCCCTATACGTCATGGGCTCCTGGTAATAACTTACGGGTCTTTAATAGTAACCTATGTAAATTCGTGTCACCCTAATGAGACGTATGGGGCGTTCAGTTGGGTTTTTGAAGGGGTATCGAAATGAGTATAGATTATATTAGGGGCAGAAAGTAAAGCGACAGAATTGGGTGCGTATTTCAATTTTTTAGGCTTTGTGAGTAGGTTGTATTTCAGCTTTGGTTGAGATTAGGTTTGTTTTCTGTGCGACGCCTCACTATTTTTCAAAATTTATATTATCTGCTAAAATACAAACAAAATACAAACTGATGTACCTAATACTTTGTAGTTTGAAGAAGACTTCTTGACCACAATTCAACAAGCAGAACAGACCCAATAGAAACCAGTAAGGTTACTAATAAAATCAACACGACCCAGCATATGTTGGGGATCAGCTGACGAGCAGAGGTCAGGGAGAGCTCCCGCCCAGAGCACGCACGCACGCCTGGCCCGGCCCACTGAATAGACACGGCCAGAAGATTCACAACAAAACGCTGACGAACTCACATAATTTTGTAACTACTAAAATTATGACTGAGTTACAAACGGGCATCTTTCTTATAACACAAAGTGGTTGGGAAATGTCGCCGCCGCCGTTTGATCGCTTTGGCTGACTGAAATTTTAGGAAAATATAGTCTCGTAGAAACACGTTGATCGAAAGTCTGGGGCTCAAAGTTAAACAATGGCCAGTGATCGTGTCTAATGCACGAATAGAGTATGTGGAAGCATCTTGCTTTGGAAACTAAACGAGGATAGAGCACGAGTTGATACAGAGTTCTTGCTCGAAGTGCTAAGAATCGTCCACTGGAAATGGATGTGTATTCTATGCTGTTACGTGTCTGTATGCGCATTGCATTGAGTTGTGCTTCTCTTTCATCTATTGTATAGTGTAGCGCCGGCGCTATTTGGTTGGTCCACCTGTCAGGATGGCCGCCAGTGTATTGAAAGGAGCCAATATTAACAGTTTATGCTTATTTTCTAATTAGGTGGTAAAGTATGAATGTTTTATGGCTCTTCTTGTTAATGAAACCCACCTAATGAAAAACTAAATTATGCAAGAACAACGAAATAATCAAAGATGGTTATAAGTTATGAAGATCAAAAGAAAATTGTGTCATTATCACCTTGTTCGGCAAAACCCTATTTTCCACGTGCAATCTACCTAGCTAGTCGTCTATCGCAGTTGACTTGAGGTGGTCCCTAATTTTTTCTCAAAACTAGACTACACAACAATACTCGGAAACGTAGTAGGTACTTTTCCATGTAAAACAGCTTGTCAATTCAGGAAGTGCGACATGTTAGAATTCCGCGTGTCTCACTTCTCACACGCGAAGAATTTCCCACTAGGT
This sequence comes from Amphipoea lucens, assembly GCA_947508005.1. Classification (NCBI taxonomy): domain Eukaryota; kingdom Metazoa; phylum Arthropoda; class Insecta; order Lepidoptera; family Noctuidae; genus Amphipoea; species Amphipoea lucens. Next base: position 24,658,493 of record OX382357.1, read on the forward strand.
CGTTTGATGGAAGCGTCACAATAAAAAACTAAACGTTCAAAAGCACGCTAACTAACGAGATCTCAGCAAAGTTTTATTATTGTTGTATAGCGGTCATAAAAATGGCGCCTGTCGAGCTTTTATTGATCCGTGAATGGTCGACGAATGGGCCCAGACCTCTGTTACGACCAATTTAACCGATATCAATTAGCGATCTTTGATATATTTGAAAGGCAATAAATTAGTTTTCAATTTTCGTGGAATCCTTAAAGTATTTGTTATTGACACCTGAGGTACTAGGACGCCATGATTCAGAAGAGAATTAGGAATTCCAGTATTTCGCCAATGAATTAATTGGTCACCGTGTAAATTACACTTGACTTAAGGGGGTCGGCGGTATTGCAACGGATGTTGGAATGTTAAAACAATTACTGTCCAAGGGCTTCCACTACTGACTTTAGTATTTTTTGTATTGAAATAAGTTACATATTTACACGGTTCAAAAGTAACAAGGTATGTTTTATTTGTTTGTCATTAATCGCGCTGCGCTCACGCATGCCGTATGATTGACGCACACCGCCGCCCGCGCAACGTTTTACATATAAATTACCAATTACAGACCCCTCACAGATTTCACAGAGTAGCAGAGGTGGCATTTTTACGATATTTATAATGTGTATTTATTCAAACATGTTTATTTTAGAAATACCTATTAAATTAGATATTTTTGTAGGCGTAGATAGATAATGAAGACCGGGTTTTTAATCGACGTGGATTGCATTGATTTGTATATTTTATAGATAAACTAGCTTGATTGCCTAATTGGGCTCACACGCTGTCTCTGATCTGTGTAGGAAAGGAATGCATCGACCAATCAGAGAAGTACCTATTCAAATATTTCATCATTTATATCAAATGTAAAGACAAATTAACTTTGGTAACTAATTATATCATTGAATAATTAACTACACCTGAATTATTGTGTAAGACCTCCCCTGCGTCACCCCTTGTAAAATTTCTACATTCATGTCTTCAATATTTATGCTGTACAGACGCCAGCACATCAACCTACCCGAAACTGTCAGATTTTCCCAATCAACTTTGAACCTTATGGTTTGGTGATAAAGTTGAAAATCTATTAAGTAAAGAAAGGACATGGCTAAATTGAAGTATGGACGACTGATCCCGAAATGAAAACGCATGTATAAACATGGCACCTAGCAATATATAAAGCTGAATAGCTGAATATTAGTATTTCGTATTAAAAAAGTTTAAGGAACTCTTTACAACTGCACAATCCTGAAAATAAAATCGTGTAACTGACAGATTGTAGTAGGTTGATGTGCTAGCGTGTACATACATAATAACGAGTATTCTATTCTATTATGTTCAAATTATACAGTGTGGTTGTTGCAACGGTTTGTAGTAAAACTTTAAGTCATCCCAATTCCTTTTCGTAACTACTTAATACTTATTTGTTTGATTACATTTATACACTATCAAAATCGATATACCGAGTATAAATCAGTGGAAATCTATACATTGTAAAGCCGCCTCCACAGTAACGGTAGCCACTTCTAATAATGAATAATGAGCTAGAAAGAATGCAGGATAACAACTGACGGGCAATTGATGGGAAGCATACCGCTGCATCGCTTCTGCCCGCCTGGTAACATGCTGCATTAAATAGACACCGCTCATTAAATTCCATGATTGATTTTGTGGCAAAACCAATACAGTAGTCGCTACCGGTATGATTAGTAATTAAAATACGTCTAATAACGCTGAGATAGGCAAACAAGTTGCGCACGACCGAGCAGTCCGTTTTAATGAGTTGACATTGATAAATGACTACCGAATTGTAAATTAGCATAACATTCGAATAAGTTACAAGATCAAGATTCATTCATATCGGAATATACAAACTGATTCGCAAAGCTTTTAGAATTTAGATTGTTTATTATAATCAGAGAGGACACGGTAGAGTTGAAAAGATAAATCGCTTGACGTGTGGTTAGAGAAACTAAACTGCTCGGACTACGTAATGTGGAGGTATTTAATTTTAATGTTCTTAACAACAGCAAATCTTTCAATCAGATACCGAGCAATCATAGGATAGCAGGTATGGTGAGTAGGCAAGCAGGGCCCACCCGCCGCGCGGCCGCGGGCACGCACGCGCTCTCGCCAAATTGCCCAACTGATGCAAAATACCCCCTCGAGGTTACAAGGTCTCTAACGGTTCCTTTCATGATAGAGCCTCTTGTCTCACACACTTCCTGAGAATCATCGCAAAATGTTGCTAACAGTTGGCACTAATTGAGTTGATTTTTCAACTTATTTGGTGTGTTTGCAAACCAATATTGTATTGGGGTCATCCTGTAAAGAGTGTGTGTAAGTTTAACAATAAATAAATAATAATTTATACTTGTTATCTTTACTTGAAGCCGTCTCATTTTCATATTCGTTAGACGGACAATATTCTGTGAAGATAGCATTATTTCCACGTGCATCGAAATTGATTGTGAGAACATTACGCACGCAAGAATGTCACTCCGCCACATAGTACCAGTTCCCATATTCCAGCGACAATTTCCTGGAACATTTAGCATTACACTTATAATATCGTATTGCTTTCCTATCACGTTCAAAGATGACTTTATTTTGATATTGCACGCTTGTACTTTATCACCCATTGTCTTTTTTTTTTTATTCACACTCCTACGTGCCTCAATGTCGGCGCCTGAAGTTTGTACATATTTCACTAATACATGTTACATTGACATTCGGAAGAGGTGTATGAACTGTGAAAGTGCGCTTTGAATGAGTATCATACGAGCTGATGGTGCTGTGTCGAGTTGTCGACGTCATCATGGCACTGACAGCTCCGGACGTTGAGCAAACTTTAATGAATTTCGCATCAATAGGTATCGAAAACTTTCATGGACAAGGTTGCGCATTATTGTTTACTCAGTTACTCGGACTAAAGGGCATGCAATGCAGTTTCCTCTGAAAACGAACGACATTTGTGATAATTTATCAATCGAATGAGCGATCTAGGATTTTGCCTATAGATTGCAGAATCCATTTCTGACATGCGCCATAACAAAATATCACAGCGAAGAGAATGTCCGCATCATGCATACTTCCCCGATTCAATTTTATAAAATAAACAGAGAAGTGTCACGGAGCAGGCCATAACGATTCTGTTTTACTGAGCTAGCGTGTTCCACTCGAATAACGTACCAGCAGATAGGGCGCTTTTTGTTTTGCTAAACGGGCAAAGTTGCTCGCGTGCCGTCGACGTCCTGCGGTCGGGATATTTTTATCCTTACTTGCTTTATGTGTCAGTACCTAATCGATAGAGTAACCTTGGGAACAAGAAGGTCATCCTGGCCAAAATATAATAATAATATATCATGAAATGTCAACGACATAAACTTATAGCCCATTAAGCAAATCTCTTCAATTTATACGAGTAGGTATTATTTTATTTAACTTATAAATATTCAAAAATCTGCTAGAAATATTAGGCATTTGTGTTAAACATTGTTTGAATTAATGTGACATCCAATAAATACTTCGAAACGCGTCAATACATGCATGTTTAGAAATATTATTAGTTACCAACGAACACAAATTAAGAAACGAAATCCCAAGAGACACATTTGAAGTCAATTCATTTCCTAGTGTAACCAGGAACATATGAGGAGATTTTTTCGAATAGTTTTTCAGTGTGGCGTCAATTAGGAAACGTTCTGTGAGATCCGCCTCGACGTTAGCGCTCCGTTGGCGGCAATTAGAGCTGCTATGGCGCCCGCGGGACACCGCCGGATGCCCGGAATGTCTGAACTCCTGGCGCGGTATGCGACCCTGGTAATTATTCTCGGGTGATGCACGGTCTATTGCTCCTGGTGACTAATTAAAAACAATTTCCGTGATTTATTTATTACTGGTCCGTTATTTATGAGTCACCCCAACTAGAGCATCAGTTATAAAGATATTTCATGAAAATTTTAGAGAAATAAGTTACACGACTGTTATACTATGAGAGTAGCTAATTTAGGTTAATTCCTATCCTAGAAAATGCAAATTCAATCCTTGGTCCTAAACAAGTACATATTTCATTTTAAATATTTATGATTTACCTTACAAGGCATATGTTTTTTAAGGCATCTTACCACCTAACGGCACCGAGCATTTAAAATGACGTAGATATGTCAGAAGCTTTTAGCTTGTAAGATTAAAAGCGTCTGCAAAAGAGTTGGTTCAACGATGCGGAGATATCAATTAACGCTAACTAACCTGTGCTAAATGGTTTATCTTCAAGTGCAAGGTAAGTAAATAGTTGCATGTTATTTAAGTGTTTTTCCTATCCAAGTAAATCAAAGATGTTAATCTAAGCACGCACAATATCAAGCAACAAGTTACTGTCCCATACAATTAAACATGAAAATCATAAGAACGCAAGATATTTCATACAGTAACGACTAGTGATGAGCAACGCTATCTATCGATAAATCGGAGACGCGCAGCGGGGGCTGGCTTATCGACTCGACATCTGGCGCCTAAATTCTTACATGCAACGTACACCGGTTGTAAATAAGGCAGGAATCGCCACTGACAGACAGACCAACGGAACAATATACGACTGTAGCTATGCTAGTGTAGATATGGCCAGGCCGATTTATAATCAATAAACGGTTTATAATAAATCACATGTAAAAACGTTTAATAAATCAACAAACTGTCTGAGCCAATTCGAATGAGCAAGGTGTTTATTATTCCTATGTTTTTGTAAAATTGAATAATTAATTAGGTATGTACTAAAAAAAACCAGAAGAGATGAAACAAAAAATGATGTAAAGATCAACAGACACGGAACTCCCACTATTAAGAGCGTTTTAAAAAGTTGACACGATACACAGAAAATTATATCTTATTAAAAGCCTTTTATTACAAGGTTCAAAAACTGAAGCGATCCTAGTGGCAATACATATTTTCACATACAAATTAATTATTTGCATGCAATTTGCAAACGGCTAAACAGCATGATCTCTAAAATCCTAACGTCAGCAAATCCTTATCAGTTTTCACAATCAAACATTAAATAGAATCGTGGAACGACAGGTAGACACCGAGATACAAACCTGCACTTTCCCACACCTCATAAATATCGACTCTAACCGCTTAGCAACAAAGTTCAAAGTACTTTTGACATTGGAATAATAAATTTGAGGAGTATCATGACACGTGTCAGTTTCGCTGGGAGCTGTCAGAGCGGAGTAATATATTTATTTATGTGCTGTCGTGGCTGCCGTGTAGCCTCTGTCAATGATGACGTGAGAACGGTACCGGAATACTTCCTGAGAACCTATGATGTGCTGGTACTTTCGCCTTACCTATGGGTGATATAACCCATATAAATCATTGTCAACGTTGGAAATATGCTCAGTATTTCTTCACTGAAATTAATTGCTCTTAGGAATTAGATTTTAAAATGAATGAGCAAAAAAATTAAGCCATAAAAACAGGCCCTATTTTGCAAGTGTAACCTTCAATCAGAAATGAGTCAAAGTTCAATATTGTTAAGTTATGTGCATACTAGCCCATTCGGTCGGTACGTTATTGCAAATTAAACGTCCGAGCGTGGCGGTAATCATATAGGATTCACATATAATATGTTATGTATTTAATTAGGTACCCGTAATTATGTGGATCAATGGCGCACTAACTATGCTAGTATATTGGGTCTGTGTGATTATTATCACTCTGTGCTAAAATAAATAAAAGTAGATATTGTATCAATGGAAGTTTTCATGAATGAGAAAATGTTACCAGTTATGCTATTTACCTATACTGTGTTCATTTAAAAAGATTTGATTAAATTCAGTTTTTAGCAAATCAAACTTTTCGTTCTAGCAAACCATGCTTTAAATATTCTCAGAAATTTCAAATTAAATTAAAAATGCACTTTTTTAAGAAATATCTGAATCTATTTTTTATACATATAAAAATCTTAGATTAAATTATTCACTACATTTTCCCATTGCCACCCAGAACACAATTTCCATTTACAAAAAATGTGAACTAAAAAAGCAGCCATTAATTTATCAAAAGTTTAATTATGAAATATGCACCAATAAATCGTTGTCGTTGGTACGAACGACAGGCATAGCCAGGATTCCGACTGCGTACGTATTTTTTGTCCCTCTCACACCGACTATAAACACGACACGGTTAATTAAAACGGTATATTAGCATAAACAAATAAAATGCCCCATTACGAATTCAATTTACAATCTTTGAAATCGGTTAAATTAGTCGCAGTAAATAATATCTCGGATACAGTTTCGATAATAGCGTTGGGGCGCGAAGCACGAGCGGAGCGGGCTGCGACACCTCACAAATATATTTACAGGCATTCACTATTCAAGACATTGTCATCTTTAGTTTAAAGAACTTCTTCTTTAAACTGAAGAATAGAAGAAGCTAATCAGTCCTTATTTTAACATGATTTTGTAAAAGAAAAGGATGGGTTTTTAGGCAGGAAAACAACCTCTTTGTTTTTGCCAATGCCTCTTTGTTTTTGTTTTTCCCGGCTTATTTTTGAGGAAGTAAGTTATGGTTTTTTTTTAAATGACCTTGCGCCATTTATTAAACCCCTTTACGCTGCAATTCCACCTGGAATGTGCGAGGATGCGTAGCGAGTGATGTGTGTGAAACAAATCAATAACATCGCTTCATTTTCATAGCTGGAACTAAGTTAGCGTTTTTATTGGTTAGTGGAAATGCAGCCTTAGGCTAGTATTCTAGATGTTTAGATATTTTTATTAGTATGCTTTAGTAAAATAAAGTTGTAAGTAAGTATTAAAACTGTGAAATATCTGTCTCTATATTTGGAGAAAAATCTTGCGTCGCAACCCGCTATATCTTGTACCTTAAAGCAGGTAACATGTGGTGTAACGTCGCCCGAGCGGTGGATCGATGCCTTCATTTAAATTTGGTGCGTTGAATATGGTAAATAGTGCAAATTATTAATTATACGCTTATTTTATACAATTATTGTTGTGTATTTGATTGATTCACTACCGGTTTGATACATAATTTAATATTTTATGTGGTGCAGTGAAGCCGAATCTTCTTTTAAGGTCTTTTAAGGATACTGGATTTTTTTCTGAATACGCGTACATAATATCTTATTTTGACAGTTAAGTAACGAATGCTACAATTAAGTAAAATATTATAACCAACACCATTATCCTTTTTTCATGTCATAACAAATAATTAGCTAAAGCGAATGTAGAGAAATCTGATTTCTTTTAAATAAGATGCACCTTATTTTGCTACCATAGTTAAGTACTAACCAAGTAAATGTTAAAGGTATTTTAGGTATTTAGCTTTACTACCAGTACCATCACAGATGTAATGTCAATCACAATCCCAACTACGAATTAACAGTAATTACACGAGCCCAAATCAAACGCGTGCACAGGTATGCAGCCCCCCCCCCCCCTGCGGGTGCGCACGCGGCGCTCGGCGGGGCGCCATTGTCCCGCTGTCAGGCACGACCGGCGCCCCACACAACGAGCCGGCGGCACAACCTGGCAGGCGAGGTATCGATAGTGCTAAGCCAAGCGCACTTTACAACCACAGCACAACTCATTTCATACAAAACGTGCGGTGAGGCCCGCCTGTAGTGTGCATTGGTTGTTAAAAAAAATGTGCAGAAGTGTTGAAGCATTATTTTTGCAAAGCATTGCGTTGTGGTGCTGCCCGCCTCCAATCTGCTCTAGCCTTTATGGTCAGGTTCATATCTAAACTAGCTAGGGTAACTTGGATTCATGGCAGATCCCGTTGGCAACGTATCAGGTACATGGATTAACACAATATACGCGTTAGGTAAAAGTTTAAAGCAAATGAGCGCACCATGTTCAAAATCCTGTCATGTGTTGAAAGGTGATGGAACTTCGATAAATACCTTCTGGGTCCTGTCAATGGCTATTTTAAACACAAGTATTTAAAAAGCATACTTAGAGCGCCCAAAAGCATATTTTTGAAAATCGACCATTTATTGGTTGATGGTAACTCCGAAGATGAAAAACAAACACGCAATGTTGTTTAAATACTATAATTAACATGTAATCGTAACACCAGCTATTTTACTGTTCTTGTCAACATGTACATTATTTGTTTTAATTATATGTAAATTAACTAACAATAAATATTAACATAAAATTATCGACAGCGGGCAGCACTATCGTGGCGCCTGTTCGACAGCGCACCGCGGGGACGCATTGTCCGCGCGTCTAAGTGCCTCATATTCGGTTACCCAACTATATTACACGGCTATACGCAATATCGATATCTCACACAAAACAAATCACGAACATCCTTACTCCTAACCAACACAAACAATTTTCAACTTTAGATTTTGTAAATGAAGGTCCACTTTTGTGTGTGTGCAAATTGGGTGATTATGCCAGTTAGTTTGAAATATAAAACGATATAATTTTCATTTTACTACTCCTTGAATACACAAGAGGTTTAATAAATAACGAAACAAAGCTCTCACGTCGCACCTTATTTGAAGGCAGTTTTGTCAAGCGATTGTCTCAGCTTCACAAATAATTTATATTATTGTGTCATAGATTTGGTAGAAAAAGATATATTTTTATAGCGGTTAGCGCAGAAGATTTATCGTATGGTTTTAGTTAATAAGTTATAAAGTTAATTTATATTATAATTATTGTAACTTGTTTAGGTATCATAGGTATGTTACTATATCATTTTTATGTTTTGTTAGTATGCGTTAGGTTAGCGAAGTGAAGAAAAACTAAGATTAAATTAGCAATAAACATTGCTTTTTTGACATTTCTTCTGATTCTGAGAAAGTTACTTGGCTACGTAATATGATAGCTAAGGGGACTACATTGGAAAGACAGTCAAGCTTCATTTGACTTGAGTCATTCGGATTGGCTGATTTTACAAAGAAATTTTAAAGGATTTTGATAAGGAAACATCATTATGATAGTTATCTCTCAAAGCACTTTATTGTGTCTGACAAAACTGCGTAAAACATAACCTTTCTTAATTTGTTGATATTGCAATCTTGTTCACCGTAATAACAATTACCTAATTTCTTATATTCAATTCCAATTCTCCGATTACTTTTCTGAATGAACTCCACCCGTGTCGGTTCAATAAACATTATAATGAACATCATACAATTATTGTAAACAACTCGCGAACAATGTTGCAGTACTTTTTTATTATATTTGATTGGAAGTATCAGGTAACAAGCAATCTCTTTTATCGCGTAATTTAATACTTAAGCCTATATCAATTATTTTAAAATGCATGACAAAATTCAACTTTGCGTAAAAGTATAATGACAATTTCTTAGCTAAAATAAAAGAAGCCCTTCTTTTAACTAAGCTAAATGTTCTTCCATCACAAGAATGTATGTATGTATCTATGTTCTTGTGATAGGTTATCATCAAAAGGTACAATATTTCACAATATTTAGTAGGTAACTAAGTGTGCAAACACACGTCTTCACCCACTTTGAATGCGTGCGTGGAGACGAGTAGCGTGAGCACATAACACACACACGCACACCCCCACACACCCACACACACTTCGCCATTATCTCGGACGGTAACGAGAGCCCCTGCGCTTACACACACATCCACAGCCTGGATACTTGGTAACTACAAGTAAACCGCGCGTCGCTTCGAGAGATAAAAAAAAAACTATAGCAGGTGGGAATCGAATGTCACGACATCTAAGCTCGTGTGTCAGTGACACACTTAGCCATTAGGCTATTGTCCCCTACACACCATGCAAAACAAGCCTGCACACTAATTGCGTAACACACTATCAATCGGAATCAGAATCATTTTGAAGCAAATTGCTAATCCATTGCTTCATAAATTCGAAAAATTTATCTGCTCAACAAGAAAATAACGCAATGAATGTTGTTGAACTGTCAAAATTAAACCGATTCCGATTGATAATGTGTTACGCAATTGCCCCGCTGGTCTATTGAACAACTTTAGATTTTGTGTACTATTTAATTTCATTTTATTATAGTTTACAGTCAATTCCGGCCGTCATTCGTAGATCTTTGAACGTTATCATGGTTAGTCAGAAGCCACAGTCTTAGTAATTTATTGGTAAGGGGCTATTATAAGTCATCACAATAAAAATTGAAGCCCGAAAGAGTGACAACCAGACTGGTTACCAAGGGGTATTGTGTTCCCCAGTTACTGAGTTGTGGAGGTCAGATAGGCAGTCGATCTGTGTAAAATACTGGTATTCAGCTGCATACGGTTAGACTGGACGGCGACCCCAACATAGTTGGGAAAAGGCGAGGCAGATGATGAGTCACTTCCGAACATTGAGTGGACCGTCATTCTAAAATCTTGTAAAGGCGTTACAATTAGGAACTTACCTCAGGGTCAATCTTCTTATACTCGGGATCCTCTTCATCCACCTCAAAGTATAGTTCCGTGGAAGTCAGCGACACGGTCCCCGGCGCCACCAGCCCCGGCGCCACCAGTCGTGCCTTCGTGCTTATGTTCACTGGACCTGCGGAGTGTCACGAGTCAATAATACCCGCTGGTTTAATAATCTCACCGTGGAAAAATGTGAAGTGAGTTTGAAGTGTGTTGTCAATAATGCTAATTAGATGGAATCACTTCAATTAAAGGTACACCTCTGCCCAACCCTTTGGGGAAACAAGGTGTTATGTTGTTAAACCAATTCATTTCTGAGTATATTAGTTTCGTCCCATCGTATGGTATACACGGCTAATCTCCGTACGCAGTAGCGTTTAAAAATATATATAACGCCTGACGTAGAATTGAATGCAACGCACACAAATGATACTGCTCAAGTATTTTGATCAGGCGTTAAAAGCCAGTTAGAATCAGTAGGTAAACTGAATCAAAACAAACAGGTTTATACGTCGATCTAAGATTAATACTGTGCTAAGAACGAGGACTTTTCGTTTAATTTAAATAATAAATGGGTTACATATTCAATTGAATGAATCCGATGATCTGGGCCTTTTATTTTTATTTGATACCAGGAGAACATAAAATGGAGGAGTCCCCCAGCACACAGCCCCTGTGGGCGCGCTCACCCGCGAGGTCTGCGTCGATGTCCCTGTCGTCCAGCAGCAGCTCGGCGTCGTCCAGCAGCTCGGCGGCGCCGGGCGGGGACAGCGCCGCACCGCGTGCCGCGCCGCCCGCCGCGATGCGGGAGTGCAACTCTTCCGTGGCCTGACATTGAAACATTTATACTTAATAATAATAATAATAATATCGTTTATTTGCATGAAATATGGTGCTTACAGATCTCATAATACAATAAATAGTACTTCATATTCCGCCTACTAAATTCAGCATGCAAATTTAGGTTGTTCCATAGTTTTAATTAATTAAATAATAAATTGCATTTAAATATGTCACAATGGGAAAATATCATGAAATTAAAATACAAATGTCAAACTATGAATATTACACATGCCAAACTATGAAAAATTACAAATGTCATGTTAGAAAATCTTCTAGTGATTTAAACTTTTCAATGTATATTATTTTATCTACACCCATGCTATAAATCCTCTATAAAAGTTTCTGAAACAGTTAGCTTATTGCCAACATTAAAATAACCAGTGTCATAGTAACCATAATATCATCCAAACGGACCCAGGTTGGCCGAAGCAAGGAAAACCTGTTCAGGTAGAGATTTATAAACGACTCCGCCTTGGAATGTAAATGTGGTGCAGTTCCACAAACGATGGGACACTTAATATCGTGCCCTGCGTGTCCTGTTAGCTGCACGTTACAGGAACTGATGGACGCTAGTGATGGCGCCAAACAAATAGCCGAATTCTGGGCCGAGTACATTTAGAATGCTATCGACACGCTAAGGAGAAGAACGAGTGTTATAATGTTGTACTAAATTTCATTATGCAACTCGTTTTCAAAAAAAGAACATTGTCATGCACGCGCGTTTCACTACCACAGTGCAGTAATTTAAAAAAAGAACTTATAGGTTATTCGAATTCACGTCATATCCCGCCAGCCGCCATTTTTATTCGATATTAGTAGTGCAAAAAACTGTTTCAGAACCTTTTAAAGAGGATTCATATCATAGGTGTAGATAGTCTTGTATACAACCGTACATTGTACATAATTAAGTATTGAAACAGTTGCATAAATAACTAATACTAAATAGTATATTTGTGTATTATACGTTTATAACATATTTATGTATTTTATTTATAATTAATTATTTTTTTTTACATTGTTTCTCTCAATCACCCGCCATCTAATTTCTTCACCACCCTTGGTGGACTGAATAGAAAATGCCTAAAGCATTACATCCACCTTTGTACTTGTACCCATTTTGTGTGCAAAAAGTTTAAATAAATTACTGTTACTGTGCGAAAAAGAGATAAAGCTATTCAAATCAAAAAGTGAATAGGAAAGCTTTATCTCGTTTTCGCCATCCCTTTTAGGCCCCACGACAAAAATCGTAAGTACATACTACGAACGGTTTTAAAATTTTACCAGGCTACCATGCTATAGCAAGAGATTCATTAACCTGTAGGATGGCGTCGTGGTGATGCGCGCTGGGATGCGGACGCACCAGCGCGGCCGCCACGTGCCGCCGCCCGCGCGCGTCGGGCACGAGACGGCGCCGTCGCCGCGCGTCGTCTTCCCAAGAGTCTAGCTTCCAGAATTGACTGCCACTGCTGAACATCCATACAAACGTAATAAATAGAAAATAGTCGAAACAATTTTTAGTTGATACGTGCTATATCCACTAACCAGACAGCCGCACAGGTCGATCGACCAGGTTAGGCTTGGCTTGCCGCGGTTGGTCTGTAGATGGGTGACCATCTTTACATACCGAAACCCCTCCTTCGACAGTCGTTACAGGTAGTCAGAAACCCGAAAGTCTGACAACCAGTCTTACTAAGGGGTATCGTATTATCCAATAACTGGGTTATGGAGGTCAGATAGGCAGTCGCTTCATGTAAAATACTCGGTTTCTGGTCAAATATTGACACACACACCCATCTATGTATCGAACGATGCTGACAAGTCTATGTTTAATCGAAGTTTATGTATGATCAGTTATTTACCCAGGATGTGGCGTGGCATGTGAGGCGGCGTGTCGCAACTTGTCGAGCAGTCGCGCGGCGGCCGCGTGGTCGCGCCTCCGCGCGGCTGCGATGAGTCGCTCGCACGTTCGCTCTTCTTCTGCTCGCTCAGCGCTACTCGTCGCACATAAGCACTGCATAAAGGAAAAAATACCGTCGATATACACCTTTGACTCATTCATTTGAAGACAGTGTTGCGACATAAACTGCAGGCAGGATGGAAAAATATGACAACATGCTTATTTGAACCCAGGAGGTTCATTAACAAATCATCAAAATAAATATCAAAACATAACCTTGTCTTTGCTGTCGCGCAGTCGGGTAAAAACAGACACGATCGTTTAACCTGCGTATTAGTTAATCTTGGACCTTATTCAGCACGCATCTATGCCTTATTTCCATTTACCCATGAAACCCCTTCTTAGGTGATTTTATTATTCAATAATTGTGAAATCTTACCTCAAAATCAGCATGTTTCAGCACATCATCAGCCCTCATCCTGTTCAGGATAAACTCTGCCTCATTGGCGACCCTCACGATATGGTCCCTCATCGCATGCGACAGCAGACGACCCTCATTGATCAGCTCGATAAACGCCAGTCCCGCATGCTTCTGTAAGGAGTTCTGCCACTCCTGGGAGCAGAGCAGCATCACTAGTTCCACTACTGATGTACTGGATTTGAAGGTTTGAAGACCTGCAAGTGGATGTAGGAGAGTAATTAGTTGAAGAAGTGTAAGAGGTATCGCGACCGACATAGCGGTCACGACAATGCGATAGTGTGTTAATCTAACCCATTGCATCGACCACCACGTACATTTTCTTCTAATAAGAAAGTACTGTTAGTGAGAACCACATCCAAAGCCCATCAAGGTCTAATAGCTTCTACATTGCCAGCTACATAGTTTAAAGCAAAACACCTTCAATTAATAGAATTTACACCTTATTACATGTTAACGATGACGCATGGCCAACCACCTAACATTTGCACCCTGTTTCTAGCGGTTACCTGTCAAATAACGCTACAATCCTCTGTCATAGAAGAAGAAGTCTCTGTCCTAAGAAGATACAGAGAAATTATTACTTGTGCCAAAGTAAATTTTGTTCGCGTTATATAATTTTATACACCTTTTTACATAAATGAAGTACCAATAAGATAAATATGTTAAGTATGTGATTATTTAATTAGTATTTAATAATTATTTAGTGATTATTTAATCAATTAATGTTACCTCCAAACGCCTGAAATACAGGATTACCTAGTTCAGGCACAAACCATGGTGAACTTGACATAGATTTAAGAAAACCTGTATTTAACGTTAGTCCTTATATTTTTGAATAAATTTTATTATTATTTTATTATTTATAGCTAAATACTAGCCCTGTTATTATAGCAAAGGTAATAAGCCCCGTCTTAATAGCCAAATGTTGTATTATTAGTTCTTTTTTAACCAATTTCCTCACAATCAATTTTATCTAAAGCTGAGCAACTTCTTCATTAAAAAAATAAGAACCAAGCATGATAAGCGCACTACCATGCCTAATACCGGTCTACCTTTACCCTCCATTAGCAGCTCCTGTCCGTGGCTGCCCACCAGGGTCTTAGAAAGGAAAGGAGCAAAGTCCAGCATGATCTCTCTGAGCAGTGGACACACGGGCCCCAGCGCTGTCTCCAGCTTGTGTGTGAGGGACGCCTCGCGGGACACGCCGTCCGCGGACATCGTGGTGTTCATTGCGCTAAGGCCGGCGAGGGTTTCGTTGTCCTGGGGAAATGGGGTTTTAATTAGGGCTAGATATTGAATGATGAATGGCATTCAAAAATAAATACAAAATTAAATGCAGTAGGCTTTTTTAAACTTTTTATTACTTAACTCATGAACGGGCCTAGCTAGCTTATCAAAATAGCTAGCTAGCTGATCATTCGAGCAGTTTTGTTAAGTTGCAATACCATTCGGCTGTCTCGTGTAACATTAACAAAGTCAATTATCACACTTCATGATTGCATTTCTGACTTGAATCGCGCTAAAACCATTTTTAATATCTCATTTCCAGTTGGAACATTTCGGTTCTGATTTGAACCAGTTAGAATTGACTGTCATGACTTACTGGGTGTAAATGCCTCTGCGCTGCTTGTAGGTTTCTGTTCTGATGCCTCTGTGTGAGGTGGTGATGCGACTCAGAGTTCCGCATGTGAATTTGTTTGTCTATGTCTGGAATTAAATTAAACACAAACGTTGTATTGTTTGGTTTATCAAAAAGGAGTCAGGAATTCACTTTCATCGATCAAACTTTCAAAAAAAATAAAAATATCAATCATTGAATAAATCATTGTGGTATATTTTTTACTAAAATCCTGCGTGTTTCAGTGCTTTGCCACTTGACCTTAATTATCCTTACTGATTGAATGTTGGCATTCAGTCTTGCTAAAAAGACGTGTTACATCATAAAGTATAATAAGCATCAAAGTCATAATTACCTTCGTGTATATTTCCTTCATGGTCGCGCGTCCTGCCCGTGATGGTGGCGGGTCCGCGCTCTCCGTCCTCGTTCAGGTTCACGTCAGTCCATGATTCATCGTTGCTCACCTAGTATATTAGAACAGATTGTAATTAATTCTCTTCTTCAATATCATAACGTTTTATCCTGGCTAGAGACAGGATTTATTTTTAAGATATAGGTATTAGGTATGGCTGTTGTCCAGCAGTGAGCAGGGGTGGCCCAGTGGTAACGGCCGCGACTATTAAGAGTTGTAGGGTCGTAGGTTCGAACACAGATAGACGCTTTACTTTGTGTAAATTATTTCATCACCACTGCTCTCAAAATGGTGAACGAAAACATCGTGAAGAAACTGGCATATCCTAGAACCAAATATTCGAAGACATGTGACATCTACCAGCCCGCACTGGGCCCGCGTGGTGGATTACGGCCCACTTCCTCTCACCGAGAGGCGGCCTGTGTCCCAGTGGGAACATTATAGGCTGATTTACTTGTCCTTTTAAATAACAGGACTGGCATCAACCGAAGCGACTTACAGAAGGATATTGTCATAACTTAAAATAATGAGATTTCTTGGTATAGCACCCATTACCTGTTACGTTCCTGATTAATAAGCTGATTTAATCTAAACGGTATTCGTGAGGCACTAAAATAATCGAAACATTTCTTTGCCTTTGTTCTCAAATTAGAATAACAAGTACCCATACGTACCGGATGCTTATTATCATCGAGCGCGATCTCGCTGGAGGTCTCTGGGTCGTTGTTTGTGGTCTCGTTGGAGTTCAGGTGGAACGAGCCGGCATCCTCGATCGAGTCCACGCTCTGCAGACACACATGCGTGATACACACAGTCGTACCGACACGTCTACGAGACTCGTAACACCACTAAACTGCTCTAGACATTTAGAGGGACACACTAGCCATGGATTACTTAAGGTAATCTGCGATTAGTCTATTTTAAAGTTCGGGAAATTCTAAACAATTACCCCCTTATTCATAAAACTTATCAAACCTATTTTAGTTAAAATGGGGTTTGTCTCTTTCTTACACACAGAAATGTCAACGTCACAGATAAAGACAAACGTTCTATAAACCTATTTTAGCTAAAATAGAGATAAAATAGGATTATGAATAAGGGGGTTAAAGTTTATGTCTAATTTATAAGTCTAACATTAGATATAACACGAGAACGACTAGGTCACTAGACTAGTTTTGGTTAATGAAAACTAATTTGGGACTTGGTCTAGTGAAACTTTTATGAAATATAATATACATATTTTGACTTTTCCACAGTTTGGAATTCAGATCTTACCTTTTATAACTATTTTTAAAATTAAAATTCAGTGTAATTAATCTACTATGTGGTGAAAAGAAAATGATAAAAAGGTGGACAATACAGTGAACACCATGCTTTAAAAAAATCCAGTGAAAAAGCAAGCAGAGCACACACATGCTGGAAACAAACTTATATTACAGAGTGGAAAATATTTGGAAAGAACACACGAAACAACGAAATATTTAACAAGAGAATCAGAAATGTAAAATTCCCATCCCTGTTTTGATTTTATACATAAATAATTATATTTGTCAACTATGTTTCTTTTAAAATTATGATAATTACATTATTTATAATAGATTTACGTTATACATATAATAGTGTCTGGTGCTTAGTGCTTAAATATTTTGTGATTTCTTTGTCAAGAATATCATACAAGTGAGCGTAGCTAGCCTATATTGTGTCGTTTCATTTAAAAATACATATTATGTATGTATTGTGGTAAGCCTGTGTAAATCTGTGTACTTGATTGGAACTGGAACTAAGGACGCCATTTTATAAATTCTTTTTCAGAATATATTAAATGGCATTCAGATTAAACAATATTAATAATATTTTAACATTAGGTGACAGAAACACATTTTGTGACAATAATTAAAGTACCAGGATTACAGAACCAATCAGGAGTGTCAACACTAAATTCCATGTTCACACAAAGTTAGAATGTGTACAAACCAAATTGACCACCGACACCGTTATCCCAGACAATGTTTTGGACCTTGCGGTTGGAGGCTTACAAAAGGACAATAACATTTATTTATTACATTACATTGTTAACCAGATAAAAGATAAATGAATATGTTGCCAGGTTTTATAGAAGCATAACAACCCAACCCAACACCCATCTTGCACCAGAATATTCAAGCTTAAATTCCCCCTTGAATTTTAGTTAAATATTTAAACTAAACAGCAACAAAGGGACCCCAAAGATCACAGTTAAAGAGACGCAGAAACTAATAGAAACAGATAGAGCATTGGCCGATTCCCCACAGAGCTACTAACCTTGGGTTTGAGCTGGCTTTTGATTCGGAGGCTCGACTTGAATAGCGGCTCTTCCTTTTCCGAGGCCGGAGACAATTCCGGCTTATCGCTAGGCTTTGCTTTCTCTCCAGTACTAGGCTTCAGTTCGTCAGTAGTCGTTTCTATTTTCGCAACACCCTCTTCTTTCCCATCCGTCTCCTTTATTAATTTTATTGCAAAAGCAAAACAAAACGAATATAATGAAGCGTCCACGTATCACATTTAACATCTTCCACATTTATTGTTTCATTCAACATATATTTTATAGCGACATCGAAAACGAAAACCAATCGGCAAACAGCAAATGAATTTGCCAAACTCAATTAAACTGATGGCTAGACTCGACCAGAAGGAACGGATTCTGAATAGCATGCGCGTAACGCTAAGTACATCCTAGATCTAGAACTAACCTTATACTCAAGTTCATTCTACGCTACTTACAATAAAATGTTCTTACTTTTCATGTAGGACACCTAAATTGGAAGAGTTCGAATATATTGGAAAAACATGCTATGAAAGAGAAATTTAGAAGAGATCAATGTCATCAAAACTATTCATATGGAGGCTAAAAATAAAAGCTTTAAAAATAATTTTGAAAAGTTACTAACTTAGGTAACAAAACATGGATTGATGAGATAAAATTAAGCTTTTATGTTTAGCGTCAATGTCTACTAGTAATGACTGTTACTGCCTACAGAGTATAGTTCAATACTCACAAAATTCTCAAAGGTAGAAAAAGAAAGACAGGGGTCTATCAAAATTCTTACATGCAATTATGATCCGTACACAAACACGATTAGGTCTATATTCGCATACGAAATCATCCACTTAATATGCAAAAGTTCTAATGATCTTACCTTCATTGATGGAGAATCCAAATCGTTTATTGTAGAATTATTCTCATCGACCACAATCATGGCATACTCCACGTCATCTCCATTGTGTTCTATGGGGGACATAGAAATATCATTGGTTAGTTGTTTATAGTAATATGTTGCGTCATTAGAGACAACATCGACAAAGCTTTGCCTTAATAAAGCGAGGGGTCAGGTGTCCTACATTATATTTCTGGGATTTATAATTCTATATTTACATGGAATTCTGTACAAAGCAGATTATTCTTACTAGTTAGTTTTATATCTGAAGCGCATTATGTATAACTATTGGCAGTGTATAAGGGAGTACAATTCAATGCCAAGTCTACAAATACAAGAATTTCATGCATTGTCCTCAGTAGAGGATTCGATCGCACAGAATTCCGGACGGTTACTACAACCAATTATTATAATTTCATCTTAAATCTTATACATGCTTCTTAAAATTTATGGATTTCTCAATATCTACTTCAAATGATGATGCAACTTAAATAAAAATGGAAAATAAAAGAAGCGGTGCCTCAGCGGTGCAAAGATTTACATTGCTTTGTCTTTGAAGACGAGAACATTGAACAGACGAACAACGATTTTGAAGCTTACAGTAATAAAGACATTCAATTTACATTTCGAAAGACAAAACATTGTACGCGAACATCGACCACATATTATAGTATTTTGGGCGTCCTCATCACAATCCTATTTGAATATTTGTGACATTGTTGAACGCACGAGAGAGCAACGGAAACCACTATGAAGCGTGTAAGCGAAACTGAAGCACGGAGATAAAATAGTGTTGTTGCTCTGTCGTGTATTCCTATTTATATGTTATGTAACACTTCGATTGTCATTCGAATAATAGTAGTGTTCATACGAAGATAATGCGAGAAGTGAAAGAATTGCATCATTATAGAAAATAATAGTATACTCCAATTGATGTATGCCACAAGGCTCTATTCTTGGGCCTATATTTTTAAGCTTATATTTCGCGATTTGCGCCTTTTATAATTTTTTTAGTACGTAATGCGAACGCCAATAGTCGTCGGCCGCGTTACCTGCGTGAGCGCGGTGGTAATTAGCGATGCGTGTGTGTGCGAGCGTATTATTGTTAACGTGTTGGCCGCATTCGAGCTTGCAGTGCGAGTGTGCGTGGCGGTGCGCCGGGTGCGCACCGGGCAGGAACTGCGGGTACACGTGGTGCGACCACTGCGGGAACAGCGGCCGCGACCCTGCGGCGGGGTCGGGGGGGTCGGGGGGGGCAGGGGTCAGAGCCACCAGGCGATACCAGGATATTAGGAAATAAGGTGTTAGAGTAGGAATCGTTGGAAACACAAAATGCAATAGATTCAAGTCACGTGATGGTATCAGCGAAACACGACACGGAAAAAGTCAAAACGCACGATGTGTGTGAAAATACAACATGGTAAAACGAGGATAATAAGATATTGAGATTAATAAAATAGGTTATACGTAAGGCGAAATAGAAAGATTTGCGTAGAGTTGTGTACAATGTAGAAAGTTTCAAGACAGTACATTGGTAGATAAGGAAATATATACAGTTGGAAGAAGGAAGGATAAGAGGAAGCGGAAAGAAAGTTAAAATACGAGTTTTGTTTGCAATAGTAAGAAATAGGATCGTTAGACATCGCGGTGTTTATAATAGCAAAGTGATGTGCGGTTCATACAATCGAACGACCGATGCAAGTCAACCAATGGCAGTGGCGCAGTGTAGTAAATGTAGACGATTTTACCAGTGTCCCAAATCGTGACGCGTATATCAAGCGGCGTGAAAAAAGGAGAAACGACACAATTCAGATATACAGTCTATTAGTATCCTTTTGAACTGTCGCTCTCGAAAGTATCTACACCTTCTATGTGGCAAGTTTGTAGTAATATCACCAGTTTGATCTGTGTGAACCAAATTGGTAATTGTTCACTCAACTATTGATCAACAGCTGATGTTACTCTGTGCGCTATTATTTATACTTCCGACAGCGACAACACACAATGATGATGACTGTGACATTTTTAATATGATGACCAATATATTTGATATAAATATGTTTTGTATTGAGTGCGGTAAAGCATATAAAAGAAGCAAAAATAAATAGCATACAATTAATCCATATCTAATAAACAAACCCGATATTTCTATATTAAAGAAGAAAGTATAGTTTTAATAATATTTCATACACAAAATATTATATGAAGACATATTTCTACATACATAAATACAGTTTATTTCGTTGCATTTATATTTTAATCAATTTTGATTAATTTTTAACGTTCTGGAGGTTTTCTGGTTTAAAGATCAAACAAAATTGGTAAAAGTAATAAATAATAAGGTCATATTATATAGAAGGTAGATAGAATAGATAGTCTACTACATAGAACAGTGAATGCTCGACATAACAGTGCCACTACGTCCGGAAGTTATTGTGGAAGAGATCATTATATGTAGGTATTTGGTATGTACAGAAAAGATATGTAATTAGATTGAGAAAAATAAGTTAATTGACTTGAAATTGATAGAACTGTAAAGCTCATAGATAGTGAAAGGGAAAATAAAAGAGGTTCTAAGACCACCAAAAGAATGTGGTTATTTCGAATAACAGAATTGAAACTAACAAATGAAATTGGACTTTCATTAATTATTTTTCATGTCCAACTCTCTCGAAAGTGAATTTCACAAATACAAGTACTTATATTTAAAAAAAGCGTGCATAAATTATAATTATATTTATTTTAGCAAGTCCAAATTGTGTGAATGTGTGTTTATTTTAAAATTAAATGATATAATTATCTAGTTGGTCGGGGATGACCTTAAGCCGCTAGAGGGACATACCGTGGTGATCGTGCGCATGGTGTGTGCGGCGCGTGCAGTCGGGCGGCGCGTGCGCAGGCGGCTCCAGGATGTCGCGGTACTTGGACACCATCAGCACCGAGATGAAGTACACGATGGCCAGCGACAGGAACTGCGCCTGCTTCGTCTCCTCCTGCCAAACCGATAGCATACAGATCATTTGCTACCTCTTGTAACCACCCAACACCATGAATGAATGAATATCGTTATCATACTTCACGACTATCATATTTATTTATTCTGATAAGTTACTTTTAGATGAAATATTAGGTCCTTACATATGAAATTGGCGTTTTTCGTACTGGCCACTTTAATCACGAATTTCTCCTCTTTGGTAAGGAATTCCAAATTCAAATTTGTACAGCTATTTACTCATGTATTTGTGCTTCGATGACCGTCATTCATTTGTTTTTTTTTCTTCTGTTTTTTCTGTTTGCGTCACTCATTTTACAAAATGGAAAATTTAAAATATCGCATTATTTACGAGTACGAGTTCCGCCGTGGCACTAGTGCTGCGGAAACGACTCGAAGGGTGAATGATGTGTATGGCGGTCATGTTGCAAAAGAAAACACAGTTCGTTTTTGGTTCCAACGTTTTCGTTCTGGAAATTTCGACCTGCAGAACAAGCCCCGTGGACGGCCTGAGACCCAAGTTGATAATGGAGAATTGAAGGCTATTGTGGAAGCGGACCCATCGCAAACCACGTCCGAGTTAGCTGCAGGCTTCGATGTTAGTGATAAAACTGTTTTAATTCACTTGAAGCAAATTGGGAAGATTAAAAAGCTTGAAAGGTGGGTACCTCACGAATTGACTGAAGCAAACCGGCAAACGCGCGTCGACTGCTGCGTTACATTACTGAACCGGCACAACAATGAAGGTATTTTAAACCGAATCATTACCTATGATGAAAAATGGATTCTTTACGATAATCGGAAGCGCTCAGCGCAATGGTTGGATCCTGGCCAGCCAGCCAAATCCTGCCCCAAGCGAAAATTAACCCCAAAAAAGTTACTTGTAAGCGTTTGGTGGACTAGTGCCGGTATTGTTCATTACAGTTTTCTCAAATCTGGCCAGACTATTACAGCTGATGTCTATTGTCAGCAATTACAAACCATGATGGAAAAGCTAGCGGCTAAACAACCAAGGCTGGTCAATCGCTCCACGCCACTGCTGCTTCACGACAACGCCAGACCACACACTGCGCAACAGACGGCTACCAAATTAGAAGAGCTTGAATTGGAATTTCTTAGACATCCTCCGTACTCCCCGGACCTTGCTCCAACAGATTACCATTTTTTTCGCAATTTGGATAACTTTTTGCAAGGGAAAAAAATTCAACTCCGATGGGGCAGTCCAAATCGCCTTCAAAGATTTTATTGATTCCCGTCCGACTGGTTTTTTTAGTAAAGGGATCAATGAACTACCTATAAGATGGCAAAAGTGCATTGAAAACAATGGTTCATACTTTGATTAATTAAATATATTATATTAAAAAATATTCGACTTTTTGTTCCTTCCATACAAAACGCCAATTTCATATGTAAGGACCTAATATAAACTAGTAACCATTTAAATGCTAGTCTTAATCTATTAATACGAAATAGAAATACTTTTCTTCTGCATATATGTTACTTTTATAAGGAAAAATGGGTAAAACGATGTACACTAGTTTCAACTTACCACGTCTCTATAAATCACAGCTCGAAGTCTATTCACATCCATGTCTTGAAGAAGTCTTTCCGGGTCCTTGACTGGACTTGATGCGTCTGCTAAACTCGCCACCACGCTCTGAGGTTATAAAGGAAGACAAAATGCGTTATATCTATCAAATAACAACAACGAAAACAGACACCAACAAAAAAGGTCGGTGCAAGAATGAATAATCAAGTTGGTAAAGTGTAACAAAGTACTAGGAGACCACGACCGCTGCAGAGGTAGGGTAAAAGTTTTAGTAAATTGAAAATCAAGTAGAAAACATCGGTAACGGTAACATGCAATAGAAAAACTTGTGAGAGTAAAAAATAAATGTTGAAGCGTGTTCTACGTCATTTTCTTTCAACATGCAATGTGCTCGAATCTAATTTATTATAACGCAGTGTGTTGTGTATCATTTAACATAAAATTTTATTTACCAAATACTTTTTTGTGAGCAGTGCAAGGTGTTGAAAGCTGTCATTAATATCGGTTACAATTTTTATACCAGGATATTAGAAGGGACGAGGAAGTTCTCAAGTTAAATTAAGTGCAAGTCATCAAGCTACATAAAAACTCATTTTGTTAAAAGACCCTTTGTAAACGTCTTACAAGTTACAAGTTCGTGATTGGCTGTTAATTAACATGAATAGTGTAGCTTGCTCACTGGCGATTGGACGAATACTGATATTGGTTCCTGGCGTAGGAATTAAGTTTTGAAGTTTTATATTATTGTGTTCATAAGAATTCCTGAGGCAGTGGGTGGATCAATTAACTAAGTTTGGTGTACTGGGAGCTCATATAAGCCAAGGGTTAGTTTGAAAAAAACTAGTTTTAACTTTGACTTTAACTAGCAAGACTATTTAACAGACGAGAAAGAAACGGTACCAAAAAGTACCAGGGGGGCCGAAACGTGAGAAGGTGTATGTGTGTGTCTCGTAGCATTTACCTTGGGCTCGGGCTCGTCGGCGACGCGCGCGGCGCTGCGCGCGGCGACGTAGCGCTGGCGCTCCTTGCACTCGAGGCAGTTGCGCACGGCACACGTGCACACCTACGCACACACACACGCGATCTACGCCTACGCCGCTACGCCGCTACGACTCGCTAGAGACTAGGAAGTGGTAGCCGTACACGACATCGACCGTACTCCAGCTTTTTATGATGTCTTAGTATTTTCGTATTGAAGAATGTACTTGATTTCATTTTAGACAATATCGATATTTTATTGTTTCGTTTTATTTATGGTCATTGTGCGTTTTGGTACTGACAATATAAAGCAGTTTGTACAGTAATCAGCGCGGAACCGGTAGTCAGTCCGGGGGTCTTATTTCTTAATGCAGAGTAATAGGAGTTCATAAAACTCAAGAGTACGGCCAGGAAAAATAGAACTAAACTATAATAAGAAGAAAATTAAATATAGAATCTACTTTTACTTGATCTAAGACAGAATATTCAATCAGCCTATAATAAAGAGAGTATAAGTATGATTTCAAGAAGTCATAATTTCTATACGGTCTATGTATTATGAAGATGGAAAAACATTACTAATTCTGTCACAAGAAATCTAAGTATTATCTTGGAATACATACTAAAACACATAAACTCGATAATTTATGAAGTAATTGAAGGTACACAGATGAAAACGTAGTAAAATAAACAAACATATTTCTCATGTAGGTACGTTGTCTTATTTTTTGACCTCTCAAATATTTTAGTTTAGCACTGAAATTGAAAAAAAATTCACATCAAACAAAATAGGCCAAAAAACAACACGACTTACGTTCCCCCTGCCTATACAACCCCTCACTCACCAATCGGAGACACTGTCGCAGGATGCCCCCGCTGGACATGTTCTTCTCGGCCTCCAGTTCCGCGAAGTTGAGAGCGCTGGCGAAGATCAGCACGTCGGCCATGCTGACCAGCCGCTGCAGGAACGTCACTGCCACTTCCACGGGCATGCCTTGTGTAGGCTCTATTACGTCTAGTTCATTCTGTAAAAAATATATTATTTTGACGTAACTAATAGTGAATAGCATTGATGGATTTACAGCGCAATTTTTTCGTACATATTGCGTAGGAATTGAGGGCACAAAGCAAAGCGAGCCTTTTGGGAATCCAATTAGAAAAATCAGTATTCCATAACTGTTGAATCAGCAACCCTACAACTATCAAAAATGTTAAAAAAGGAACAAATAAATTAATAAACAGTCTAACAACGACACTAAGGAACACCAACAGCACCAATAGGAGAGCAGTCTTTCTTCCTTGTATGTTATCAATTTGCTGTCCCAGCGCAGTATAAAAGAAAATTAAAAGAAGCAACACTGAATCCTAATAAGTAGACAAGTAAAGAGGACTCACATTGGGCGAGGTCGCGGACGTGTTCACACAAGAGGACTTACATTGGGCGAGGTCGCGGATATGTTCACACAAGAGGACTCACATTGGGCGAGGTCGCGGACGTGTTCACACAAGAGGACTCACATTGGGCGAGGTCGCGGATATGTTCACACAAGAGGACTTACATTGGGCGAGGTCGCGGATATGTTCACACAAGAGGACTCACATTGGGCGAGGTCGCGGACGTGTTCACACAAGAGGACTTACATTGGGCGAGGTCGCGGATATGTTCACACAAGAGGACTCACATTGGGCGAGGTCGCGGATATGTTCACACAAGAGGACTCACATTGGGCGAGGTCGCGGATATGTTCACACAAGAGGACTCACATTGGGCGAGGTCGCGGATATGTTCACACAAGAGGACTTACATTGGGCGAGGTCGCGGACGTGTTCACACAAGAGGACTTACATTGGGCGAGGTCGCGGATATGTTCACACAAGAGGACTCACATTGGGCGAGGTCGCGGATATGTTCACACAAGAGGACTCACATTGGGCGAGGTCGCGGATATGTTCACACAAGAGGACTCACATTGGGCGAGGTCGCGGATATGTTCACACAAGAGGACTCACATTGGGCGAGGTCGCGGATATGTTCACACAAGAGGACTTACATTGGGCGAGGTCGCGGACGTGTTCACACAAGAGGACTTACATTGGGCGAGGTCGCGGATGCCAGCAGGGGCAGCAGGCCGCCGCACGCGATGATGAGGTTGTCGGCCAGCTGGCTGATGAGGTGCACCGTGTTCACCACGAAGATCGCGTTCTCGCTGCTGTTCACGAAGTCTATCACCGACTTCGTCGAGTGACTTCGCCATACCTGTAATTTACAATTGTAATTTTAATAAAAAAAGTGCCCAAAACCGGAAAAAGGAAACTATATAAAATTGTATTTTTCATCCCATCTATTCGAAAAGAGCCGAAGGGTTCCACGATAAGTGCGAGCATGGTACAATTACCATGAGTGCGAGCAAAATGGGTCATTCCGGCGCACTTAATGACAGGAAAATGACATTTCGCAGGACGAAATGCGTTTTGAATTTGGAACACTAATTAATTAAAAATTTTGAACGCAATTCGCTTCGATAAAGTCCTGGTCGCGCTAAAAAAGAATACGCGGGAACTTCTTATTTGTTTTTTTTATTACTTTTTATCAAAATATTACAGACAATTTTAATTTGATTCACACAAATTAAATAAAGATGAGTTCTAGCAGTGAAATATTAACACCAAAAAGTGTATAATATTAAAGGCACAAACTATCTTAAAAATTTATGTATTACCAAACAAATCGAGAGAAAATATAAACATTCGTCACTACTAATAACAGCATCTCTTATTTATTTTTCTCATTGCAGGAGATGAAAAGCACAGTATGCCACACGGTACCAAAATTATTTAAGGCGAATGGGTAGTTGTAGCCCGCGAAATTCAATTTTTCTTACGTTTTTTGCAATTTTCAGGTCAGTGTCAGGTTGTATCTTGATGAAAATTTGATTCGCGACTATAACAGGTACGTATTCACAGAATTATAATCATCAGAATCATTAATACATCTGTTTAAGTTAGATTTCTACCACCAACACTTTTCCATACGAGATTTGTTCTTAACGGTAGAAATCTAACTTAGGAAGATGTATTAATGATTCTAATTATTATAATTCTGTAAATACGTACCTGTTATTGTCGCGAATCATATTTTGATCAAGATACAACCTGACACTGACCTGAAAATTGCAAAAAACGTAAGAAAAATTGAATTTCGCGGGCTACAACTACGCATTCACCTTAACCTGGAGCGACGTACTTCGAATCCCTCGCTACGCTTGGGATTCTACTCAGTACATTACCACCACGCGGGCCCAGTGCGGGGTTGAGGATGTCACAATACATGTCTTCGAGTTTTTGAATGACACAATCTACTACATATTTCGAAATAGTTATCGAGGACAGAATGTGGAGAAAAACGTTGTAGACGACTGCCAAGTTTCAAAAAGTGTTTTCGGACTTACTAAAATCAATCTTAAGACGTATATTTTATCCGTATATAAGTAAATATCATGATTTTACTGTATTAAACACAAATGAACAAAGATTGATGTTTTTCAAAATGTCACGAAAGTATAAGTTATGAACAGAAGACTTACTTGAATATCAGTTTCCAAGGAGAACAGAACATCTGAGAGTAATCTTTGATGTATGTAGGACCAGCGGAACTCCGGTATCCTGAAGGGGGGCCGCGTGGGGCCGGGGGAGAACATGGGGCGCGAACACTTCGATGGTCGCTTCGTTTCTGAAACAGGGCGAAATTCAATAAACTTAGAACATGGATTGATTTTACAACCAACATTTCATCTTATCGTAAGTTTTCTGCAAGCCCGAAAACTCGCTGCATGTCGTGAATTGTGATTGGTTGACAAAACTAACACAAACTCGATCCTAATTCATTGAAATGAGATTTTGACATCCGTATAATAATCTATCACACACACACACCTGTGCAGACGTCCGCGTCGTAATATGATAATAACGACTAATAGGGCGGGCAATTGGCAGTCCAGTTTCAAGCAAGAGGCAATCTAGTATTAGCTTTTAAATGTGACACTTACCAAAATGATTAGAATCCACTTGCGTGCTTGTCGAAGCACTGCGTGGCCTCTTAGGTGATGATGAAGTGTTGGTACCTTGCGTGGCGACACCCTCGCCCCTATTGCTGTCCTGCTTCATCTCACTGTCACCGGGCAAGCTTACACGTCGTTTGTCCTTGTCACTCTCGTGACTATCTTCTTCACTATCAGCCTCTTTGTCAGCTAAGAGTATGCTTTCACTGATCGTAGAGATTGGAGGAATCTCTGGTGCTTTCTCTTCTTCTTCCTCTGTCGGCGGTATGTCGACTCTTTGGCTTTCATTTTTCTCATTCTCTTCCGTTACTTCATCTTTTCTTTCTATATCTAGTTTCTCAGCCTCTTCAGTTCTAGAATTGACTAAAAATTCACCATCAAGAGGCAATACATTGCCCTCATGCGGGTGATCAGAGGGGATGACCCTCTGCGGACTGTTATCGTCAGTCGTAATATTTTCACTATCTTGCTCAATATCTTTAGTATCTGTTTCAACATTTATACTGCCTAGTTCAACGTTTTTACTATCTGACTCAACGTTTTTACTATCTGGCTCAACAATTTCACTATCAGCCATAACATTCTCACTACTACTTTCAGCAAATTCAACATTCTCACTTTGTGTCACAACCGATGAAATTAAATCCGTAACTAAATCATTAGCGATCGTCTCTGCCGCTCGCTTCTCATCTACAATCTCTTCGATTTCTTGTTCGAAGTCATCTCGGCCGTTGGGAGTATTTCCTTCAGAGTGTAGTCCTCCGGATATCGCTCCCGAGTCCGTGTCATCATCAGTCTTTAACCTCACAGTTTCGAGCGCGATGCTCAGTACATCGTTCACGATGTTGATGGCGACTCGTTTCGGGTCGTCGGGGTCATCGTCTAATTTATCTAATGATTTCTTTGGACTTGTGGCTTCGCTAGGGGTTAAGTATAAGTCTGAGCGGTCCGAGAGTTCGGATTCCCGTTCTGTGACAACATTTAGTTCTGCGACGCGTTCCGGACTGGCCGTCTCACTAGCAGATAAACTTGAAGGGATGCCCTCACTGCGGTCGGTAGTATCGTCTTTAGAAACACCATCACCAACATCTCGTACAGGGATATAATCTAGGCTGCCTTGCCTCGTTAAAGGCTCATCACTCTTCTCAAGCGTACCAACACCGGATTCCGGATCTTCTAGCAGCTTAGTATCTTCAATAATAGATCGGACGAGTTCATTTTCGGGCGGCACTTCACTCGGCGACACGACACGTTCTACGTCATCAGTAGGAGTTTCCACTTCATCGATAGCATGTTCTGTTTCACCGTCCACACAGCGCACACCTTCACTCGCGTCAGTAGTATCACGTTTGGGAGAATGCACTTTACACACTTCACTGTACACTGCGTTGTTAGTCCTGTCTGCGTTGTCTGTTTGCGTGTTACACCGGCAATGGTCGAGGTCCCTCAGCGATAATCCCGCGCCAATCTCAGTCTGCGCGGCATGGTGTAGAGGCGCAGCGTGCTGGTGCGCAGGCGCGTCGCGGCGCTCCCAGCCGCAGATGGTGGATATGGGGCGCTGTTGCCGCTCCGCCGGGTCTGTGATGTTGTCAGCTCGCCGCTGCTCGTAGTGCTCGTACATTTGGGCGAATTGGAGCTTGAATTCTTCGTAGGATACCTGAGGGAGAGGTGGAACAAAAATAAGTAGCCGCTTTCGTTGTGTTAAGAAGTCAACCACATAGATGAATTGTGTTCCAACTCTGAAGTAACACATACTCCTGGACTTGTATTATGTTCTCCATAGTGAGATCATTATCTCCTATGATTATTATGCCTTGTGGCCATACTATAGTACCTTAGAGTGCACGATGGCCAACGTGTCGACCCATACGCGCCAGCCGCCGTACTCGTGCTTGATGGCGTGATGCAGTAGCATCCGGAACAGGGAGTACACCATGTCGGAGATCTTTTGTTCTTCTGCGTTCTTCGGGTGGATGTATGCCATCGCTATCAGCCATTCCTGATGATTTTAAATTACAATTTCGGATATAAGTATTCATGTAATCAAATCAGAGTAATCAAATAATTGACGTTATCTGATTCATTTGTTTACATTTTTTACCAGATACTTTTGGAACAGACCATATTATAAACTAGGGTAGCATGACCGATGAGGGAACTGACCTGCCACACAGACATCTGCAGCACCGTCCTCCTGTTCTCCCGGTTGTTGCTACACAGGAGCGTCATGTCTGATAGGAACAGCTTCTTTACTTCTAGCAGCTGTTCTGTTTGTTTTGATTGTCTGATTAATGTGGCTACCACCTTGAGGATCACTGTAAAATAACATTTTTTTTATAATTAATCATTTTTCTTGTCTGCTAGTAATGAACAGCGGACAGTTATCATCTGCCAGCTGGTTAACGTATTATCATTCCTATTATAGAGGTATGAGGTGTAAAGTTCACTTATCCTCCATAAAAAAGGGCGGATCCTCCGACCGGGTGTTGTGTCTGGTGGGCAACTGCCGGACGATAGATGTCGGGACGTTTTACATATTTGCTAGTTGCGCGGCTCTGCTTGCGCGATGCAGAGTTATGCGTGACGTCAGTTTGTTGTATTTCTTATATGACGATGTCGATGCCGAAACATTATCATGATTAGGTCTAGTATACCAACAATATTAGCAATAGGTACACATTTTGAGGCTGATATTATAGTTACATAAAATACACGGTCAACTACAATGTCAGTAACACCTGCCTACTGAAATAGGGGCAATTGTAGCTAATCTGTCTATTTCGCCCGTAATGTCCGACTACTGGGCAAAGCCCTCCCTTTCCATGTTCCACACGTATGTCCACTGCCACCTAACATTTCTGAAAACGAGAAAAAAATATTTTTCTGAATGATTCTCAACTGAAATCACCCTTTGTCTCGGTTGCGTTGGTTGTAATGAAATGCCCATTTCGCCCTCTGTAGCAGTTACATCAGTTCAGGTCTATAAAGAAGAGTTCTCACTAGGATTCTCGAGCCGGAAGTGCGGCTGCGGCTCCGGATGACTCGTGTAGAGTATCTGCTGGCCCACGTGCTCGGTCAGCAGCTCGTACAGCGCGTTGTACACCGGCAGCGCCAGCCCCTCGCCGCACGCGCCCAGCCGCGTCGCCAGCAGCGTGTACAAGTTGTGCGGCGACATCACGTCGTACTTGCGTCTGAAAAGCAGAGACCAACCATAGATGGAAGAAGATATATGAGAATAATGTTGACTTTTCCAACGTACTTCTGTTTCGCTCGAATTAATTTAGTTATCTTTATAATTTTAGCGTACAATAAAGTATATCCTATCTCATCAGCCTATAATGTTCCTACTGCTGGAACCCAGGCCTCCTTTCGGTGAGAGGGAGTGGGCCGTAATCCACAAAGTAAAACGCCTGTCTGGGTTCGAACCTACGACCTACAACTGGTAAGTCGCGGCCGTTACCACTTGGTCACCACTGCTCAATACATATATCCTTTCTTTTTAAGAGAAATATCTTGTATCGGTACGAATTAAGCAAGAAAAGCTTATGTCGTGGTGACAATGAATAGCCGGTTAGTCAGGTGGTCGAGACAACTGTCCTGGCTATTTTAATTCACCCAGCTGTAGCGGCAGCGTTAACATTTTGGGGGCTGTCTTATGCGTTACGAAACAGAAAATTTTGCAGAAAGCTGAATATGCAGTAGGAAAATATTACAAGTACGGTTTACGAAAGCAAGTTTTCCTTAAAACTTATAATGAAGATAGCATGTATTTACTTGTGTGTGCTTCTACTGAGGAAGAATCCTAGCAGTTTCAGTGCTTGTAGTCTGATTAGTTGACTTTCTGATGACAATAGCTTGAAGATTGTCCTGACTCCACCCTGAAATTAGTAAAATATCGGATTTAGGACTTGTGAACACTTCCGTAGGGGGATGTATGAATGAATTGAAAGATTAATTGTTTACCTTAGCATCGAAAGCGGGCACCATAGAGCTTGGATGTTCCGACATTAGTGATATTAACATTTGTAAGACGTCGTGCAAGTTTTCATCCTGAAATAAACAAATATACGAAATTTCAAACTTACAGCCGTCCGAAACAAAAAATATAGAAAGGGCCAGCACTTAACGATAATTTAAAAATAACTGCCCTATTTTACAGGAAAATGAAAATGAATCATAAGGCTCCTCCAAAAAATTAAGCCCTTTTTCTGTAATTTTTCCAATACGTCGGACGTCTCATTTTCGCACAAAAGTACCAGGACCACATACCTCGTGCATAGTTGTCAAATAGTTGAGTATGGATTGTAGTTCGTCTTCTTTGACTCCGTTACCGATCATTATCAGTTGTTTTAAGAACAGCAGAATGTATGCTCGGATGGTGAGAATGTCTTTGTGAGCTGGCCGAGGTCCTTCTGAAATGGAAAATTAACAATGTTTTTCTAATCGTTGGGAAAATTAAGAAAATCTGATCCCTCAAACAGTATATTTCAATATGTTTCTCGTTAAGGCCCTCGGGGTGGCTTGGCCTTCGCACCCCCGGAATATTTGAATAGATTAAGTAAATGTTTGCGTATAATTATGCTCCGTCATGTCATTGTAATTAGAACAGTTAAATTTGAATAAGACGGATTTGTTTAATTTCCAGAATGAGAATTATTTGCGAACATTACGAGTACCTATTCTTTCATTTCACAGAATTTAAATACCAGATTGAATTATTACTGAAACATAATTTATAGACTACGTCTATAAGGCTTAATTTATAATAAAGACCGGTCCAAGAGAGTTCATATTTAATAAATTCATGCTCTCCCAAAAAGTATCTAATTACGTAGTCTCCTCGAGGTACCTGAATTATAAATGGCGGGAGCGCAATATCCGACTTTGTACTTACCTAATCCCTTAGGCGTGATTCCGCTCTTGGCTCTTGGGTTTACAACCCAGTAGTAGAACTTCAGAGTGTGTACGGTTTGTAGGACAGTACTGACTCGCCTCACGCTGCCGTATATGTGTGCGTCTGCTAAGAAATCCGTGGCCAAGTAGCAGTAGAGCCTGGCCTGTACCGCGGCCGGCGTGTGGATCCACAGCGCGGGGTTGAACAGAATGTGGTCCAACAGCTGCCAAGTGAGAAAAGATTGGCAGAAAGACTGCGGTTAGCATAGACCTTAAGCTGTCCGATGGTTGAAAGCGTATTCTCTCTTGCTTGTTTGCCTAGTACAGGGATATGCCTACGTATTATCAATACAATTACATCTTGCTTCTAATTACGTACCTACATAATATTTTGCTGTTTAAAGAAAGAAAGAAAGAAAATACATTTATTTAGCACAGACTAAAGGACACACTTACTTTTACTGCTATTTGATAAATATTGCAAGGTCTTGTGTCTACAAAATAAATAACATAAAAGCTCTTGGAATAAAATAAAATACTGTTTATTCGAAACACGTCTATACTTATTGCTTTGTCATCTGAAAAATAAGATTGAGATATTTTAAATAATGGACGTTACTTGGCTGTGACAGGGTTTCATTTTTACTGTAAAAAGCATTTGTGCAGAATAAGCCGAGGTAAATAAATATCATTTGACATAATATTTAGTTCCATTGTGTTCATAATAGCTATTGTGTCCACTTAACCCTCAAAATGCTTTACTTGTATAATATAAATAATTAACTATAAAATGAGGTAAATAATACGTGTAAATAATATAAACTAAAATTGCAAGCGCTGCCAGGGTTCATAGATCTGGTGAAGCACTAATTTTACAAGGGAATGTGTCAAGTGTGGGATCAGGGATAGATATAAATAAATAAAATACTCAAAGGCTTCAAATCCGCAAATGCATACAGTTTTTATACTTTTTTTAAAGAATTAAACTATTTTCATTAATATCTAATGATGCTTATATGCTGAATTACCCTGCACCTATGTTTTAATTACAATATTGTGAATTAGAAGCCAAAAAATCGGGTACCATCAAACTACATAAATATTGATCAGAGTTGATAGTACCCCTATGTCCCTGGATGAGAGTGGGTGTGCAGAAACAACTGTAGTAAACAGTCGAGGTGAAGTAAGCAAGAGGAACATGCGCTAACAACCATCGAACAACTCAGTTGGGAAACACATCGTGACCACGTGCGGTAGGGTGTTCTATTCTATCTCGATTGGAAATATTCCACAGCATAAAAAAGTACAAAGGATCTCTTTGTATTGTTTGGTGGCCTGGTACTCACAAAGAGATTACGCTTGCAAATCGACTTCTCAAAGACCTTTGTGCAAGTCATTAAATATGCAACAATAAACAAATCGAATAAATATTTCCAATCGAGAAAAAATCCAGTAAGTACAAAATTTACATAAAGGACGGGGCACCAGTCACACTTAAAATAAACCTGCCGATACAAAAATGGGAGTGATTGATTGTTGGTTTTATACAAATTGGCATCCGAATTTAGCCTGTACAACATGTTTGAATAACATTTATTCAATGTCTTGGCTTTTAAATATACTACGCTATTTTTCGAAGAGGTGATTTGAAGGTTTCTGAATTGAATACTTAGAAGGAAATATAATGATGCTTCTGACTACAAAATGTAGAGACAAAAGGCGTATTAGCTTCCGCTACAGCTATTAGAACAAGCATGTTTGTTAACCCAAGCATATTGACAGGTTCGTTACCAGCGCAGTGTACGAGACGCTGAAGTGTACAAAGGGAACCCAGTCGCTTATCGCGTGTTTGTTCCATTATCTAATTGACTTGTTTAATTTAATTACACATGTTTACAAGCCCCTGAAGCTGTGTAGTATGTGGCGTCGTTTCGATAATTATGTGCAGTGGGTTCTGGGACTTTCCATGAAATTGTAATTGATATGTTTGTTTGCGAAAAATTGCTGCCTAAAGGAGAGAAAAATAAAATAAAATTTAAGTTTTATTATTACTACTCGCGGAGCCATAGCTGATGTTTCTATGTGTGTTGTGCGCACACTATGTAGACAAGCATATTATAAGTTGGATGATTATATCGCAGATAAAAATGCTTGGCTAAATGCTGGTCCTGCTCCACAGGCCCTTGAGCTCACTAGTTAAAATTTCAATATTTGGAAGAGGTGCTTCCCTTTTTCTTTTTTTTAGTGTTTCTGACATTACGATCTTAATATTTATTTTTATTTTATTCAATCATGTTTTAATTGTTTAATGCTGCAATACTAAACACCTTTTCCTGTTTGGTATTAAAATTTTTATTCATCTCTTAAATAAATTGCAATCTATAGTTTTGTATCATTTAGAAGCATTTTTTCAATTTTGTAAATGTAAGAACCATGGATCCGTTTATTATGATTTTTTGATGTTGACTTGAAAGAGCATGTCAGTTGAGAATGTGTCATGCTCACTTAAATGTCTCGCTGATGGTGGCGCGTGTGTTGGATCATTCGGTTCCCTACAAAATGGTTGAGCTGGATGGTGCTGATCCATGCGTCATGTTCGTGAACGGACGCCGTCGGTTGAGACTGGTCATCTCTTAACTACCAAGGCTTATTTTTAATCTTATTTCTTGTATTGTTTCTTCATTTGTGTGTTTTTTTTTACATTGTTCTCACATATAGAAGCAACAAGAATAATGTACTCAGGATTTTGTAATATCTTGATTTAAAAGAGTGTCCATGGAGTTTCTTGCCCGTTCTTCTCCATAGAGATCTACGCTTTGGAATGGGCGACTAGCTTCAACTTTCTGACTAACTGACCGACTACTTAATTTTGACAATTCAAAAGTACCTGTAATGGTTTAATTGAAATAAATGCTTTGAGTTTGAGTTTGAGTTGCTTTGTTAAATATAACTCAATGAAAGTCAAGAAAACATCGGTTTATAACGAATAGACGAGAGATAAACAACGACCCAATATAAATTACCTTATGAAGGCAATTTTCTTACTTATTTATGGGTTGTTGTACCTTTGTAGCGCGTTTTAAACGAGCTGTATTAGTGTAATATCCGACGAATTAATCTTGATGTTTCAGTAAAACGATAAAAACAAAATTTATTGCATTAATTTCGAGAACAAACGAACTTGGACGAAATACAAAATTAGTTACGTAGAATTTAGGAACTTTTATAAAGTAACTTGATAAAAATAACAAGATAATATTTTCAACTCTTGTACTAAAATTACTTTGATACAATCTTACGAACAAATTAAAAAGAGTTCGTTTAGGTAGGTACCAATAAAAGTGCTGAACACAAAATACTTAAAAACATACCTGTTTTAGTAGCAGATCGGAATTAGGGGAGCAGCAAGTGACAAGATGTTTGGTTAGATGTAGGAAGGAGGCGAGCGTGTCGGGCGTGAGGTGGTCGCGGCTGCAGCGCTGCAGCATGTGCGAGATGACCAGGAACCCACGACACTGCAGCATGTGCTGCTGCACCGTGCTGCACGACTCCACCAGCGAACACACGAACCCCAGTAGTTTTGAACTGAGGAATCAGGAGACAATAGTTTTTAAATCTTGCAGGCCCTGTGGTTTTGGTCGCAAAGCCTATAAATGTACGATGACAATTAAATAAATAAATAAATAAAGTCCTCCAGACCGCATTTCGGCCGTGGCAGCCAATCTCAACGGAGGCTAGTCTTCGGCGCGGGAGATATAGTGCAGGCGTGTGCGCGCAGACACAGCTGCACTCTCATAGTCCGATGGGGCGGCAATCCCGCACGATCGGAGAGAGATCAGGCGCAAGACCAACGGCTTAACGTGCTTTACCAACATGCTATCTACATACCTGTACCTCGGAGTTCATAAGTATCTATAGACAGTAATCACGAAATCATAACAAATGGAAAAGTAAAAACAATTTTCCAACACTTATCGCGATACAGATTGCGACATGAAAAATTTACCTACAACGTTAAAGACGTATCCCAAAAAGCGATGAATCCCTTTTTGAGTCTATAAATAATACATTATACACTCTGGGATAATGTCCCAGCAATTCCCACGGAATAATGACGCGGTGCGTAGGTATAATTCCGTCGTAAAATATATTTCGAATTATCTTTGTGGAAATTCGTCGCGACGATCATGAGACGTCTCATTAGATGATACGAGAACAGCTAGCACAGGTAAATCTTATGCATAAATGTAATCCGTTGTACCTTTGATGTGTTGGTCCAATTTTGATGCGCATGAAGGTTTTATTTATCCGGATCCAGCCGGCCGTGACGCGGGTCGTCGAAGGTGCCGCTTTCAACTGTCAGCGCGGCTGTTATTATTCGCTTCAACCTACGTCAATATCAAACTGTGGCACCGACGTCAGCAAATAGCCACAGTATACCTTAGCACAGATTTTTGTATTAATGTGCTTTAGATAATTCCCAGTGAGACCATTTTATATTAAAAAAAATGGCTACAAAATTATGCAAAGGTTTTTTCTAATCAATACCTATCTCGCAGCGTGTACTTGTTTTTTATTTCTCGAAGGGAAAATAAGCTTCATCGCTACATAAGCTGGTACTGGTATTAACTCAGTAATAGGATTACGTCTAATTTAACGATAAAAACTCACAAGGGACATTAAAAAAAAATCATTTTAGAATGTTGCTGTTAAGACTTTTACGCAGAGCATAATAAGTATCTGAACTTCTGAAAACATGATTAATCATGTAATCAGATTTATATGATTAATTGATCTATTATCCAGTCTTATAACAGTGGGTTTGTTAGGGCGTGCCATCAAACAAATCCGATGTTTGCGTAACCCTTTAATATTTAATAAATTTGTAGGTCTCCTCATTAAAATTAATGTCACGCCTGATAATTTAATAACCGCCCTTCGTAACCCTATGCTAATATAAATTGTCGCCGCAAAATGTCGCTCATAAATCTATTCCGTTAAGCGGAGTAGACACCAGGCAATTAGGAGTTGGTAGAAGTTAGTTCCCGAGTCGTATTACAGAGTCGCTTCTGGCCGGTATGGAGTTGGAGGGCCGACTGCCGGCGGACAGTGAAAGTGCATTTAGTCAACTAACGCGCCCGAAGCCACTAGGAATATTAATGAGTGGCTTTGGCACTCGCAAACGCTCGCTAAGCCAATGCCAATGATTTAGTTCTAGTTCTGGAATCCCGCCCAACTTTATTTCGAGCCTAACTAATGTGCCCAAACTATGAGGTAACTGGGAGCTGAGGTAGCAATTTGTTCAGGGGCCGTTCAACGCTTCCTTTGTTTCAGTAGCGCACTGAATCAATTCACGCAAAGTTTTGTAATAACATTTCAGGCAGTTAGGGTTGCTGTCAACTTACTCCAGTTGGGAGACACCTACTTACGGCAACTTTCAGCATTTCAGTAGCAGGCACATTGTCTCACTGAGCTCGTTATAATGAATTATTACCAGGATCACATACCATAGCATGGGGTCTCTCTTGGGGTCTGTCGCGGGCGCATCGTGCGGCAGGTCTAGCTGTGCGAACAGTGGGAACAGAACCTGCACCCCGCCGATAGAGTTTAGTGCGCTGTGTATTGAATGCGTGACCACTGCTTTCACCTCCTGTGGACACATACAATCAAGTTATCATCACCTTTCAGTGTCTATCAAGTCTGTCTAAGTAAAAGCAAAGTAAACCCTGCTTACGGCAGTCAGAGCCTAACCACAGCCGATGTAGGCATGCTTGGCGAGGTTGGCCACGGTTCCATTGTTGCATGTTATTAGGACAGATCGCAAGCTAGTCTCAAACATATAAAATATATTCAAATTATAAAATAACTGGAAATTAAATAATTTCAGAGCACAAGATGAGCAGGGTGTAATCGAATGCTAAGCGAATCTCGCTATAATGGAGCATCGATCGGATGCGCGGTCAGACGGAGATAACTTGGTAACTCAGAATTATGCTAAGTTACGTTTCATAGCTTATTTACATTCCACTGGCTAAGATTGCTTCGTAACTTTCTCGACAAGGCTACATCAAAAGTTCACGTTAGTGCTGGCTACTCTGGCTATATCAATCGTTGAAAACAACCTACAATAATTTTCACAGCCTGTTGAAAATGTTTCTAAAAATTCATAGACACTAGTAATAGCAATTCTTATAAAGGAAAGCCGTAAGGAATCGTGATAATAGGCTGTTCA
Source organism: Amphipoea lucens (assembly GCA_947508005.1). Taxonomy (NCBI): domain Eukaryota; kingdom Metazoa; phylum Arthropoda; class Insecta; order Lepidoptera; family Noctuidae; genus Amphipoea; species Amphipoea lucens. Next base: position 24,698,076 of record OX382357.1, read on the forward strand.
CAGCGTGTTTCAGTAAACGGGTTAGATAACCTTATCGTTATGAAACATGGCGGCCTAATTGGATGGATGTGGCTGAAATCTATCGTTTGCCGGAGTCGTTACATCTCGATATAAACCCGTTGTGAGGGTAGCGTAGAGTAATGAACGTCTTTAATAGCAATGTAGGTAGAAAGAAAACTTTGGATAAGAATCTTGTCACGACCTTTCTGATAAACCTTATGAAAATGACAATCTAGGAAAGTCTACAGAAAATAACTTATTTACAATAAGTTTAGGGCATTGGCGAGTGTCACTATTGAAGTACTGGTATCAGCGTAGAAATTTCAGCCTACGCCTGGGCTTTAGATTACTTATCTGGGGAATCTGGCAAAAACGCTGTCCAGGATCGTAGATACTTTTTGGATAACCATCTCTGTTTGTTTGATAAACAGGGATGGTTATCTCGCGAAGATAATTATTTGCTTGTAACTGTTGTGCCATAATAATGCGGGTATATTCATATTTAACTTATCTGAATAATTTCTAAGTTTGACACCATTTACCTGCAGCATCAGTGCGTGTGGCGTGTGTACGAAGTACGAGACGTTTCCTTTCGGGGCGGACTGGAGACACAACTGTCCGTCAGTAGCTACCGGGTTGTACATGAACACTATCCCTGACGACAGCTTGCCGTCGTATAGGACCTGGTAACACGAGGAATTAATTAGATTTCTGTTCGTTATTTATGTTATAGACATGTACACGCAGTGCGGTGTGTGAAAAGGTAAGGATTTCAACAGATTTAATTGTAAATGTATTATTGTTATATTTCTTAAGCAAACCATACACGATCATACCCTAGGTAACTCTTGAAACGATCTATTGAAAAAATTTTGATTTGTGCCAAGAAATGGCCAAGCAAACAATCGTATAGAGTTTGCTTTAATAGCTTTTAAGTAATTAATTTCAAGGAATTATAAATCTACAGTTACAAACAAACATAAAACATTCATAAACATTCTGGAGGACCCACAAACATGCAAAGCTTTATAGCAGCACTATTAGCCTGCTGTTACCACTTTACCAGGATAGCATCAACCACACGAAGTTCACAAAAAAACCACACCAAACCATGCTTTCGTTATAAAATCTGTTTCCCAACTAAGAAAATTATGAGAAGACGCGTGTAGAAAAATTAATATTGTGCGTCGCACAATATCCTCGGCGTATAACGTTACAGCTAATGCGTTTACTTCCGTATACCAGGAAAACAGCCATTATGAGAAGTAAGTCCGTAATAATGCACATAAAACAAAATAACGATCACATTACTGAAAGTAACATGGGTTAGGTGGAAAATCTGCCAGGTTTTGTAAGTTACAAGTTTCTTATAAATCAAAAAATATTCCAAACTAAATACTTATTACATTATTTACATTTAACATTGATTAGCCCTCAGGTGAGTATCGTTAAGTCCCATACTTTTAAAAACACAAGAAAAAAAAACACATTAACTGTTAGCAATAAGTACTAGGACAACATTTTCATAAACATCTACAAAACACTAGGACAGCATAAGCATAAAAATGTAAGCGTCGACCGCAGAGTAGTGTCACCGTGGACATTAACCACGAGAGGACGTCACCTCTCGAGAGATGTGACCACTAAAAGCTATTCAGAATGTAACCCTCACTAGTGAACCGATTGTGACACGTCGACAGATTCGAAACTAGTTTTAATTACTGGAAAACCTTTCAAAACGTTCTATCTCGGCGATATGTGGACTGAAATGTTTTGGAAGATAAATGACAGCCTCGGCCCGTTGGTTTTAGTTTACACAATTTTAGTTTTTCCTTCCTCTACATAAAAAAGCAATATAAAACGGCTCGCGTGTACAGACTTTAAATAGTTAAAGGCGCACTAGGTAGTTTCCATTTTATGACCTTTTAAACAAATTGTTATTTCTATTATACACAAGTCCCGGGGTTAAGTGGCTTTAACGACTACTCACATACTAGTCTCGTTAAGGCCACTAAACCACATTTACCGAATCCAATTCCGCTTAAACTCAGTTAATGCCAGCTGAAACTAATTTTAAGTAATTCTCGGACAGTGGGATTTAAAGTCGCACGTACTACTGGTTCCGGTGGGTTTCCAAAGTGAATCCTAGCTGGGTTGAAGTTTGCACAGTGCACAGACGTGCATTACCGGGCTAATCTAAGTCCCGTCTCACCGGGAGTGCACTTAAGCTTTCTCTACTTTCTGGGCGCCTGGTGCGCGTAATGAGATTACGTGTGTTGCGTTAACAAGTCACTAGGTTTGCTGTATCCGGTAATGATTATTTGACGACCACAACGAATGAGAAAAATGTTTAAAATGTTCAATATCATTATGTCAATATCTTTGCAATCATTAAAGTTGTGTGAGGGGAGAAGCGCTTTTGAAAAGGTTTTCCCTCCCATAAGTCTATAATATAGAAAGTGCTTTTTGTACGTAAAATCAAAATGACATGCATTTTAAGAGTTTTAAAATGAAATAGCATTATAATTTATTCAACAAAGTATCATAGCGTTTCTATTAGCTTTTACAGGCGACTCTTTCGAGTGGAACTTGAGTTTTCTGCTATCTCGCAGAACGGAACGTGCTTACTGGGGTTTAAAAGAGTACAAAGCAAAACTTTTGAGATAATTCCTTTATCTTAACTACTCAGGTAAAAGTGGTAAATATTCTAAATCTGTTTGGCGTTCAGAATACATATTAAACTGTTTAAATTAAATAGATTGGCTAATCAAAGTGAACCCCGTGGCAATTCAATGATAAAAGGTTACATGTCTATTAAACCCAACCCAGACGTAATTATTCGATTTCAAGTAATTACATAAAGTTAAAGAGCCCGCATAACTAACTAGTTAAGTAATCAAGAGTATCGATCCTTCTAAATGACAGACGTAACTTAGTTTTAAAACTGAAGCCTCAATTAAAACTTGTAATCGTCTTAACACCTCCAGACGGCATGGCAACCCTCGATTATCCTAAACTTGTCCCGAGAGTAATAACCCGAGATGTCACTTACAAAGTCAACGACAGCTATCCATTACAAATGTTTGATTAAGACGGAATAAGCTTCGAGTGTTCAGTCTCCGAGTCGTTAATCATAAACTATTCGCGAAAGACAATAAACGTAGCAGTAGCAGTGCAATGAACTTGCGTACTTACAGCTGCAGTATCCGGGTTTATCGCACAACTTGCAACTTATGACATCCTGGTTCGCAAGTGAAAACTTTTACACTTAACAGAGTGTCTTTGACTTAGTTAACATGAATTATGTCTCTGAAAGAACTTTAAGTGCTAGAGCGTTCTTTTATAAAGTTCGTGTTTGAAAACAGTTCCCGAGGCGGTAAGTAACATTGGATGTGGCAACTATTTCTGCAACATTTTGCGAAACATTGTTGTATAATCAATCAGTTGTAAGACCTTTTGCTGTTTCTCTTTCCTTCCGATATCCTCTAACTTTCATGAAATCAAGTATACCTATGCAATCAAAGTCGGTAATGTACGTACGAGTACGTAATCTTCATCAATTAAGTACTATTATTCTTTGGTCTTGTCCTAAAACCTATCTGCGAAACCAGCTATTATTCCACCTTCAGCAAACAACATAGATAATATCCTTACACCAACTTTGTAAGTTAAAGTAAATTCTGCGAGGAGCGTGCAAGAGCAATTTAATATTAAAATAAATAAGACGAAGCAAAACAATGTCGGACTGCCGTAGCCATCTCGTTACACAAGATTGTTTTACTTTAAAATGCACTACCGCTATGCGATGCACGCGAATGCCTGACAGCTAGCTGGATGCGACAAATCCTTTAAATTCTTCGTTCCTAGTACGCTGATAAAATACTTGCAAGTTGTAGTGTTATTTATTGCAAGAGAATTTGTGTAGAGAAAATTGTTGTTTGCTCATTGGCAAGCGAGCATTTTTACATGCAAGTTTATAACTTTTGTGAAACTTTACAGATATAATAAGCGAATGACAAAACCACATTGTTTGGTTATAATTGTGCATTTGACCACAACAATCGTAGTTTCGTTGGCTTTCCAACCGACACTAATCAATTATACTATATAAGCGCAGAGTACTTTACATCGTAATTAATTACTAAGCATCTGCACACCAATTGATTCGCAATTGGATGTGATTAATTGATAACCGCGGAGATATCAACGGCTTAATTTCACATTCAATTAGTACCGCATGGGTCGGTAGGGTCATTATTTGGTTAGGTTACCGTTAGTGCATGACATTTGATCCCCATTAGGATGATTATGCTTCAAAAGGGTCCTAGCTTTATTACATAGTGAATTTAATTAGCGTTGGTTGGTTGGTTCACAAAATACATTAACCCTCAATCCCTCATTACTCGTTACAAAAACTAAAAAGGCTTGAAATCGTTTGTTGGATTTTTATTGTGAGTAAAGCCAACCACATCAGCACACAGTCACAGTTTTTATGACGTAACATTATGACCGGTTTTCGTACTGCGAGTGTACTGTTTGGTTGATTGTACATTGAAAGTGTCCCTCAGGGAAACATATTAGGACATTCGATTATTCAATTTAAATCGTCAATATATGTGAGATTGTAACTATGACAACAATAACATACCTAATTGCTGCAAGACTGTCGCTCTTTAAAGAGCGGAACTAATTCAATCCCTTTTCAAAATTGTTCACCAACTTCCGATCTTGAACAACAAAATAATTCCGTGTACAACAAGTGTACTAGAGAACTTTACATCCTTGTCGGGAGCCGCCATAGTGCTGCCGATGTCACAAGTTAGTTCCGCTTCTTAATAAAGCTAGAATAAAAAAACTTCTAGAGGACTGGGGCAGGCTCGAGCATTCTCCCCTCAACCTCCCTATAACAGAACTATATGGTTCATAAACCATAACTAACACAGAATAAGATGATGCAGAAGGTAAGTATACAGTACAGTCCCGGGCATAAATACCTCACAATTTCCAACATGACCAGCCTCAAGTCAAATACTCCAGAAATTCATTATTCGAAAAGTTTAACAACCATATTTTCAAGTTTTTTCTAAAATATATTGTTCCTGTCACAAAAAAATATGGGCGCCAAAGTTTTTCTACGCTTGTTTTCCACCTTAGTAACTAAAGTAAAGTATGCCAAAACAGTTCAGGTTCATCAGTGATAAGATCTGTGTGTTAGAACAGGCAGTTTCGCTTGTTTCACTTGTCGTACAGCGGGCAAGTCATGGCGGAACTACTGCGGTTTCGCTGCCATGGTTTCGCGTGAAAAATGTGATACCCGCCTAATAATCTTAAAACCATATCATTATGAAGTAGGTATTTTCACAAAATTGCAATCGTTATTCCACGAACATCTCGCGTATACTAGTTATTGAACAAATTAGGAGGTGGGTATGTGCTCGTACTCACGAGCGACCTGCGTCGACGGCCGCAGTTGCCTCTGCCGTAGACGCGTGTCGCTCGTGTGTATGCACACTAAGATATCCGTGGAGAATTCTATCCTTAAAATCAGTTTTGGCCTGTGATCTTTATTACTTTATGGTATAAGTATATAGTTTGACAAGTTCTCAAAAGTATGTTAATTATTTAGTTTTCGTACATACTGAAGAGTTTCTAGATAAACGCTTTCACTACGTATTATTAGGTACAAGTGCAAGTATAACGGATGTAGCGAGCTTCATTAAAAAGTTATAATCAACATGTAGGTACTCGAGTATAGAACAAAGAGAAACTTTAGCCAATAATTAAGATACTGAGGTACAGAAAATTACTAGTGATGTTGTCAATAAGAACTTTCACTAACAAAGAATTGATTTACTTTTGTGAGACAGCCCGTAATTAACATTTATATTAGTTTGCAGCCTTATCGAATCTCATTTTATGCTCCAGAGAACTTCATCGCAATTGTATTGGTTCTAGAAATTGGAGACACAAACCTTAGTTAGGTTTGGCTGAATGTAGACATTCATAATGAGGTCCCTAGCTGCTTAGTCGAGATGCGAACTGAATAATTTATTATTTTCTTTTCAACTAAGAAAGAAAAAATGAGATGTCCACATCTGACTAATTAGGAATGCCAAACGCGCGCCACAAAATATACCTACCGAGTCAAACATTAATTTGCGTTATGATTAAAATTCTGTCCGTGGACTTTTTACCAAATTAAAAACGTTTTCTCTTATTTTTCAAAGACAGTTTAAATAATTATAGAATTAATTCCAGCTGGCAGATTTCATTTTCTCATACGAAGTTGGCGAAAATACGTGAACTGTGTACTAAGATAGCATTGACTGAGTTTAACGACCTTCTGTACGTTGCAGACATAAAAAAATACAGATTTTATATTGCATCGTACCCCTCTTTACAAAAACACGCGGTAACAAATACCCACATAAAGTTAAAGCCTTCAAATGAAGTCTGTTTACTAAAAACAAGGTTTTCAAAATCAACCTTCCGTCAAAATTGCACATAAAATTCGTTTTACTGCCCCTAAATTTTACGTGGCAAGTACATTCTCATTAAGCAAGTTGTTTTATGACGTCACACTAGAAAAGTTATATGGCTCAGTGCGAACCATAAAGCTGCGACGCGAAACGCAAGGAGGTTGAAAGGTTACACTGGCCCCGCCAATAAAGTGTTCGTTCGTTGCCTGTAACTTTCCTTAACTTACGAACCGTGTGCAAATATGCGCTCCTGGTAAAAGTATTTGCTGAGCGCTTGAATATTTGCAACATTTTTGTGGATGTTAAAAATAAAATATACAGAATTAAGATTGTATTTTTGTTGAATTTAGAGAAACCCGAATTATCATATCTACCTGCAGCATATCACAGAATTTTTTATAGTGGAAGGTGGATGGATTGTTCAGTTTGATGGTCTGTATATACTTCCCACACCTTAAATATATGCATTTCTGATACATGCTGTATAATACCAATAAATTATGTAAAATCCGGTTAAATTTAGTTCAGCTATGTTCAAATGGCTTCACCGTTGAACTCACGACCTTTCCATCACTTACCTACTCAGCGGGCAATGTCGGTTTTAATGACAATGGTTATGGCAGGTCCCCGTCGGTCTGCCCAAATAAACGTTCAAAATAAACATTTTGTTGTCGCTTCGTAATTACGGCTCCCTGACTAAATTAAACACAATTTTCTTAATTAATTTCGAGCAAAAAAGCGAGATACTCTTAAAATATTCATGAAGTTACGTTTTCAAGTAGCAGTGTGACGGAACGCGTGAATATTAGTCAAATTAGTTCGCCAAGAACGATGGCGAAGCTCTCCAAACTCATTATTATCTCTAACTCCGTCACAATTAATAAAAAAAATCAATTAGGAAAGTTTTAATTGCATTCCCGCAGCGGCAACACTTGTAATTTTTCTTTTTCGCACAACTTTGTCATAATAACTTTATGAACACCCATCACGGTCAGCGGAAAATAGGATTCCATTAGTTGGTAAGTAAGTATTTTCTATATATCCCGTCTTAGTTACAGTCCTGTATAACGATTATTTGTTAATTTATATTGCACAACATAAATTCAACCTCTTTTATCACATCCTATAACCGAGTCACTCCGTTAGGTCGTCATCACGAAGTTTTCATTGCTAAAACAAAAGAGATCTTCTACTACGATTACAGATACATGAGAAGCCTTCCTGAATATTCAAAGCCATTTAAAAAGTAGTAATAAGCGGGAAGTTACTTCAAAAGGCGTACAAAGTACTTCATTATCTGAAACACGAGAGACGTCTGAAAGACTCAAAAACTCGTTACAGATTATCTTGATATTAAATATAAGCCGAAGTATTTAAATATCTTTAAGGTTTAATAACTGGAATTCTTAAACATAATAGGGATAAAGGCATTTTCGAGTTCATCTTTGTAATAGTAGGACGAACAACCCTATTGAACAAATTCTGTTTTCAAATACGAAACGACGTCACAAGTGAAACAGAATTATTCACTAAGGGTCTTGTACTTAAACATACAAAAGAATTTACAGTAATAAATGATGACTGGGGCGAAACGCGAGCTTACCTACGTTGATATTCTACATAAGCCCTTTCTGAAGAGCGTAATAAAATCATAGACAGTAGCTACCTAAGTAATTGTAAGTACTTACATATGAAGCTCTATCCGAAGCTCCACTGAAGAGTGAACAAACACGACATTTACAAAGTATTTATTCACTGAATGGCAAGATCAGATTAATCCGCCTCAAGAAAGTTTTTCCGAGCAATGTCCTCAAAGACCGTAAACGATTCAAGAGCTAAGTAAACCTGGGAATTTTCCGGAGAGTTCCACTATATATAAGTTGTACCTTTTACTAGAACTGTAGAAGATTTCATCAAGTCCAATTATAATGAAACAGCAAGAGGAGGGCGGCCATTACGAGTCGTCTCAAATGGCTGACCCTTTGGGTTCTTACTCTCCTAGTGAGCCGTGCGGTAAGTGCGAGCCCAAAACTTGGCATATCGTGAACAAGGTGAAACTTGTGCGAACGAGCGCGGACAACGGCCTGTTTGTTGTTGTCCCTTTGGTGGCCATACTGCGATATTGCGGGGCACACTTTACGAAAATTGCTCCTTTGCAGCCATTCTGAATGTTTGTGAATTGATATTACATACGAAGCAAATGGAGATTGTGTTAACAGTTAGATAGCACCTTTATGTCTGTTTCCCATTTATATGAGGCATTCGTATTAAGGAAATTATCATTCGTATACTACTTAGGGACTAGGGTTTTATTCCCGATAACCATATAGTTAAGTTGTTCTTCTCCAACTACATATCATCATTGAAAGCATACAATTTACTAATTTAAAGTCTACTTCCAAAGGGGGAGGTAAACATAAAACAATAGGCAGCTAGTACTAGACCCGAACCCTTATTTATTCAGGACTAATGAAGCCCTGAATGCTACCTGAAACTTTTACTTTTACAATCCAGGGCCAATAAATAACATTTGAGTCGAGTTTAGATTTAGCGAAGCGTGTCGACAAGCCAACAAAACCGAAACGTCCGTCCGTGTGTACACAGTGCGATCTACTTCATCCACACTGTTGTACGGAGTTCTAACTTTAGATTAATATCAAACTAGAGTTTAAAGTAAAGTCGGATTAAATCTGTTGATTTAACGAAACCAAACATACTTGTAAGAAACAAAAATGTTAGTCCACTTTAATCAAGTCCAAGTAAATATAATATTGAGCGAAGGTATAATTTAGAACTTATTTTAGATTCATTTTCATTAAATGTTAATCGTACAAACACTGCGACATCATTAAAGTTGCAAATGGATTTGCTTTGTGAGTTAAGATAAAATATTTGCGCAAATCCTTTAAAATATCAAGTCGAAAATCTTTTGATAAATCGAGTGATTTAGCTAATTTCCTCAGCAAATCGAATTACTTTAGCAATTTCTAACAATCGAAGAAATTAAGTCGCTTTTTGTTGGCTCGTTTCCTTCTGTGTATTTAATTATATTCATTTTAGGAATCTGTTTGAAGGCGGATATTATAAAAATGGTTAATATATCTCTAATCTGTTTACCACAAGAATGTATTAAAGTTAGGTAGAGTTACATCATTCCATGCAGTTTCTTGATTAAATCTGTAAACCCAAGACACCATCAGGTTAGTGGAAAATGTAGAAATGTAGATTCCGGAATTCCTTTTACAAACAAGATTAATCCCGTCTAGAACACAGTCATCAGCGGGGCGTCTTACGTCGTGAACGTTCTGCGTCGGATCGTGAATGAGGTCGCCGTAGCGGTCCACGCGGACCTCCATCGACGGCAGCGGCGTGTGGCACTCGGCGTCGAAACGAAACTGACCCTGGCACCACACATGAACAGCAAATGGACATTACACAGTGACACTTTGTACAGGAAGTGCTCGGTGATCGTGGCGAATAAACATATTCACAAAAGCAGGACAAAACAAAAAACAGAATATAAGGGCAAGCGGCGCGGCATGCTTACACGCTTGCATGCTTCAATATCTACGAGCATGGAGGCATGCGCGGCGGCCACTTCGCGCGCCTCGTCGGCCATGCGGCGTCCTCGAGGAGTCGCGTCTTCTTTCACAACTACGCATGCTTCTTCTTTTTCTGCGGGCTTAGTATCTTCTTCAGCGGAAGCTACATCAGGCGGCTCAATCTCAGGAGTTTGGGGGGAAGTTTCGGGATCGGGAGGAGGAGGAACATCAGCGTTCTCAAGCTTGGGAGCGGTCGTCTCGCTCACCCTTTTATGATTCTCCGGCAAACTGATGTTGCATTCGTTGTCGAAACGGAATTGACTCTGTTTCCGTGGTAAGCAAGAAACAAATGTAAACATGATATATTAAGTTATGTGTTCAAGAGTTCTTTAAATAAGAGATTTTTTTATCATCTTTCATTTAACAAGATGTTATTTAGACAAGAAATCATTTGGATAAAGAACCGTGACTTAAAGCTGACTCACCTTATAGCCGGGCCCCAGCCTGTGCATTGCGCAGATCTGGTGCGTAGTGAGCGCCTCTCCGAACAGATAGATGGCGGCCATCTGTCCGCAGAACACTCGCTCCTCGTCCAGCTCTGCCGTCGCGCCGATGTAGCACTTGTCGAAAGGCTATTGAAAAGTCAACACGTTTTATCAGTTAGTCAAGCTTTTACAAAGTTTAGCTTTTCTATAGCACTTATCGGCGGGTGCTATGTTTCTGTTGTTACTCGCATCTACATAAAATAACTTGACAGTAAGTTTTATATAAGTCAAAGAATTCTTATTCAAATATGTAGTATTTAATATTGCACAAATACCAAACCAAACCTAGTTAGATGTTATTAAAATTGAAGCAAAAGTCACTTCAAGTAAACTCATCTTATCCAAGTAACTTTCGACAGCTTCTCCTTAACTACAAAATTAGTTTAGAAGCACAAATTACTTCAAAAAATTAATTTTCTTTCGTAAAATATTTCGGCAAAGGCGTTTGGGATTGGAAGGCATTTCATATTCGCCGATATTTTAGCCAAGATCGTAATAAGGTCGGAATTGAATCAAAACTTATTGGTGGACGAGGTTCCTGTTAGAGTAAGCAAATCAAACATTTGTGGCAAAAGCTCTTTAATACAAAATGAAGAGTAAGGTTACCGCGAAGTATTTATCGGAGGAATTTGGGGCCAACAACGTAAAGCAAGTTTGCCCTAACTGATAGAAACCCACTGTCGGACTGTTTATGTAATACATGCAGATACATTAGACCACATAAGTAATGACGGTATGATATTTAATGAAAACGTAGCCACCATAATTAAACTAAATGATTTCATAATGAGAACACGATGGAACTGATGCAACTATTCGCCAGTTATGTAATTTCGATGTGTGTGATTTAGATGTGTTTTTGGAAAAGAGATTTTTCATTGAATCAGTTTAATTAAACGCAAATATGCTTTGGGCATTATGACGGTGTTTATCAAAATGTTTAATTAATATAACGCCAAACAGTTGTTTGTTTCAAATGAACTGAATCAGTAGGTATTTAGTTATTTCAGAGTATTTAGACAAAGGGTCGTGGCTGAGTTAGAAAATTGTGAACGTAAAATGTATTTTGGCCAAATTAAAATGAAGTATATTTTTATAAGGTATCGTACTGTTAGATATGGAAGGTCACAGCTTTTGGCAACCTTAAACCATATTGTTTCTAAATTAATAAACCTATTCTCAGTACCTAAGTACTTACTTGATATTTGGAACAACACAACATGTTAAAGAGTTCGTCAATATTGTACAAGCATATTTATAGAACTAAACGATAAAACTTTTAACAGGATTATGTTGGAAAATGGTTTAGGTAACAGAAACTTTTACATTAATTACACTACCGTGTAAAAATAAAATTAGGTACTGTAGAGACCACTTTGAGAGATTCTGACCTCCATGCGAGTCAGACCGCTTGTATTTGAAGTATGTTCCATACGAACATTCAAGCATATGTCATATAGAGAGTCGTAGGTTTGACGTCCAATATATAAGTCGATAATTACATAAAATATGATGAAAGACTCCTAAATAATACGATATAAAACTCTAACTGGAGTTTTATTCAATAATATATATACCCCCGTGGCCTAGGTGCCACAGTACCTTAACAAAATTAACATAGTCAAAATATCTATTATTTTAAGGTATATGAGGCTATATGAGGATTTATGAGCCGTTGGTCCCGGCTGTCATTCGTGGATCTTTGACAGTCGTTACGGGTAGTCAGAAGCCCGAAAGTCTGACAACCAGTCTTACCAAGGGGTATCGTATTACCCAGTAACTGGGTTGTGGAGGTCAGATAGGCAGTCGCTCCAAGTAAAATACTAGAATACCAGCTGGTTAGACTGGAAGCCGACCCTAACTTAGTTGGGAAAGGCTAGGCAGATGACGATGATGAGGATTTATGAAGATTTGAAGACATTGCGCCTTACAACAATAACGTACTCATAGTATTGGATGGTTTTCTCAACAAGATACGTCTAGCATTCCATAGTTCTTCTGAACAAGTTGTCGTGACCATTAAAGCCAACATTAGATAACACTATGGCAGGTTCAATACACAGCGATTATCGCGCGCGCAGCCTATCGTTAAGGCAGTCGCACACGCCGCGTTATCCCCAGCTCTGTGCACAGTAATGGCATGTAAATTCACATTTACAGCTAAAACACTCGTGTTTAGTCACAAATGGTGTTTTTGAGCGGCACGTGGGGGTTTAGCGGCCCCGATTTTCGCAATATCGTTTGAAAGCGCGTTGCTCAAATCTCTTTTACGTGTCAAATTTTATTCCGTTTCAGGAATTTTGTAAAAGCGTTTTCATTTTAATTTATATTTCAGAGACCGCTAAATACAACATTATTTTTGTAGGTTTTATTGAATTAAGAATTTACATAAATAGAACTTCAAAGTGATTGAATTAGAACCTCGAATTCAATGCCATTATTAGTGGCCATTCTGTCCAGTATTCAAAGGGTCTAATTCAGTTCTTCGTAGGCGGAATTTATATCAAAGAGATTTTTTTCTAACAACCCTTTGGTTTCAGAATACTGAACTGATAAAATAATTCGACCCGTTGTAATGCCGAGGTATAGAATATAAAATTAATTTTGAATGAACGTGACCTCTGATTTTAATTATCTTTCTTTTAAAGGTCTTTCAACTATTGAATTTTATTACTTAACTCTGCAATAATTGATTGCTAAGGTATAACGTGCCGGTACTCCAGCTCGTCTCGTCACACAGGGGCAGGTATATAACATAGTCCCAAATAATTAGTTTGTCTTCATAACGCTAGACAAGTTCATTTTGCAGCAACTAAGCGTGGCCACGTCCGAGCCTCAGTGAATATTCATAGGCATGCATGAACTAACGCCAACTTAATCCCTCGAGCGGCAATGAGAATACCAGGAGAACACGAACTAAATGGAGCTTCACAAAACAAATAAAGGAAGAATCCCAATCAAAACAATACTACAACACTGGCTGTACGAATTCGCGCGCTTTCAGCCTAATTGGCTGCGTATTTTTTTAATCGGGTTGCTCGCAGCATGGAGCTTTTGTAGCGGCAACACAAAATTAATTAATGTAGCGGAACGAATGTGGACGTGAAGGTATTGATAGATGATTCTGATGAAATGGGGCTTTATTTCCACAATCATAATAACAAGGTTTAAGGCCAACAACGGTCATTTGGGTCACAATTGTAATAATATTCGGGACTCCATCCCTTGTGGCACGCGGGCACGTTGGCAATCAATCGATGATTTCCATTTGATTAGAGTACCGATACAAATTTAAATTAGCTAATTATGTTTCGATGTTATTTTACCTGTTGTTTATTTTGTAACAATAGAAACTGATATCAGTACCTATTAAAACTTATGATAATTAAGTAAAGTAAGAAAACAATGTCTCCAGACGGTAGAAGTTTTGTCAAACTCTTAAAACTTGTATTACTATGAAGTCCGCATACATCCACAGGAATTTGCATGGCATTACTTGTAATAAATTGCTGCTAACGACACGTACGTGACGACTCGAACGCACAACTTGTCGCAAAGGGGGTGTTCGCCGTAGATAACCGAATGTATTATGCTAAGCTCATATAGAGTTATGAGCACTTGGTACTTGAGGCTGGATTAGGGATACCATTTAACTACTTGAGAAACGCCAGATTACACTTAAGAAATATTTATAAGATTATAACTAAGGACATAGCATGAGATTCAGCTAATTTTAAAGCTACAAATCTTCATTCGAATCGCGTAACCAACTCTTAATCCACCGGTTTAGAAAATTTGCCCTTTCAACAACTAGACTACCACAATATATTATGGATATGGATAGATTGTCATCAACATGAATTTCCGTGTGGAGACTGAATACGTTTTGGGACTTACGTCGTTGGTGGAGACGAACCACGCCATCTCTGTGCTGGATGCTAGCTGTCCGTTCACCAAGCATTTGATCTCGCTCTTCGTCCATCTGTTGTATATGTACACCACCGCTATCGCGTACCATCTGCACGGAAAATAACACTTTATCATTATAATTCAAGAGCTTATTTTTGACCCCCAAGCATTCGTTTAGATAGGAGTCCCAAAATCATGAAATCCTTTCGATTCATCATCATTTAGCTTCGTCATAATGATGTAAGTTAGTAAACAAGAGGTCATTCATTTTATCAATCATAAATCAACAAGACATGCGTATAGTTACGATTTAGATGATCCAGTTCAACATTAACCGGTTGAATGCCGTAATTACAGAAACAATTAAAAAGCCATTGTGTCTCGCGTGGATCCACGTTATGGCAAACGAAGAGTTAAAGGTTGAATGCAGATTTGTAAAAGACATTCAAATAAAGGAGCATTTTTTGTACTTAATCAAGTGTAGTGGAGTGTGTAACTTTGAAAATGTTCAGTCTACTGTAATGCTCTGTTCAAAGAGTTCAAACATGTTCGACATTCTCCAAACAAATAAAATTAATAAAACGTTTGTTTACGCGAGTTAAGCTGTTCCACATAACAACTCTGGAACGGATCCCTGTTCATGCACTCTGCTAATAACTTCTCTCAACGTTCACAGAGGAAAATAATGAAATTAAAGTAACTGGATAATTTTTGGGCCAACTTTTAGCACGAAAGCCGACCGTCGTCATAAACTGACTACACGGGAAAGTTTATTTATACTGCTGCAACTTTTTCACTGCCCTGATTTAGTGTTTTGAACAAAGTTTTAAAATTTGGTAGAAGCACGTTCAAATATGAACCGCACCACAGCTTTAAATAATTTCGTGTTTTTAACGATATAGCAGTATTACAGTGGGGTGTTTTGTGCCTCCTGCCAGTAACAGATAAGGCAGACAGACTCATAACAATCGCACTAAATATCCCAAAACTGGTGATGCCAGCAGCAGATGTACCACTGTGCCACGGGAATGGCTTTGGTTGCTCACAACCTCACTGAAGGTAGTGGTGAGTGAATATTGGCTATCCTTTTGTGCCCCTTTTATGAAAAAGCAACCAATCTACTGTAGTTGTCTGAGTAAGGAGAACTTACCTTCTGGGTTGAAATTCGTATTTGACACAATGTTGAAACCCCTTGCCCCGCACCTTCATTGATGTGAGAACGAGACAGTTGCCGACGAAGTGTGCCGTGTAGCCCACGCCTTTACTCGTTTTGAAACTGTCGCGGACAAATTAACAACGTCAGTTAATTAAATAACACCTGCACTGCACTTTAATAATATTATTCAACCACACATAGGTACATTACTACATTAGATGAGAAGCAAAAATAATAATCGCATCATACACTCTAGATAGGGCTTAGTCAGCATAGATATGCAGCATATTATGATCTTCAAAGTAGACGTGGCGTGTGGCGAACTCGCAATTCAATTATCTTCGGACACAAACCGAAAATGATTTAGCTTAGTACCAGGATAGCAGAGCACAACCGAAACTACACTTGAAACGTCCGAGCTCCACTCAAATCAAATGAAAAGTTGGGAACACAGGTGCAACCGCGGTCTGTGGCTACACGCGATTTACGGAATACATTTGGCATTCGCACTGTAATACGCTTTTAGTACAAATTGACTTGATATTGCCTATCTGACTCCTTCCAAATTAAATTGTTATACCTTGTACTGGCATTATTAACTAAATGTTTCCGCACCAGTAATTGCCTCAAATTACCAAGTGGAGCGGTAACGTGTTACTGAGAATGTCGAGGGAATATAAAAACTTAATTTGGTGTATGTATGTTTTTTTCGCGTGGGGGTTGTTTGATGTAGGGAAATTGATTTTCAGATCTAAATTAAAGGATAAGTATTTTATCCATACCAATATTTTTATTATTTTTCCTTGTTGCCATAACACGTCATAGCTTCATTAAAAATACATCCAACAGATACAGAAATTATCGCTATGCCTGTACGAACTGTGCCTACACCTGTTCATTTCACAAAGTTTTGGTCTTCTATTAGAATCGTAATTACCAGGAGTCAATAGAGAGTCAATAGTGACATAGTTACCAGTATAGATATGGTTTCTCCCTCTCGATGTTGACGGAGTTGATGGGGTCGAGCCGGAACCACGTAGTGAAGGTGAACCCATTCTCGTAGGGCCACCTGGCGAGCGGAGGCAGAACTACCGCCTGCAATAAAAGAACATCATACAGTGGGGAATATTAATTGTGGAATAAATAACGCTTGCTTTTTTTTTTAATTACTCAATTGAGGAACTTAAGATTAAGTACATTATAACAGATAACGAAACATTAGTTGCCCAACCTGTGAAACCAATAGACCAATAAGATAGTCAGAAAATTAAAATAGGTACTTCGAATGAATTAGGCTTATGAGTTGATTAAGTACCTAATAACGGTAATGGATGGCAGACATCTTACTATCTTTCAAAGAATAGTAGGTGCAAAAAAAAATCCAGCACGTAGTGTTTCCATCAAAGTTGTATAAGTAAGTAAGTACTAAGAATAATATCCTCAATACAATGGTAAAGCAAAAACTTTTAACTATATTAGGTCCCAATTTAAATATACAGGATGAAATTGAACACATGCGACAAATCGAAATGGGAGATTGTACTCATTATTATGAACAACTTTTACTATGGGACCAAACCTGAAATCGCGAAAAAAAAATCAGTTGTTCCCTACATTTTGATGAGTTATGCGAACATAAATGTAGGTAACAGCTGATTTTTTTTTCGCGATTTCAGGTTTGGTCCCATAGTAAAAGTTGTTCATAATGATGAGTACAATCTCCCATTTCGATTTGTCGCATGTGTTCAATTTCATCCTGTATAGTAACCATTTGTGTCCTCTATCTAAGTAGATCAGATATACCCACTCGGAACACTGATTTTCTTTAAAATCGCACATAAAAATGTGGAATCCAAAAGAGCGAAACTTGGCAAGTGGTGCGGCACTCGGCAGTAAAAACTTATTTTATGCTCCGATGGAAGGCCAACACACAGGGATCTCTTGTAAAGGTTCCTATCGAGATATCGTCTCAATAAAATCTACATATAAGCTCCTTTTATCGTCACTCCAATCTTCCATTTCGTATGTGTATCCAGTATAATAAACAAACGTTCACCAACAATATAAACAAGTTATATCTACGAGTACCTTTTCCACGAATTACAATATTATTCGTAAATATTAGTATCACGACATGTTATTAGGCCTTAGTTGAGAAGATTTACTGACCAGAAAAAAAAAGTAGGACGGAGATTACATGAGGCTCGACTCTTTAGTGGCAATAAGCTAGAAGACGCCTGATACGAACATATAAATGGGTTCATACGACACTGATTAAACTTACTATGTCGTTCTAGCTCAGGTCCATTATGAGTTAGCTAGATTAATTTAGCTTTCCAAGGTATTGAGTAACGGGTTATTAAAACATAATATTATGAAGACGGGGACGTTGAATGTATAGAGAAACCTTTAAATGATTCGCAAAATGTAAAATAGTTTTCTAAACTTGTAATGAGGATCGCACCGGACGCCCAGTCGTCAATATAATTCGCACACAACGCGAACGCGTACATGACAAAGCGCGTCAATGTGTGCGACGAGGCGAACAAGCGACGCAGCTGCGCAACTGGTTCGATATGCGTCACCCACCGGCGTCACCGACCGGTTGGAAATCAGTAGCGCGGGGCCCGCCGCTGAGATCACTTGTGGGTTGCGTACCGGTCCGCAATCATGGCGCGCGATAATATGAGCGAGCAAAATATAAATATCCGATTCGTGAAGGAGGTACAGAAATATCCGGCGCTATACAACTTTGAGTTGCCTTCGTACACTCGGAGGGACATCAGCGACGAGGCTTGGGAGAATGTGGGCAAAACTATGAACATGACACGTGAGTGAGGTTATTAGTACATGTTTACGCCGCAGTGGCGCTAGTTGTATTCTCGAACATTCGCGACCGAAGTGTCCTTCACGCCATCTCGTGAACGGTGTGCGGCAGAAGTCAATGTTTATCAACGTTTTTGCCGTGCAAATACTTAGAATATTATCAGAAACAATTGTTTTACACAGGAATGTGCCCTTTTGCATAACTTTGTAGTGATACAGATTCGTTTGTTACATTCTTATGTTTGTAGGTTATGTTGTTGTAAGTAGTACAGACCTACGTTCCTGACATATTTTATTTCACATTAAAATATACGTCTTAAAACAAATGTCCTACATAGGTATCACTGTTATCTCGTTTTGTGCCACGATAACATCGATAGTGTGATATAACGCGCGGGGCCACGCGCTCACAATGTTGTTTGTTGTGAATGCTATGCTCACACTTGGCGCGGCCGCTCGGCGTGCATCAAATACACCGGTAGTGACCGGTAGTGACATTGAACCGCCCCTCTGTGACGTCGCGCGTCGCCTATAATGATAACAATATCAATTACATTATTATAGTGGGGATTCAGTTATCTTTATCCGTGTATTGTTATAATTCTTACACAATGTTATTATTAGCGTTTGTTTACATATCAATGATTCACAGATATATTTAAATATAATATAGCATTACGCCTGCTTTTCTGAAGGAGTAGGCTGAGGCGTTGAGCACATCATATTGCCAGTTATGATAGAAGTACAATATTCGAAATCCGGGCTGCAACTAAGATCTTTCTTATGAGAACCCAGCTGTACTTTAAAATTTCTTACAGATCTATGGCATTAGTAACTAACGAACTGATACATAAGAGAAAGAATACTAATATAACTAAAAAACCACTTTCATTAGAGAGTAGAGTTAGCTTATGATGTTTTCTGTCTGTAAAGAATTATGAAATCTTTTTTAAATTTATTTTCTTTACTTTAATATTCGGAACTTAGCTCGACCCGGGTATTGAACATAATGTAGAATTGCGCGTTTAGGATTCGTAGCAGTCGTTTGCGAGTCTTGCGACGAGGTAATCTTACAAGGAAATACAATATAACATTCTGTTTCCAGCTTCAGCATGCAGAGAAAGATGGAGGAATCTGCGAGCCGTCTTCATGAGAACCATAAAAGCTTCTCCGAAAGGCTCCACGGGGAAAAAGAAACCATACTATCTATCAGAAGTGATGCAGTTCGTAATACCGTTCATGAGACCCGTCGCAAAGGCAGAAGCAGCCGCCAAAGTGAAACAGAAAGTACAGGTAAAAGCAACAGAGGAAAGTAAAAAACCCGTACAATTTGAAACAAGTTCAGATGTACAGTTTCAAGTTGAACACATTAAAGAAGAGGCGCCAGATGATATCGATATCTCAGATGTGTCAAGCGAACAGAGTATTGAAGAAGAGAAGGAAATAACAGTCACGCGGAAACGGCCAGTACAGGAGGAGATACCTCACCAGAGTATGAAAGTAGCTAAGATAGCGCAGCCGTCATCATCATCAATGACACTTGATAGCGACCACGTCAGGTCTTTCCTTAACAGTCTCTTACCTGAACTAAACGAAATGAACTCTGCACAGTTCAAGAACTTTAAAAGGCGAGTGTTACTACTTATTGATGATATCGTGACGGAAATACCGGGGTCTCCGAGGAGAACCACCGATGATGAATTTATCATATAAAGACTAGAACTGTTTAACTAATTAGATGATTAAAGTAATTATGAAGGGCGTTGAAGTCCTATCCACTTAGATTTAATATTTTCAATATAAAAAATCTTGAAGAAATACAAAAAATATATTTAAAGAATCGTTTATTTTATTTTTCTTTTCTGGATTTATCATGTACATAGGTAGCAATTGTAACATACGAATCTAGTCAGAACCAGACTTGATTTGATTGAAGAAAAGCAAAGAATTTTCCCTACTTATATTTTGCACTTTAATATTTTCATCCATTGCTGCTTCTTTCGTCTGTCTCTTCGTCAAAAATTTAAATTGCCTTAGTAAAGGAGTCAAACAGGCAATAGCGAGGGCTAACTAAAACAAAACGTTAAGCTGGCATACTTCCAAAAGTTCTCGTTACAGCGCATTCACGTGTAATTGCACACCAGTTAAAAACGTTAGAGAGATGCTTGTAACTCGACTTTATAACAATGATAGAAACTAGCAAATCACTGAGCTTCTTAATTAAAACTGTTAAAAGTAGATTCTTCTAAAGAATTAACAATATTGTGTTTTTCAATCAAAAGAATATCAAACACAAATTATTCATCCACTGTTTTAACAGCGTAATGTAACATTTTCACTTATGATTATTATGAATTTCAATAAATTGATTCGATACGGTCTTCATTAATCCGAATGAACAATAAATATTTTATTTTCCGAGATCATTATTACCAGG
The DNA here is from genome assembly GCA_947508005.1 of Amphipoea lucens. Classification (NCBI taxonomy): domain Eukaryota; kingdom Metazoa; phylum Arthropoda; class Insecta; order Lepidoptera; family Noctuidae; genus Amphipoea; species Amphipoea lucens. Next base: position 24,718,970 of record OX382357.1, read on the forward strand.
ATTCCATATTTAAGCGACAGTAGTTGAACACGACGTTTTGTAGCCGGCACATGACATTATTATACTCCTAGCACACGCTTGGCCAAAATATAAAGCCTTTTTTTAGATTTTGACGCGTATTTATATTAAAAGGATATTTTGCTCGTATTTATCGAATGTCCTACATGTCTGGGTAAAAAATGGGAACACGTTGTATTGACAGAGGTTACAGTGAAAATTGATTGGTGTTCAATACGTCGACGAGGACGACCCTTATATTAGAAGCCCGTTCCCAAGGATCATGAAAGTATGTTGTCATATTTTTCCTGAAATTCCATATTGAATTTATTACATTTGAAGTGGTGAATTAAACTTAAACTACCTACATTTAGTTCTCCTTATCGGTCAGTGTGACCAACGTTAATCGACGATCACCACCATTGTGTTCATCGTGATCGTGTGTGGTTTTGCTTAGCGCTGGAGGGTGAAACAGGAGAATTCTCTTATATGAAGATAGAATACGAGTAGAATACTCTTAATTATGTACAACATTATAAATTACAGACATAAATATAGAAACTTTACAATGGGTGACATAATAAAAAGATGAAGATGATGATGATGATGGTGGTGAGGGTGAAGATTTACATACTATCGTCGTAATCATACAATAACAAAACAAAGTTCCATGCGATAATACATCTCAGCTTCCGTACCAACGTACTTATATGAATCTCACACTTTTCAGATCATGTAAAGTACTCGTTCAACAGCCACAAGCCAATAAAATGTAAATATACCTCGCTTTCTGAATAAATTCATACACCCTACATATTTATGTGTGTCAGTGGTGCACAATATAAATGAAATGATTTCATTTCGCTGCGTCGAGGGTTTAACCTCAGAAACCTTGCCTCAAGAAAACTATTTTCCAACGACTGGAAATGTTTCCTTAGGTTTTAAGCGGCTTCTACCGCGCTCGGGAAGCAATGTAGCTTGCAGTTTGTATTTGTTTCGTTTGGCCTCAGCTTTGTGATGTTTTTACTTTTTATTTATATCCTTGGAAATAAATTACATTTCATTCATATCTATAAATACTGCAGTAATACACACTGCTATGTTTACTTACCTACCTACTTGTCGTCGAGCGCATTCAGCGTATTCATACAACACACGAAGCTTATTTTTTATTGACATGATCATGCTTACTTTAAGTATTCGGCGGGTCCTACGTATACTAATGCAAGTGCAAAAACACAACGTTACAGGAGAGCGATTTGAAGGTACTAAAGCTTGTCACTTTAACATAATATATGTATAATCAGAAATATTTGAAATTTGGATATGTTATACTTACTTGAGTATTTTATGGAAATAGCAAATGGGACCCATCGTTAATACCTAAAAAATGGGGTTCAAAACTGGGATCCAACGAAAATAAATCAGTATTTTTAGAATAAGGTAGCTTGTTTTTCTCAATGTATGAAAACACGTAAACTGGTACAAGGTACAAGCAACCACTGGTACCAATTTTCGTGTACTGATTTTTTTTTAATTACCTAAGGGTAAATGAACGACAACACTTGATTTAAGATGTCATTTTCCGTACATTATACATTTTTAAAGCTTGTAATATTTAAAATAAATTTCCTTTAATTTACTTTTAACGGTTGCACCAATTTACAAAGTACTGGAAAACTACTTGTACCTGTTATCAAGGTATTAAATATACTCTTATAAACTTGATTAGTTTTATGGTAAAAAGAAACAAAAGAACAATGGCCAGATTTCTATAGGAGCTGGACCTGACTTTTGTTTCTCATGTCCCAAAATAAGATTTATTTAGATTGGTTTGTTCTTATGTTGTAAACATCATCCCGTCTGAAAATCATATCTAAATAGCCACATTTTTTTATAAAAACGTGCACTATACTTTTCATCCATGTCCATCGGTGTCCAGAAATCAAAAGCACAGAGTAATCGTCACAAGTGTAGTTATCAGTCTGTAAAATAATGCCAAGGTCAAAACAACAGAAGGAAATCCTAAATAGTATAGCACGTATCACAATTCACAACAACAAGTGAAGCGAAGCGAATAAGAAGCGTATGATTGCCGGGTGTCAATCAATGGCGCGAGTCGATGACCACAGATCAAGTAACTTGTCGATGACAAATGACGTTCCATTGTACGCAATTGAACAAAACGCTTTCACTTAATTATTTTTTATGACAAGGTTCCAATGCATAATAAATCAGCATAGTAGTTGATATGATCCCTAAATACTAATTTAATTGAATAACAGTTAACAACTATTCAGAAAAACTTGAATATTTATAGTCTATGAATAAAAAGTCATTTCATACGCGAAATGAATCGTCAATAGGTGCGTTCTGAAACTATTATACGAAAATAATTACAAAAACTAAAATAAGGATATCTTTTTTTTGTGGCTACTTAAAAAGATAATTCTTGTGTTTTTTATGACCTTAAAAAATAAGGGTATTTTTCATATATATGGCATATAGGGACGCTATCGTTTCGTTGCCAGGTACGTTTTGACCAACCTTCTTTAATAAAAACCTGAAAATAATATTTAAAGAAATATTTTTTTCAGGTTTCGCAATGAAATCCTATTAAACAAACTTTGTCAATCCTCTTAACCCTGTTAGCGATTGATTTTTTAATCGCGTTAAGAATTTTTCATACAAACTTCAACCCCAATTTTTTATTTTTAGTTTGGAGGGGTAGTTTTGTAAAACTTATGATGACAAACTTTACTATTTCTTTAGCCAAGTTTTAAGTTAGCATAAGGATTATTCATATAATCTTGGATACCCTATAGCTCTGATCGCCCAGTGATTATTAGATTACAACTTAGGTAGGATTATTCCTAAAATTAAAAGTTATATATTGGTTAATTTTAACAATTGAATACCTCCGCGAAATGCAGATCATTACAGTTATATCAGTGTAGGACGCGCGCGCAATAACCACGCGGTGCGCATACTGGATTAAGGAGCACTTGCGCTCGCATGCCGTATGGAACTCAATCTCAACCACCTACTACAGTGGTACAAGTACCTAACTTACATCAGTGTTGACAGATGCTTGGCAAAAAATAATGTTACTTAGGTACATCAAACTCAAACTCAAAGCATTTATTTCAATTAAACCATTACAGGCACTTTTGAATTGTCAAAATTAAGTAGTCGGTTAGTTAGTCAGAAAGTTGAAGCTATTTGCCCATTCCAAAGCGTAGATCTCTGTGGAGAAGAACGGGCATCAGTTTACGTGATTGTATCTTCGAAACTAATTGATATTATAAAATAAATTTTACAGTAGATATAGATACAAAATATAGCTTATTTTAAGGCTTTTGATGCATAAAGCAGTTTTCGTTCGTTTAACCTACCAAGCAAGCAGAAGCGGCTGAGAAGCGTCAGTTCGCCGTCAGATCTCCGGATAAGTACGACAGAGAGAAATGGACCGGCCCCGGGCGGGACGGCGATAAATAAGGAAAAAACGGACACACAGATAGCCCAGTATGTCACGCGGATTACGCCGCCGCACAGTGGAACGAATGTATGGGAGCGGTTGGACGTAGACATGTCCGAAAAAAAAGAGTAAAATTATGCCAAACTAATGATGCCATCTTATTCGATTACTTAATGCCTTCATAACTTGTGGTGATGAATTTCTTCATAACTCCCATATTTCGGGAGTAATTTGAGAAAATGTGAAATTTTACTATGAAAATGAGTGTATCGAGCTCTCTCCCTCCTGATTCCGGGCTTGTTTCAAGTAGCGGTCTCTAATATCATAATGCTTATACTAAGAGCTATATTTAATACTAAGACACATAGTGCGCCAAATGTGCACTTTCTGGGATAAAGAGTGATGTTTATTTTATAACACAATTTTTTTATTTTTTGTTTATTTTGTTGATTAAAACCGTTTTTCTAAAGGTTTACCTTATTACAATAACATTTCTGAGCAGCCAATTAGAGAAGATATAAGCTAATTAGGATATATAATTAGGGACTTAAGGTTTACATATAAAACTGATGCACTAATGATTACTGATAAGAACATTGCTATTATTTAATTACTAAATGGCTCTTAATACACTAATTTAGCATGCATCATTTACTAATTATCACAATAACTAATTACCTTGCAATATTTAACAAAGGATACCTGGGATACCTGGATTTTATATAAATAGGTCACTATTAGTAACTTTAAAATCAGTGTTGATTTACACCTCGTTGTATCCAAGCTAATCTCGCAATGTATTTTCCAAATTTTAATACAAATCTTGATATTCACGTTGCTTTATGCGCACGCGCACATAAAGATTTACGCGACTTTAACTATTTGTTCAGTGTTTTAAAAGATAACAGTTGTGTTCAGTTATGTGAAAGTGCTGAAACAAGTTTAAAAGACTGGTGTCGTCGATTTTGCTACCGCATTTATGCAAAATGGACACAGTCTGGAAGAAGCACAGATAAGTTTCGGAAGAAACATGAGATTTGGCTACAGGCTGCAATTCAATGGCCGGAATTACAGAATGAAAATATGGAACCTTCTACAGAAAATATAAGTGACGTCATCGAGCCCATAATTTCTCCTGCTAAATCTGATGCTTCAACTTGTACACATCCTAGTCCTCGTAAATCTTTTGAGGACCTTAGTAACCGGCAAAAAAGAAGACGCACTGAAGATAGTCTTTCATGCAGCAGTAGCAGCGCTGAAATTATGTTTTCGGCCGAAAGGGCGCTTCAAAAGGCAGGACAAAGCGATACAGCTTATGTTATGAAATACTTGACGGAGAATCCAGAAGAGGCCTCAAAAATCAAAGCCTTCATTGAAGGTAAATCAATTCAGGTACGGGAAATATCCCCTTTGAAGGCATTGGCTCTTTATGTATCGATGAACTTATCGAAATGGCGCTATAACACTCTTCGGGATTTCAACACTCAAGAAGGAGCTCTTCAATACCCGAGTTACTACATGTTGGTTAAAGAAAAAATTAAGTGCTATCCGGCCAAAGAAGATCTCACAGTTACAGAGAGCTCTGCAAAAATCAAATTACAAGCCTTGATGGATTTAACCTCAAGAAGACTTATTAGGTCGTTAGAAACCCCTGTTGATCCCAATCAACAGCTCGTATTGACCAGCAAATGGGGTTTTGACGGATCATCTAGCCAAAGCATTTATCATCAAAGGACGAGTGAAGATGAGCAAATCGATCTTGCTAGTAATTTTATGATTAGTCTTGTACCACTGCGGCTCGTCTCAAAAGGTGTAACAATTTGGGAAAACGAGCGACCATCTTCCACTTCATTTTGCCGGCCAATATTGTTTAAGTTTATAAAGGAAACCAAAGAAAATGTGCAGAGAGAGATGGCTGAAATCGAAGCAGAGATTGAAGCCTTAACTCCATCCACCATCACTGATGGAATTAGTGTCAAACACCAACTGCTGTTGACAATGATTGATGGTAAAATTCATTCCATTATATCCAATACAGCAGCTTCAGTGTGTGACATATGCAAGGCTTGTCCTAAAGAAATGAATAATTTAGAGTTAATCAAAGATAAACACGCAAACGAGGACATGTATAAATATGGCTTAAGCACCCTTCACGCTTGGATTCGCTCAATGGAATGCTTATTACACATTTCCTACAAATTAGACATAAAATCATGGCAAGTAAGGGGTGATATAGCAAAAAGGCAAGTTGATGACAGGAAGAAAAGAGTTCAAGAGGCTGTAAGAAGAGAAACGGGCTTACTTCTCGATGTTGTGAAACAAGGCAGTGGATCCACCAACAATGGCAACTCGGCAAGGAGATTTTTTGAAAACTACACTAAATCTGCTGAACTGACCGGAATAGATGCTATGCTTTTAAGAAAAATCTGTGTGATCTTGCAGTGTATTTCATCAGGAGAGAAGATCAACGTAACTAAATTCCGAGAGTTCTGCTTTGATACTGCTAAGCTTTACGTGGAGTTATACCCATGGTATTATATGCCTTCTTCACTTCATAAAATTTTAATGCATGGGCCAGACATAGTTCAGAACATGTCAATTGTGCCCATTGGTTTTCTATCCGAAGAGGCATCTGAGGCTAGAAATAAAGATTTTAGAAAATATAGAGAGGGGCATTCTCGAAAGCATAGCAGTATCTCATGCAATGAAGATATTATGCACAATCTTTTACTGTCTTCTGATCCACTTGTTACAAGTATCCGTCCAAAAGGAAATAAGTTTGTAAAAAAATCTTCTTTTAAGGAATTTTATGAGCTTACGGATTCTGAGAAAAGTGATATCGAATTTGTTAACATAAATGATTTAGCGGACATCGATTCTGAATTTGAATTAATTGATGATGATGATGATGACGAAGATAATTAAATGATGTTATTGTTTTAAAATGTGTAACTTAGTAAATTAGAGCTTACATCTTAATTATTTATTGTACTTTTAATGAAACTAGGTAATTTATTATCAACTTACTTAAAAGTCATACTCTCATCAGTTCTTGTGAATATTTTTGTTAATATATATTTCTGTATATATATAATATATTTATAGACCTCTTAATAAGTCTGTCTGCGGTTTAAAGTAAATACAAATGGGGAAAAAACGTTTTTTTTTTTAAATTTTCATTTCCTTTTATCCCAGAAAGTGCACATTTGGCGCACTATGTGTCTTAGTATTAAATATAGCTCTTAGTAATAGCATTACGATATTAGAGACCGCTACTTGAAACAAGCCCGGAATCAGGAGGGAGAGAGCTCGATACACTCATTTTCATAGTAAAATTTCACATTTTCTCAAATTACTCCCGAAATATGGGAGTTATGAAGAAATTCATCACCACAAGTTATGAAGGCATTAAGTAATCGAATAAGATGGCATCATTAGTTTGGCATAATTTTACTCTTTTTTTTCGGACATGTCTACGTCCAACCGCTCCCATACATTCGTTCCACTGTGCGCCGGCCCGTATTTGAATAAGAATTGCCAATAAGGAGGGGAGGGGACGCTTAAACTGCGCTCCTAGTGTCCTACTACCCTAGTATCGATCTGTTTAAGCGGTGAGGTTTACAGCAATGCTGGAAAAGAATGAAGTGGCGATATGCTCATTACTTGTATGATGTTATGGTCAAAGTTAGGGACGGATAATAAGAAGGATGTTGTTGAAGACGAATTGGGAAAAACACAATTCGTACCAACTTTTCCTTACATTTTATGGTTTCTGATGAACTTTGCTGTTCTGAAATAACGACAATTTTGACTCCATGATTTTAATTTAAGATCATCGAAGCTGCGATGAACAAGATAAAATTCAATGCCATAAAAGCAAGGGCTTATATAAAATGTGCGGGTACTCCTTTCATGGTAGCGTCTTTTTCGTAAAATCAGAAATATCAGGTTACCGCAAAAATCTAAAGTTACTTTTCTTTTGAGGGGTATTTCATCAAACCGAGTTACAATTATGGCTTTATTTCAAGAAATTTATGGCAAGTAAGTTCAAATTGGTAAAAAATCTCCGAGGAAATTCTTACACAATACATTTTTTCCTGGCTTCAGGATGCCCCTCGGAGGCTTCTCCATTACCAAGATGATTTCATTAATGCTCTTTAAAAAATCTCCGAGTCTGTTGTTTAAATTATTACCGAGTCAAAGGTCGAATCTTAATTTGCTCTCGCCTCGATCCGGAAAAATTTCGTCAGAAATAATAAAACGCCCTTAATTTCGTGGGCAGATGGATGAGAATCCCGTCAAAAGCATTTTGCAGTGTAGGATAATGGACAAATCAGGGTCTGAAGCAGGGCGCAGCTGGGGAAGGTCCTTTGAAATATGAGCTCTGTTTATAAATAAAAGTGGTCGGTAATAGCCCGCCGTTTCTCTTCATTTCGTTTGAAATATATTGTAGGTTCGGTAGAATGGGCCGTCAGGTGGCGGTGCACAGGGCACAGGGCGCCACCTTGGGAAATTGGAACATATTTCGGTCGGTATTACTTATTAGGACTGCGCTTTGATTATTATTAGATAAATAAATCGTATTCCTGTTCCTGGTCTGCCTTGTTTGCGGCGAGGGGATTTATTACGGATTCATTCCAGTTATGTAAGGGAATATAAATTGGAAGGGCGCACAAATTAATAACGCACATTGTTTGCTGAAAGAAGAAACAATATTTTGGTATATTATCGAATCAGTATTGTGTATGGAGTTTGTTTAAACTTTGAACCATTACAATATTAAGGGTAGTATTATTTAGTGGTTAGCCTTGCAACATCAGCCTGTCTAATCAACAATAGATTCCAAACATATGTCAAAACCAAAAGAAAATAAACTTCATTAAATAATAAATTATTCCAAACACACAAATACAGTGGGCCGTTTCAGACCTTCAAACTCGTGTTTGAGAAGTCTGATGTAAAGTTCTACAAGTGCGTTCGTTCCGATTCCGACTGCTCGCATTATTCCGAACATATTCAAGTTTACAGAACTCGGTAAGATTCGCCTCGAGTCACGTTTCAAACTTCACTACATACAATAAAGATTGGAGGAGTATACGGAATGCAAAAAATTCCTGAATAACTTAGGTATGTGTTGGAAAGTTCTTGAATGAGTAGATGGATGTAGTGGAGAATCGTTAATTTTACGTCAAATTAACGCTGGCGGAGCCGCTAACATTGGTTAATTAAGCTTTAGGTATATGCTATTGGATGGTTCTGCAAGATACCGTTTATTCCAGAGAACGAGGAACTCTGTCGAGTGAGATAAGACTATTAATTGATTATTAGCAAGACAGCTATTAAGTATATCGCCTGCGTGGTGATAAGTTTCCGCAATATATTAACAACATCTTCATTAAACTGATGACTTATGCAAAGTTTGACGTAGTCACGAACATAAATATCTTGCACTTACGCAACATTCAAAAGTGTTTTTCTCGTGTAATAACGATTCTAACTTTGAGAAAAGACAATATTTCGAGAATGCTATGTTCGTAACACTTTAGGAGTAAGGTATTTATGCTCGTGACGTACTTATTCCTCATTACAGATCTATTGTTATTTCGGTCAACAGTAGGTACCTAATGTTAAAGTGGCTTACATTGCGCTTATACGCTTATGACGTGTAATGCAAGCGCAGTAAATACTGACGCGCGTGCCGGTGAAAGGTAAATAAATACATTTACAATAAATCCTTGGCCGAGGCAATGCTGCTGGTAATTTACAATGCAAACTATACTTTCGAGTTTCGACTTGCTGTTTAACAGGGGGCGTAGCTCAGATGGTAGAGCGCTCGCTTAGCATGCGAGAGGTACCGGGATCGATACCCGGCGCCTCCAATTATTTTTATTTTTTCTGCCGTTCTCACAAATTGAAACCCCTTGCCAATTATCATTGTAAACACCGAATGTTCAAATAACACAAAGAGCAGCAATAATAAATAAAAAATGTGTAAATAACTGATGTGCAAAATTATCATCGGCGCTGGCTCCAATTACCATATCGCGATTGTTTTAATTGGATGCAGATTTATTCGCTCAAATAAATACACAAAAATACTGTTTCGTGTAACTTTTGTAAATGACACTTTGCTTATTGAGCAATATTTTCTGTGAGTTAATATTGAATTTATTTGCTTGTTTTTTGCGGTTCACGGAGGGATCATTAGAAAAAGTCTGCGACAATGAATATTGGAACACGCGAGTTTCCATTGGCTGTGCCTGTGCCACTAACAACACTTTGAAATGGGTTGGACCGTAATATGATTCCCGTAATCCCACAGGTAGAAATCGGTACAGAATAAACCTCTTCCGATTTTATGTCAACCTCATTCACGAGCCATAATATTCATGGTCATTTTCAATAAGTCGAGTCACACAGCCTCCGGGCGATGGGCGATTCTATTATAAATAACAATGTGAACGTACCGATCCTTTCCGTCCGGGGAAGCTGAAGAACACGTCCGGTCCGTTCCGGTGCGGCATCTGCCGGAGCACGTTCAGCAGCTTAGCAGAATGCCGGGGCTGCAACACACACAAATGTTATTTGATTCAAATACAATAGAAGACATAAATTTTGTAACAGAAAAGAATGAATGAATAAAATATTATACCATTAGGTGCGTTATAAAACCTCAGAAAGCGGTCCTTTTAAAGCATTATACTAAACGTTCTACATGAACATTTCTTTATTTAATAAGCCATTCAATTTTCGCTTATTACCAACGAAATGGGCTCGAATATAAGCCACATTTTCTTTCACAGATAACAAAGAAAAATCCCTTTCAACTTAAAAGTTATAAAATACTACGACATAAACCCTCTCGATATTGGCAGTAATGGCGCCGATAAAGGAAGCCTTGCCAACTCAGAAATAAAAGGAGAAAATATTTTAAAGCTGCCAGACAGTCTCACAAAATATTTTAATCTTGACTAGTTCGCTGCTAATGACTTGCTTTAAGTAAAACTTAAGGAGCTACTTAGTAATAGATTAAATGTGAGGTAAAAAGGACAGGCGATTCTCATTCACAAGTAAACATAAACACAAGTACATAACTGTGCCGCTTGTGCCGGCTAATTACCGTTTCACCGCACTGTCTGTAAAACGATGCAAATTTCGAAAGCATTGGCGGTGCGGCTAATTGCACGTTTGGCCGTAGCCTTCCCCATTTGTCCGCGTTCTTCTCGTATCCCTCTAGTTTATATTGCCCTGGTCGAATTAGACGGTTTTTGCGGGGGCGGTAGTCAGGAATTTGCGTCAGGAACGCTTTCAGTTCAGAGTGAAACTTTGTAATGACATTTTTAAATGTGAACGGAGGTAGGAATGTTGTTTGTAAAGCAATACATTGGTTGTACAGAATAAAAGATGTGTTTTTTTATATGAGCTGCAGGCCCCTAACCCCTTTCGCATATCTACAATGTACAGAATGATTTTTTTTTAACGGTTTGTAATTTTTAAAGGGGGTTCTACCCATGAATATGAACAACTTTTCACCGTGGGACCAACTCTGAAATCACGAAAAAAACAGCTGTATCATACGTTTTGGTCAAGTAGGTATTGAACGTTTGTATTGAACAGCTGATTTTTTTTCATGATTTCAGAATTGGCACCATAGTGAAAGTTATTCATATTCATGGGTAGAATAACCTGTAAAAATTTGGAACCGGTAGAAAATCATTCTGTATAGCACATCCAGCATATTCATTAACGCTATCGCTAAAGCTTCTTTATTTATCTCTTGAAGTAGAAAGTAACTTGACTTGTAACCTAGAAGTAAGTTTGAGAAGCAATAAAAGCCGTTGTTTCTCTCTGGCGGTGTTGAGCAAAGCGGTTGTCTCGAGTAGTCGCTCAAGCATGGAAGCTCCCGACTCCGAGCATACTTGAGCCGAGTTGCCCCGGAAACTATCACTTATTTCGTAGGCGGTTTCTTTGCTACGAAACAAGTTTAAAGTTACACTGTTTACATCAGGAATACGCGCATAGCGCGAATGGGAAAAGGAATATTATGCTTTAAGCGCCAGAAACATTTTTTTGCGAAGCTGAAGTCTGTTCCAAGTTCATAAAACATGACTGCACCCACGCTACGAAGGCCACCGTGTAAGCTGTCTATCATTTCCTAGAAAACTGACCTTTTGAAAAAAACATCGAATTAGTGAAGGCAAACACACTACTCTATCAAAGGCTTCTCGGAAATAAGTGCAAAAATTAAGGCTCTCCTCACCCATTTCCCGTTGATCGCTTTCATGGCACTGAACAGCTGTTTGAGCTCCTTGACTGTGACGCTATAGCTAGCCAGGACTCCCAGCATCTCGATGAGCAGGTCTGCAACAAAGGACAACCACATTACGATGCATTACATAGACTAGGAATACATAAGACTAGTGCAACGTTTACAACTGACGGGGGTTCTCAAAAGGTTCGCGGATGCGGAAGGGATTATTACCACGTATAAACGTATACGTGTGTTAGTCCATAATTTCTTATTACCCTAGTGAAGGAATAACTATTTTACTTAGTATGCAATGTGTTTATACTGGATGTGCAGTATGAGGCGATTAAAATATCACGTTATCAAATTATGGACAAAGGGGGCAATTTATTTGGTCCAGTCTTAATTCTAAGGCATTACTACTACATCAAATAAAAATAGTGAACAGTGGTCAATGTTTTAATCAATTTTGAGACAGTGAACATGAGTTAAAACTAAAATAGTTAATGGTTTCCTCATTTTAAAGTTCGATAGCACAAACATGGAACCGTGGCACGATATCTTCTGCCAATCACGATGGCCTTATTCAGCGTTCATTTGTTTGGTATCATTAGACACACAAGAGTACCTACAATTATTAGTGACCAAACAACCTGGCATGGTGTTCATTTCAAATACTTTAAGTATCATCAATATGTATTTAGTGCTGAGCGTTTAATTACATACATTGTCAAACTCAGCACTCGCTCCATTGTAAAATATACAAGCAAATTGAAATGTTCTAGTAATTAATTCAAATTCACATTATAAATTCAAACGAGAGCGACCGAAACAATGCAGTGCATGTATATGTATAGCTATAGCTACTATTAGCCAATTATATTCATGTGAATAATGACTCACTAATTAAGATTAGGTCTGCAATCGACCCCAACTCCAAACTAGTTTGATCCTAACAAAGTTCGTGAATACATAATATGTAAGTATGGATTTCGGGGCTAACTTTCTATAGCTGATATTATTACTAATTCTTTATCGCCGATACAGGTTCAATTGATAGATTACACGAATATGACTCACTAATTTAATGAAATATTTCTAAAAAACGTATGCTATCTATTCGACTTAGACTGTGACTGACGTTTGTGTCAAGTTTCTAATAATTAATGCTTTAGGTAATAGGTGTATCTTCATTGTCAATAAACAAACACCTACGCACGTTTGTTCTCTTCAACCAGGGTGCCATAGATATAAAGTTATGTCAATTCATACTTAACAAAAGCCGACAACAAACAATAATAGTAGATTGTACAACTAAGGCATAAAAGAAGCTATTTTACCCCGAGACGTTTATATCCACCCGAGCCGCAGGCGAGGGTGGATAGTTAAGTCGAGGGGTAAAATGGCTCGTTTATGCCAGAGTTATACACTCTGCTTTTCACTTCGATTGCGAGAAAATGAAACGGGCATTAAGTATACAGTACATAATTAATCAAAAATGTTGCATCCATAGCTAATTCCCGCCACCACAGATAATACCGCCACGAAACTTTTTAAAAGTTTTTTTTTTTTAATTTTCAACATTTGTCATTCGACTTGGGTAGGTACTTCATACTGCCAAAAAATGAAAACATTTCTTTGCCTTTTTAAATAATAAATGACAACTATTTTACCTGATTTTATTAAATTAACGATAGAAAACACGGAAGTGGTATAAATTAAAGAAAATGAAATAAATCACGACTTTATTCGGCGAAGTTTTATTGTGCGTTTGGCTGTTGGGCCTGATTACTTTAGTCTTAGAAAAAAATTTTACTTTATGCACTAGAACATAAAAAGCGATTTTATGTCGCCTAAGCACAACATAAAGACGGACTTTTAGAGCATGAGAAGTGAAAAAAACTTTTTTACAAAAAAAAACAACCGACTTCAAAAAAAACACTACAAAGTGATAAATAACTTTAATTTCGGAAGTCGGTGTCGTTGGTTCCGCATTTTCGTTTTTTGACACCGACTTCCGAAATTAAAGTTATTTATCACTTTGTAGTGTTTTTTTTGAAGTCGGTTGTTTTTTTTTGTAAAAAAGTTTTTATTTTTCACTTTTTAGTTGTACCTACCCCACAAAAAAGTAAACAAAAAAATCGTTAATGTGGACAATGTAGATAAATTTTTACAATTTTGTGATTTTTCAAAAACCGCTTGTCCGATTTCGATAAAATTTTCATGGGACCATTTGGGAACTATACCCTTTCTAACAAAAAAATAATTTTTCAAATCGGTTGGCAAGCGACGGAGTTATGCGCGAACAAACATAAAAAAAAAAAAAAAAAAAAAAAAAAAAACATACAAACATTCGAATTGAGAACCTCCTCCTTTTTTAGAAGTCGGTTAAAAATACAGCGAGGCTTAGCACTAGTGCATAGCATATTTCAGCGATCCACACGGACGTTTTGGTTCATTGAATATAACATTTCATTTACAAGTAAAATCCAGAGCTTATGGTGATAAAAATAGACAATTTTTTATCTACACCTTTGTACAAAACCGCTTAATAAAATATTGCGTTATAAACGTGATTCTTTATAGCAATACAAACGATTTGTTTGCAATAAAATATCTGCAACTTTTCAGACAAATGTATTGCCCATTGGTGTACGCTCCATTAAGTTAATAAAACCAACGATATTATGTATCTAGGTACTTTATCTTATTGAGCTCAAAAACGACCTTTACTCTTTTGTTTCTTTTATTGCCAATCATTTAAAAATATGTCTTGAGCTTGCTTTGGCCTATGTCCAGCAGTGGACGTCTTTCGGCTGAAATGATGATGATGATGATGATGAATTTTTATAACGGTAAGTAGTATTAAATGATTAATTATTGAATAATAGCCAGCATCAACAATGCATTCGAAACCTCCGTGTAACCCATGGGAGCCTGATAATCACATTGCGGAATCCTCTTACAGCTCCCACGGGAAATGCTAGGGGATGGTCTTAGTTCTATCAATGGGACCACACGGCAAAGTATTGAATACTAATTTGCAGGAAATTGCCGAAACCACAGCCCCTTGAGTTCGCACACTTAAGTTTCAATCGCTTGCCTGTTAATAAATAAACAGAGTTTACCGCCTATATCTCCGTAGTTACGCATTTGTTCGGAACTGCTCGTATCAATATTTGATCAGGTATTTGAATTATTCGGATTACTTTGTGAAACACTGTAACTTGTGTGAAAAGTGAAATGGGTATACATAAACTGCGGGGTAATTGCGTACCACACTACCAGTAGGAATAGTTTTCATTTTGACAGTTCAACAACATTCATTGCGTTATTTTACGTTGTTTATTAGATACATTTTTCGAACATAATGAAGAAATGGATTAGCAATATCCTTCAAAATGATTCACATTATGATTGAATCAAATCAAATCAAATTTATTCGTAAATGTAGGTATCATTACAATAGGATGTTATAATAAGCTGGTCAGTTCGCTACATTTTACTCGAGAGTATACAAATAATAATAAAGTTAGTGGTGTCGAAACCACAGACACATTTAAAATAAAATAATTACTTAGTGTCAACATAATAATAATCTAAATATATGAACAAGAAAATAAGAAAGTGTAACCTAGAATATACATAAATCTACAATGAAAACAAAAGAAACAGCCATTTCAATAACATCCAAACCAATGAGGAGAATAAAATCATTACATTAAATGTAGTATTGTATTCATCTAAACGTCAGTGGTGTCCTCCATAAACTCAGTTGTGGAGTAATAACACTTGTGAATTAAAAATTGTTTCAGTTTCTTTTTAAACATATTATTATTAAGATTTTCTATCTGTCGTGGAATTTTTTGATTGTGTGTTACGCAATTAGTGTGCAGGTATATTATGTCGTTAGGTATTATCAATCTGGACTTACAGATTGCAGCTCTGCCATTAGCGGCAAGTCAAAAGATTCGCAAGGGGAGAAGTTCTTGATATTATGTTCATTACGCCTCTTTATACATATATTCCACTAGGGTCCCATAAGCTCTAGTGCATGACATTTATATAAAATAATTTAGAGGCTTCTCATGTCTCAGGCTGCGGCTGGTGCAAATTATTCCGCTTGAAAACCCCGCGAGTAACGAGCGATGCATTTACTTCTCCTTTAGCCGTGGCTCATGTTTTACCGACAGTGATGAAATTTCTACAATTCTAGTAAGCACTCATTTATTTACAAGAGACATTGTAACTTCTGTAAACTTCCTTTTAATTGTAAATTAAACGAAGACTATATTTTCTATGTAGCTTCATGAGTATCTTTTTGGAATGGAGTTCCTTAAAACGCGGCTTGCGGTCAGAGTTGACTGGTAGAAACCGTCACGTAAGGAAAAAGCGTTATGCCCCCGCCATGGTACTTTCTCTCTCTGTGTGAGTGTGTGTGTGTGTGTGTGCGAGAATCGTGTAAGGAATTTCGTTCCGAGACCGCACACGTTTTTTTTCTTAACATTATTATATTTTCCGTACCTTGGTAGAACTATTTTTGCAAAAGGTTTCATTAGATAGGCTGTCGGTGATGCCCGCTACTTCCTACAATTACTAGAAATTGTAGCAAGCTGCAGATATTACGTAACGTTCCTAGAACTCCTCATATACAGGGTGTTACAGAAAGGGTATATCAATACAAACGGGTTGAAGACTGTATCAGGTCAAGAATCTCTGTACAAAATTTCAGCTCAAAAGCAGTAACTTTGAAAATGCTTAATATTTTTTTATTTCGATACTTTATTGAATTGAAATCATAACAAACGTGTCACCGCACTACGAGGGTCATTATCCATTATCTGTAGTGTGTCTGTGCGCCTATTACACGCACATCACGCCGCTGCGCGCCAGTGCAGCGCCGTGATGTCGAAATAAAAAAAATATTAAGCATTTTCAAAGTTAATGCTTTTGAGCTGAAATTTTGTACAGAGATTCTAGACCTGATACACTCTTCAACCCGTTTGTATTGATATACCCTTTCCGTAACACCCTGTAGAATCAGGTATTTTAATAAGACAACGTCACAACATTCAGTGTCGCCGTCGTCAATCTGTTTCTAAACGAGTCCCCGGAGCCGGGCTCGTATCATTCTCATTCCCTTTGCATTCAGCTTTCATCATTCAGGTAAGTCACATGAGCTTTTTAAAAATCACCTAAAACAATGTGGAAAGTCCATCTGTCACGTAATGGCCGGCGCATTGTTCTCGGGTTAATCCCGGGCCGCGTCGGTGGCTAATCCCGGCGTAATTCCGGCACAGTCCGGGATTCGCGCTTCCCGGAGTCCCGGCGGCGCGCGCCGTCCCGGCGCTCGCTACGCTGTTGCCCCGGTTAATGCTATCCTCGGGATATTAAAATGCTTTTCGCGATTATGCTTTCGAAATATTAATGGAGATTTTTCGCACCAGTTCTCGGTGGAAAGTCATGTTTATGTTACTTTTATGACCTCCGTTTAGTTTATTGCTAAGTACGGCTTCGTTTGGGTGGCACTGTTTATGGTATGTCTTGGGAATAAAATAATTATTATAAATAAACAAACGTTGAATACATGAACATTTCCAGTTTTATAATAACCCAAAATATGTACCTACAGTATACGTATACATAGCTGTAGGTATACGTAGCTAGTGCCAACTGGAACTGATCGAATTTATGTAATTACACAATGCAACATGGGCCAAGAAACAATTTGAAAGAAAGTTTTGATGCACCATTTTATTCACGCACGCCAACGACCATCAACGCACGCTAAATAATATGTATAAATTTTTCGAAGTATTACTTCTAATAAAAAGTAATTTTAAGTGAGAAATTAAATCTACTTCAAAAGGAAATTCACTCAAAATTATGAAATAACTTTAATTCCGGAAGTCGGTGTCTTGGGATCTGTATTTTAGTTTTTTACCACCGGCTTCCGGAATTAAAGTTACTTCATAGTGAATTTCCTTGTAAAGTCGATTTAATTTTTTATTTCAAATTACTTTTTTTTCGTAATTTTAATGGATTTATTTGTTTGTTTGAATTTAAAAACTTAATTAACAAAAATAACAAAATTAAAAACTAACTTAACTAAAACTATATAAAAACTAAAATATAGCGTCGAAAAATTCATCCGCATCGCTGTCGACTGGTAATGTACCCAAGAGACTGGCGGCATTGCCACGTTGTATGGCAGGCATACATTAACATCTATTTTAAATGTGGCCATGGACGACCGAGCTTGGGCACAAGCTACTCTTCCCATTCGTATGGGGGGCCTCGGCGTCCGCAAAATTTCTAGTATTAGTTTACCGGCTTTCATATCCTCGGTCCACGGCACTGATAAATTAATCAGGAAAATCTTAGCCTCCACACTGATTAATTCTGATGTGCCGTGTTTCACCGAGGCTATGGATGCCTGGAGACTCGCTTGCCCGAATACAGATCCACCCGACAATCCATCTTCCCAGAGACGGTGGGATGAGCCGCTCTGCAGAGTAGTACAGAACAATTTACTTGACTCGTCTGCTACTCCTGCGGAACGTGCGCGCCTGCTGGCTGTGGGTAGATGGGAGTCGGGACTTTGGCTTCATGCACTACCTTCGTCGAACATAGGCACTTTGTTCGACGACACTACTTTTCGCCTCGCTGCTTCCCTGCGACTAGGCACTCCTTGCTGTTCCCCTCATCGCTGTCACTGTGGCGAAGATGTCAACAGCCTCGGACACCACGGCCTGTCTTGCAGCCGAAGTGCGGGTCGCTTAGCGCGCCACGCAAACATTAATGACATCATCCGACGAGCTCTTGTTACCGTCGGCGTTCCAGCTGTATTAGAACCCAATGGCTTGGTACGCGACGATGGCAAGAGACCGGACGGTATGTCTCTATTTCCTTGGAAGGTGGGTAGGCCTTTAGTGTGGGACGCAACTTGTGTCGATACTCTTGCGCCATCCCATCTTCCTGGATCGGCTTGCTGTGCTGGCGCTGCTGCTGCGGCTGCGGAAAACCTCAAGCGGCGAAAATATAATAACCTTATCGGAAATTATATTTTCGAGCCGTTTGGGGTTGAAACCCTCGGGCCGTGGGGTCCGAGTGCTCATGGTCTTTTTACAGAAATTTCAAAACGGCTGGTTGACACTTCCCGTGACCCAAGGGCTGGCTTTTACCTTGGCCAAAGGCTAAGCATTGCCATACAACGTGGCAATGCCGCCAGTCTCTTGGGTACATTACCAGTCGACAGCGATGCGGATGAATTTTTCGACGCTATATTTTAGTTTTTATATCGTAATTTTTAGTTTTAAATAAAAACTGGAATATTTGTTCGTAATATGTAGTTAATAGTTTTTGTGTAAATATTGCAATAGAATTTGACCAAGGTTTTGAGATGTTTTCCCTTTTGACACTACACCCGTAGCTCGTATTAATAAGCCAGGCCGTCACATTTCCACGCGCGCCTCAAAGAGATGTCAGCATAAAGGAAGGGGCCTGCCAGGGCCGAAGCCTGCCGGGGGTGCGGGATTGTCCGAAAGGGTTACCGCTACCCCGGAACATAAAGGGCTAAGGAAGAACACGGATGGGTTTTAGTCAGTAAGAGTCTGACACTCCGTTCGCTCCACCCAGAGCGGGAGGGGTCATTTGATGATTTCCCATCCATAAAAAAAAAAAAAAAGGCCGTCACATTTACACGTAATAGTCCATATCTTGAAAATTACTGAATCGATTTTGATGAATCTTGCACTGTTCCCTAAGTTGAAGTAAATGTAAGCCAATAAAAAAAAAATGGTCACGATCCGATTAATAGTTGCGATTTTTTGTATATTTGTTTGGAAGCCCTAATAGATTGTCATTATATGTGAATATATTTCAGTTCCAATTATATTACATACAAACGTGTCGAATTGATAACCTCCTTTTTTAAGTCGGTAAAAAATAGACATCACACCTCCATTATCAATTAAAAAATTAATAAAACAAACAAAACGCACGATAGAAGTAAAGCATCGATTTGCACCAGGCAAACATAAAACGGCAGGAGCTTTAGTGGCACTACCTGGCTCTAGTGGTATAGTGGCTCAAAAACAAACCGTGCGAATGCTCTCAAATGCTCCCTTGTTCGATCCAGCGGGTTTACAATCAACGTCAAAATGCACCTTTTAATTTGTTGGCCAATGTCGGACCGCGCAGCGCATACAGATTATAATGAAGCTTTCGTATCTACTTTATTAAATATTTCCCTTCGACCAATTTAATTTGGATATTACATGAACTTGGTGAAATTAAATCTGAAACTGTATCAGGCAGATTGAATATGATTTTACAAAGTGCTTTACTGGAAATATGTAACTTGTTAATTTTCTGATATTAAAAAGTTTATGCTGCAGTCGTGAAAATATTGCTTGTTTTAATAAAGCAGCACGATTTAAAGTTTATTTTTATTTTCGGCACTGGTTCCTTAATAATCAATTAATAAAATTGCTGGTATCTGGTTCCTTAATAATCAATTAATAAAATTGCTGGTATAATTGAGTAGTGTAAAAATAAATTATTACGATCATTGAAGTATAATTTCTTTTCCTCATCGAGTGTTTATTCTAAAAACCCTGTCAGGAACAGTTCGACAATTTATTGCCTCCCTGAGTAACAAAGATGATCGCCCCGACAGCACTATTATAGCCCATCCAGTCCAGCTCACCTTAAGTACTCTGTCAGGTAAGCTATTACCGAGTTCCGACACTATACAAACGGAGCCTTTAGAAGCTGCAAAATATGATCTTAGTTCATATTTTAAGGCAAGTCTAGTTTATTTAAGGTATACCAAACGGGATAGTTAACAACAACCTGGGATAAAAAATGGGTTTGTTTAAAGAGATAACAGCATGAGTAACTGACGGCTAACCTAAAAGAGAAGTGACAACAAACGTTACACGGAACAGTCGCATACAAAGAGCTCAGGATCGGGACAGAGGTCATACGATGACAAGAGATAGCAAGCCACAACAGCAGCATGGATTCACCTAAACGGATTAGTGCCTTAGTAATGTTTGTGACTATTTAAAAAAGTAAATGCATGCAAGCATGTTAACAAAGTAGGCTACTAAGAAATAAATAAGTGTAAGTACATCATGAAAATCCTGTTAAAAAATCATAAAAATATAGTCCTGGAGGCGCCGGGTATCGATCCCGGTACCTCTCGCATGCTAAGCGAGCGCTCTACCATCTGAGCTACGCCCCCTGTTGACAACTACCACCAATTTACCGTTGTATATTGTCCAACGCACACAGTATATGTATAATGCCCAAGGTGATATAAACGAGACCACGACGTGACATTTCATCACACAATTACTATCCGACGCACGCGCACGTGCCTTTCACTTTAGAAGTTAGTACAACCAAGCAACTTAAAACAATGAAGTCAGTGCTCGATTCATGTAGTTTCGACTGTATTGAATGATGGGTGGTGACCTTGTAATATTGTCACAACATGATAATATCAGAAGGCCAATTCTCGTAATTTAAAACGTTCAAAATCTAGTCGCAGTCTCATCTCGGCGACAAACAAATGTAAAAAACTTGTCAAAATGTAGGGAAGTTAGAGGTATTTTTGACAGACTGAGATCAGACTGTGAACGTTCTTAAAATTACGAGAATTGCCCCTCTGGCCAATCAAGAAAGGAATGTAGCACACGGCTCTTTTCATCTTCAAAATAAACTTTTTTCAACCTTTTCTAGCTGACTACTAGTCGATTATCTTCTCTGCGACATGACAAATGCTAACTCTTAACAATCATGGTTTCCTGGCACCGATTCACCATTTACTTACATTTTAAACTAGGAAGGGCTCGACGACCGTTAAAATAATCTAATCAGGGTGAGGTTTCCTTCGTGTTCTACCCAAGTTTAGGTTGTTTATGGCCTGGGTAAGTGATTGCAAACGCCACCAATAAAGATGAATAGGTCCTTAGGGTAGCCCACTGCCCCAAAAGGTCACGGGCCAAATTGTACAACGGTGTAAATTATAAGGAAGACTTGTCTAAAACGAAACTGTTCCTTTTAGGGGGTTTACTGATGATATATTCCATATTCTTAGGTACATGATTTTGGAAGATAAAAAACAAGAAGTATTCAGATTACTAAATAGTAGATTGTTATGCAAGGGTCGAAAGTAATTGATGACTTTCACCCGTGTTAAACACTCTACTTTTCATTTCGAATATAAGGAAAGTAAAAAGTAGTAGTTTTTCTAAAATATTTATTGATAACAATAACATGCAGTTTTTGAATTTCGGTACAGCTTACAGGGTTAGTATCCCGCCAAATAATACTATTGACTTTTTTTTATTTTAAATATGGAACACACCGCGTCATCGCCGCGGGCTGTCCCGCTTAATAGGTTTTTTTTAAATTCACACTGGCTGTTTATAAACTCACAAGACTGCAGCATTTTTCTTAATTTATGTAAAAATTTCGTAGCTGACTACAGTTCTATTTTTAAAATTCATTCCCACCTTAAAGAGGGAAGTAATTACTATGAGTCTTTCCCGCCCTGTGGTGGGAAGCAGCGTCTTCCACCCGCTATTTGGATCAAACAAACACTACTTTCCGAGTATCAGAAATGAAAAATCTGTTGCGAGGCATCGATCCCGGTTTCTCACATGCTAAGCGAGCGCTCTACCATTTGAACTACGCCCCCTGATACAGTCACTTATAAAAGACCATTCGTACGTTGCAGTTCAAGTGCTTGCGTTAAATGTTTGACGCCATAACAGACGTGCTGCAAAAATATGTTTTTTTTTTTTTCTGCGTTTATTAATATATACAGGCACTCCGTTTAGATTAGATTATTGCTACTGCTGTTTGTCTCTTTCCGAAGCTTTCCAACGTCTTATTAAAAATGTATAAACAAAAATCTTGCCATAGTACCGTTGCGCTCCCCGCCTTCACAGGTTACGAACATCTGTCAGCTGTCATATTTAGGGCAATAAAACCCTATGGGATTATGATACCCTAGTATCCCTGAGAGCGTTATTCAACCCTTTTTAAGTTTCAGTGAAAGTAAAACATAAACAGGTTTTTGTTATCCGATTACCAATTTTTTCACAATTGATTTTTGCAGGGACGTGAACCTGCTTTCTTGACAAAAAAAAAGTTAAAACCGTCATAATATAAGTTGCTCCTCTTTTGTGCAGGGGTTGGACTACATAAACCACCGGTACTTCCCGTGGGCGTGGTTCAACATCAATCAACGCGTGCCATTGAAACCCCTATGGAGAATGTGAAATCCTGGTATCTATGAAACGCTGTTGGAACCCTTCACCCCGTAGGTACTTTACATCCCCAACTGAAAGCCAAAAGAATGCCAATAGATATCCTGATTTGTTCTGACATCCCAGTTGCGTTGGGAATAAGAAGATTGATAAATAAAAAAAAATAACCGTCATCTACTTGGCCAGGAACATAATTAAGGTCTTTTGAAACAAAAACTTTACATCAGAACTTCAACCCGATTGTGTTCTCCTGCCACGTGTGAGAATTTAAGAAGCTCCCTGAGATTTTATAGTGCGCGCGCGCAGCCTAAACAGTATACAAGTAAAATCTCAGGGAGCTTATCCCCTAGTTCCCGTGGGTGTGGTACAACATTACCTAACGCGTGCCATTGGACTCCTATGGGACTGTGCAGCCCTGGTATCTATGGTAAACTTTTGCAACCCTTATTACCCCATAGGTATTTCACTTCCCCAATTTAAAATCAAATTAATGCCAACATACATCCTGATTTGTTCTGAAGTCCCAGTTGAGATGGGAATAGTAAGATTGATAATATTTCTTAACATGAAAATATATTATCTTCTAAAGAATTTAACCGTCATCTTCGTGTCAAAAAAAAATACTTTACTTGAGAACTTCAACAGGGTTGTGTGCTCCTGGTACGCGTGAGAATTTAAGAAGCTCCCTGAGATTTTACGCTTAGGGGGTGCGCGCGCACGGACCGAAAGAACACGTGCATAAGCGTGGAGCTTTCTAAGCCTTTTGTTTTTTTTTATGTTATCGTACGAACAAATTATATAGGTACTCAGGTTGTCGATGCACATATTGCCAAGCGATGGAAACTAGATAACACATTTTACTCAACCCCACTTCATCACAGACTGTGTAATAAACTATTGGAAAATGGGCTTCATGCCCACTGCGGGTTTTCCCAAACTTTTCAACATCAGAGATGTGAAAATATATAATTTCAAGCCTCTTCCGCGTCAAGTCCTGGTAACAGCCAGACATTGCACCTGCAGCGATGTACGACGCGTTAAATTAAAAGTTTTCCACCTAAATTTTTCCGGCACCGAGTTGTGAAACATTTTTTATTTGACGTGAAGGCAAAGAACTCTTTATTTTTTATAAAACTTTCTAAAGTATTTAGGAATCTGTTTAATTTAGCGTTATATTTGGGCAATCCTTATTTTTAAAGGGAAGCTGCAGAGTTTGGTATACTTTTAACTTATTCATGTTTGGCCAATTTTTTTATGACATTTCTTGTTTTTGTTGGGCTTCCGTCAGCATGTGCCATCAAAACAGCCCTTATGGACTCATGATGCCTTGGTATCTGTGAGAAACTATTTAAACGCTGGATAAAAGGCAAACTGCACACCAAAGTAACGTTCAAAATTTGCGCTAAAATAAACTCCGGACGACTTCTTGATTCCTTATGAGACTCCAGTTTTCTTGGGAATTGCAAGATCGAACAGATTTGTTACAGAGAACTTTATTTTATAAAGGTTATATTACAAAAAAGCCGTCCTTTATATTCGAAGAGCGTTCTCAACAATCCCTCAGGTTCTTACAAATATTTTTAAACGTCTACCTGAGGGGTTATGATTTCCTGGTACGCGTGAGAAATAAACACACCCCGTGTGATTTAAAGCTTGAGGGAGAGATGTCAGCTTCCCCTTTACTTTGTTTATAAAAGATGATAAATTGTGAATGAATCCCACAGATAAGTACATAAAACAGAGAGGGATGTTTAAAATCCCCTTGACTACAGAAATTATTCAAAATTACATTCCTCATGGGCTCTGGCAGTCTGGTAAAAACAAATAAAGTGAACCTAAAATAAAACATTGGAGGCGCCGGGTATCGATCCCGGTACCTCTCGCATGCTAAGCGAGCGCTCTACCATCTGAGCTACGCCCCCTGATATAAACTTAAGTGAATATTACGTTCTTAAAGTCCACTGCACGCAATGCTTCAAGCTATTAAAACTAGATCAAGACCACACTGAGTAATACTTTCACGCACATTTTAAACGACGCGTAACGCATAATATGTTCTCCATTAAGTCGTAGACGAGTTTAGGGTACTTAAATCAGTCCAATTACGAATCTAATCTAATTTTCTCTTCTTAACTCGATTTTATAGTACCTTATCCACAGGTCTATAGAATTTCCAATGACGGGGGACGACCCCACCCTGTTTTAGAAACAATAATCATAGTTTATACTGAAGTCCATTCGGAATCCTGTACCTATTTTCCCCCATCCCTATGATAGAGTGGACGGTCTTTTAAATTATTTCTACTCTAATGTTTTAAGCAGCTTTAACACTATGAATGAAATTCGTAACATTATTTTATGTCGGTAAGTGTGAATATGACCTGAATTTCGCGCTCTTCACAGAATTTCTTCGAACACCACCCAAGAGCAGCCGCTGCACCTGTAACTACTTCTAAGTGGTTTGATAGTTGCGTTTAATTAAAACTTCCCTATACGTTTACCATTTCTGGATACAGGTATTTACTTATTGGGGGAACAAACGTTAATTATTTACTGTTGTCGAGTTTCTTAGAAGGGCTATGTATGAAACTAATTCGGAGGCAATCCTGTTTCTTCTTTTCGTAGAAATACATTTCTTTTAACAATACATTAAATTGATTGTCATTGGCAGTTTTTATTGTTTTACTTTAAATTACAAAAGGAACCATTTTCACCGAAAATTAACTACTCGTTTGTGTTACTTTGTCCAACAAGCCGAAACCTAGTTGTTAGCCTTCGTCTATCAAATCGTTTGTTTTAGTAGGTCGGAGTTTGAAAGTGTTTTTCAAGAAGAACTTGCTTAGTTTCCTAAACAATAATCCAATAGTTTTAGTTTATGTTTTATGTTACACCTAAAAATCAACAGATTCCTAAAGTGATTCCCAAGAGTCACTGAAAAGGCTTTTTTAGTGTTGAAAATGTATGTAAATGGTAATGGTTAGCTAAAAAGTTCGCAATGAAGTAAAGTAGCCAGTGTTTTCGAAGCTAAATACACAGAAGACGAAAATGTTATAAAAAAAAATCTTATTGGAGGCGCCGGGTATCGATCCCGGTACCTCTCGCATGCTAAGCGAGCGCTCTACCATCTGAGCTACGCCCCCTGATAGAAATCGAATCGAAAATCACGCTCAGATAGTCCAGTGCAACGTTACGTATTGCTCATGGCAACATTAATTGCGTATTATACGTGCGGTTTGTTTCTTTAGCCAGAGCCTGATTGGCTAGCGCTGTGATTACGAACTTTACCGTCCAATTAGAAGTAGTTCAGTGTTCTGCAGTGGCCAGCACATTAAGCTCCATAGATTCGTTCCCTTCTAGTATTTCAACTGAAGAATAACATAGTAGTTTATTTCTTCTTTCATAGTCGGTATTTCTATTGTATTACATTTATTTCTTTTAAAATATATCGGTTATTTTATTATAATAACAAAAACACTGTTTCTTAGATATTACCTTCAAAAATATGAAAAATACAAAGACTACAAAAATATTCGTATTCGAATTTCTTTTTATCAAATATTCTTTCAGAATCTACAAGTTCCTTGTGTTTTTCAAGAGAAACTTGTAGAGAAACTTTGTTCAAGTTAGGTAAACTAAACTTCGGTCGAATGATTTCAAATGTAACACGCAAAGATGAACGGCTCCCAGGAGTTTGTGGACTAAGTTAATATGGTGTGAATGTAAACTTACGTATTTATAAAGGAGCTTTACACTTATCTAATTGGCATGTCAAATGTTCAATACATAAAATGTATATGTATTGAACATGTGGCTATCGCAGTCGACGCCGGAAAAACCTGCTCGTGGTTTTTCCGAAAATAGAGAATAATAAAACAAAACTTAGTCTAAAGGCGTCTAAGTTAGCTGAAAACTTACTAGTACTTAGCTGAAAAGTCGAATGGTATCCCGTCATTTATAATAAGTCATACGAATAAATTAAAAGTTGTTTTAGCCCCACGTTAGTAAGCATCGAAGGTTTAAAAACTTGTTTTAGTCCCAAGTTAGTAGACCTTCGATGTTTACCTTTGGTTTTCACAGCTGTTCAATATCCAATCAAGTGAAACTAAACTATAGGAATTCACCGAAATGAACCAACCTTCTAGAAAAAGGAAACTTCTGTCTAGTTTCAAAAGCAAATAATAATTAAGTTTACAATGAGAAAATATACCTGTTTCAAAAAGATTCTTATTGGAGGCGCCGGGTATCGATCCCGGTACCTCTCGCATGCTAAGCGAGCGCTCTACCATCTGAGCTACGCCCCCTGTTGAAGAAATAAACGAATATCATGTCTAAATTGTCCACTGCGAGGTATTACGTACGACACAAGGTGAAATTAAAAGCATTGCTTCATTGCAACCTACCACTTTACCAACATAGGATTCTTCCAAAGGAGATGGTACACCACCCCTTTGTTATAGCGATAATTAAATTGTTTAATGTTACCAGGGACTATTATTTTCCTAAGAAAAAATATGAATCATCAAAAAGATTTTTCAAAAGAATTCCAATTGGAGGCGCCGGGTATCGATCCCGGTACCTCTCGCATGCTAAGCGAGCGCTCTACCATCTGAGCTACGCCCCCTGATGCTAAAGACTGCAAATAATCCACTATATTCGGATCAGATAGTAAGAAATAGCCTTGTTTTAATGTAAGGACATTGCAAGCAATTTGGAACATGATTGCTATACCTTTCACTCGGCAATAAAGCACGTTTTAGGTTGCCCACACAAGTCTGGTATCTCACGTACTATAAATTACTATGATATGCCACCGGTATTAAATCGGGTTGTAAAACACTACACAATCTTAGTAATAAAGATTTTAGTTAAGATCAATGAATAATGATCATGTATGTACGCCGAGCTGATTGTTATATCATACGTTCGTTATTAATATCGACAAGGAATTAATTGACTCAAGAAAATTACGAAGCAAAGTAATGGAAGGTGCCATGATTATGCACCATATGCTAGCACAGAAATGCCTGTGTACTATACACCTCATACAGGGTGTTTGGACAATTCGAATTTAAATTAAGATTATTTTTAGTACAATTGAAAATTACCAGATATATTTCCATACTAGCTTCTGCCCGCGACTTCGTCCGCGTGAAATTCGTACTTTCCTCTAAAAATTTCGAAAATGTATGTAGGTATGGTCTTTATCATTTATTTAGATAAGTATTCGGGCCAATTTTTAAGTTTATAGATCAAAGGAATCAGATTTTTCAAATAAACTGTACCCCGTTTTGGGGCGCTGTGGGGGTGCCACAGGGGTGAAATTTTGAAAAATCGTTCGTGATGTGTTCATAACTTGACTCAAAGACCCATACTCATTTTCGAGTTAATGGAAGCAAGCAGTAATATATCCACCCCTTAAACTTTATTACTTACCCTTTTCCACCTTGGTAGGAGTCGATTTTTGAAATACCCTAAAACACATACTTGTTTTACTTTTTGTTTTAGTAGTACCGGGTTTCGTGTTAATCCGACAGCAGGTAACATTATATTTTTCTAACCTATCAACTTTGTCACCCCCTAAATCCTCTGTAAGGGGTTTTTTTTTAACTAATAGTGACATTCTTTATTATTTACTGACCCAAATATTGCCAAGTTTCATGTTTATTAACCAAATAAATAAGATTTTTCATATAAACTGTATCCCCGCTTTTCAACCCCACAGGGGTGGAATTCCGTAACTCCGCTTCCGCGGCAAATCGCGGCGGAGCGGACAGACCTCCGGCGCGATCTCATGGTGGCATGGAAGGAGCGACTTTCGCAACCCAGCGCAGGGCACGCCACGATAGTGGCGATAAGACCCCTCTTTGAGGAGTGGCTAGAGAGGCGTCACGGCGTCCTCACCTATCGCCTGACGCAGGTCCTCACCGGACACGGATGTTTTGGGAGGTTCCTGCACATCATCAGGCGGGAGGAGACGCCCGGGTGTCACCACTGCGAGGATCGCCCAGAGGACACGGTGGAGCATACGGTGGAGGTCTGCCCCGCATGGGCGGAGCACCGCCGTGCCCTCGTAGAGGCGATCGACAGCGGCGGCGACCTCTCGCGTCCGGCCCTGGTTCAAGCCATGGTCCGGGGCGAGAGGGAGTGGGAGGCGGTCACCTCCTTCTGCGAAGCAGTCATGCTAGCGAAGGAGGTGGCGGAACGGCTGAGGGAGAGAGCCTCACACCCCAGCCGCCGCGGGAGACGCTCCGGGCGTCGGGAGCCGCGTGACGACTCCCGGCCACCGTAGGCGCGGGCCTGCGGACAGAGAGTAATGGGTAGCTCACCGTCCGATCAGGACCAGGCCCGTGCCGGAGGGCGCGTACGTGTTCCACGCGCGCCTCAAAGAGATGTCAGCATAAAGGAAGGGGCCTGCCAGGGCCGAAGCCTGCCGGGGGTGCGGGATTGTCCGAAAGGGTTACCGCTACCCCGGAACATAAAGGGCTAAGGAAGGAACACGGATGGGTTTTAGTCAGTAAGAGTCTGACACTCCGTTCGCTCCACCCAGAGCGGGAGGGGTCATTTGATGATTTCCCATCCATAAAAAAAAAAGGGGTGGAATTCCGTAAAATCGTTTGGGATGTGTTCATTACTTGACTCAAAGATTATTTATACCAATTTTCGAGTTAATCAAACCACGCAGTAAAATCCTCCTCTGTAAAATTAACTACCTCTTTTCACCCCGTTAAGGGTAGATTTTCGGAAAACCCTGATACACGTTATTCTTTATTTATAGTCTTAAGTATAAATACCGAGTTTCGAGGTAATCGGACCACGCGTAAAAAATTCTTCCAAACAAATTTTGACGCCCCCAAACCCCCTTTAGGGGGTAGTTTATAAAAACAAAAAATGCCAAACTTTATAGTTTACTTAGATAAGTATTCGTGTCAAGTTTCAAGGTTATTGACTCAAGGAATAAGATTTTTCATGCAAACAAAATCCCCCCTTTCCACCCCCTTAAAGGTTGAATTTCCATAAACCCCTTCTTACTGGATACCTACTCTTCACAAAGAACACACCCTCCAAAATTCATGTCCCTAGGACCAGCGGTTTAGGCTGTGCGTTGATATCTCAGTCAGGTCGTTCATCTCCCTTTGGGGGTGAAATTATCAAAAACGCTGAGACACGTATAAATTAATTTTCAATCGTCAGCCTAAACACGAAATTTGAAGATCCTTACTTTTAAACTGAGGGACTTTCATGCACAACTTCATCCCCCGTTTTAACCCTTTGGGGGTGGAATTATCAAAAACGCTGAGACACGTGAAAATTAATTTTCAATCGTCAGCCTAAAGACAAAATTTGAAGATCCTAACTTTAAAACTGACGGACTTTCATACAAACTTTCATCCCCTATTTAACTCCCTTAGGGGTTGAATTTCGAAAAATCCTTTTTTTTTCCTTGTCTACAATATAAAGGAAACCATTGTGCAAAATTTCAGCTTTCTAGGTCCAAGGGTTTGGGCTGGGCGTTGATGAGTCAGTCAGTCAGTCAGTCAGTCAGGCCTTTTGTTTTTATTTATATAGATAATAAAGGCTTGGCAACTTTGTACGAAAGTAACATCCGCCAGATCTGCCCCTTTTACTAGTTTCAAATGCGATCACTTTTCATCATGGTGTTTTTCACCAAATTTTCGCATTTTTTTTATTAAGTATGACCACTAACAGAGTCACAAAAATATTCGGGCTTTTAGTGATTAAAATTGACCACGACACGACTCTTTAGATAACCCCGCAGAAAAAAGTAAGGACTTGTCAAATCTGGTGAGTTTGGGGGTCAATTAATGTCAATATTTCTGGGTATTTATTGTTTCGGAAACATTCCTACAACATTTCGACTATGTTTTGTGCTTGCGACTGCCAGTAGCAGTAACCGCAGCACCTGTCCTCCTTCTCAAGCCTCTTCAAGGAAGAATGGTGTAACTACTCCACCTAGCCAGTCAGCCAAAAATAATTTAGGGGTCCTGCGAGGGTCCACAAACTCTTCTCCACAATAGCGAAAATTGTGTTTATATACAAATCCCCTGCGCTTCAAATGGGATTACTTACTCGTAATGATTTCTTGAAAAAAAATGCGTCATTTTTCAATGCGCTAAGGAACTTTAGGATAAATCACTCAAGTTAATGCGGTAGTCATCATCATCATCATCATTTCAGCCGTAAGACGTCCACTGCTGGACATAGGCCTCCCCCAAGCACCTCCACTTCGACCGGTTTTGTGCTTCTCGCATCCAACGAGTTCCTGCGGCCTTCACAAGGTAATGCGGTAGTCATGGTCTTATAAATGGTGTATAACAGCCACATTTTAACTAAATAGTGGGTAACAAAAATAAAACCGTAAAATTTGGCGCCAAATAAAAATGGTGGTCAAAAGGCAGTTGTACACATTCGGTTTGATCCTATACAAACAATATTTTTCATGGCAAGGAAATGTGAATAAACACAATGCCTTATACATAAATCCAATTTCTATACGCGACATAATGGCTGGACTAATAGTCTAGCGACTAGACATTACCACCAAGTTTAAAGTGGCAAATAGCTAAGAATCAGTCCAGACGTAGGATCATCAACATCATTCAGCAGGAGCTATGCCTTCCCCCAAGCATCGCCACATCGACCGGTTCTGTGCTTCTCACATCCAGCGGATTCCCGTGACCTTCACAAGGTCTTCGTCGGTCTATCTTCTCCGACACATTCAAACTCAAACTCAAACTCAAAGCATTTATTTCAATTAAACCATTTACAGGCACTTTTGAATTGTCAAGAAGTCAGTCAGTCAGAAAAAATGAAGCTAGATGCCCATTCCAAAGCGTAGGTACCTATGGAGAAGAACGGGCAAGAAACTTCATGGACACTCTTTTAAATCAAAATAATGTGGTTACAAAGTCTTGGTTACATCATTCATGTTAAAAATTATACATGTGAGAACGATGCAGAACGTTAAAAGCGTCCATAATGAAAAGATGAGAAAAAACAACAATTCAAATAATAAATTAAAATAAGCCATGGCAGCAAAGAGATGACCAGTCCCTACTGACGGCGCCCGTTCACGAACATGACGCATTCCAGAACTTTTCAGGCATATTGGCAATTCTTCGGGCTTATGGGTTACCTTGATTCTCTTGCGAATTTCGTCATCGGCAAATCCTCCATTTCATAAAACAGACAAGCTGGTTGTTTATGTCTTCTCAATCTACCAATACTACAGATTACAAAATATACTTCTTCCTAGTGGTGACCGGTGGCAAGTAATTACATTTAGCTGGGGTGTTCCTGTTCTTATATTCTTCTTTAGATCTTTATTACTTTTACTTGGTGAAACCTCGATAGCCTCGTGTTGTAAGTAAAGTAGGCACTGTTCGGCCGTGATGAAATTGTAAAACACGTTCCACCACTGATTACGTAGCATTCAAAATCCAAAGAATTATTTCAATATAAATGCTATCAGGGGGCGTAGCTCAGATGGTAGAGCGCTCGCTTAGCATGCGAGAGGTACCGGGATCGATACCCGGCGCCTCCAATGTTTTAAACACGCTTATTTTGAGAAATTCCCATTTAAATAAGTAGTGAATCTAATTAGAATATTTTTCCATTTTTAAATACTTGTTGCTATTAGTGTATAGTTTTTACTCATATAAGTTTTGTGATGTTTTTGTTTTTTGCAAATGTTAGCTCGCAAATGCAATTCCTTTTAGATCTGTAAAAATATGTGTATTTTCAAAGATCTTTACATTTTTCCCAATAAAGATGCCCAAAAAGGTTTCCCACAATATGTATATTTGATGACGTATGTATGACTTCATTCCTGGGCCTTTGATAATAAAATTAAAGTCCTATCCATCTGTAGTTCGTATGAAAGTCAGGATCCGATCGGGGCCCACAAAAAACTATACGGTTACATAGACAGACATCTCTCAACACTGTACGCGAATTGGGACATCATAAGTCAGCATGATAACAACCACATTTATTTGTGATTTAATAATAAAAAATATTGTTCTTTTAAGGACGTGCTTGAGTGTTACGGATCAGTTCTCATAGCAACTAGGGCATCAAAGTACGTAAAGGGCAAAATGGAATATGAAATCAAAACAATTTCCCACGATAAGTAGATAGAGATGCAATGATCAGAGAGAGGAGGCGATAAGGATGTGGAGAGATGGAATTCGATTATATTAAAAACACGTGTTGCTAACCAAAACTGGCATATCAGAAGTCACTGTTCTCATAGATACTAGAGTATCATAAGTAGAAAAGAGGGTGCCGCTTCCGACGATTTTTTTGTCTCCAATGGCCAAACTTATACCTGAATTCAAACAAAAAAATTCTTTGCAGGGGGTTTTTATATATCAATGTTTGCAGGATATTAATTTATTCAGTTTAGCTTAGAAGGACGGATAACAACGATATAATAGAAAATTATTATTTTTCATTGAGAGCTTTTGGAACAATATGGGAACACTGTTCTCACAGTTACCAGAGCATCATACATCATAGGTTACTTATATGATTATTAACTGCGAACGCGGCTATTTCCCACGAAGAAGCACACTTTCTCACGGCATGTACAGCGATTATTTTTGTTAAACCAACTAAGTAAATCTGAATTAGTTCACACCTAAACTAAGATATCAGAAGAACTCAGAAGGATTCTTACTCAATGCAACGTAATAAAAGTCGGGTAAAGTCAGGAAATGGACAGAGAATCAAATAAAGGAATCTTTTGATCTTGACAAGGTATAGATCAGTATTCTCACAGTTACTAGAGCATCATAGTTCACCATGTGATGTAACAATACAAGTTTTTATGAACCTCTTACACCGTTCCGTTCGTATAATTTCATTCCCATCAAGAGGCATACTTTCTCACGACGACGATGTAGTAGGGAACAGTTATTTCAAACAAACCAAAAACAAATTGTATGAAGTACTCCATGCAGTTCACACCACAACTACGATATCAAAAGTATACCTATCTATTGTGTCAGAAGTCATCAGTCTCCTTTACACACAAATAAATGAGGCAACGTGAAAAGTCCGGAATATGGAATAACGTCTTGGCAGAATATGGACCACTTTTCTCACAGTTACCAGAGTATCATAACTTACAGAGGTTTTACTACCCCACATTTTTGTTTTGACACCTCTCAGCTGAGGTTCCAACGAAATATTTTTTACTGTCATAATATTCATTCATCACTTCCTCACAATAGTAGGTAGGGACATACATACATACCTACAGATCCAATAGTTCACACCTTAACTGGGACATCATAAGAGTGTGCAGGCAGTAACAGGCATTTATTTTATGAAGATGGGTCTAAAAATCGGGACATTAAAGGAACATGGATCCCTGTTCCCACTGTTACCAGGGAATCATAGTTTACTACAATGTGATATTAGGGAACTGCATGGAGCAATAAACATTGTTGTGTGTTACGACTGCAGAACTATACGGAAGTTTAATTGTAATAGTTGTTCTGGTATTAGTTCAGTTAGCGAGGAACACAGTCATGTCATGGACATAGTTTTACAATGCCTTTGATGCTCAAAATATATTAGTACCTACTCAACTTTAGAAAGGTACGATTGGTTAAAGTTGTGCCACCAAGTTACTTTTTATAAAATCTTTCTTGGTATTTTGAGACATAAACCAATAAAAATAAGTTTCATAAACCTAGCTGTCGTAAAAAATGCTACTCGTATTATCATCGTCAGCTTAACCGGACATTGTGGGGCTCGATGTAAGAAAACTAGGTCGCGCCTGCCACTACCATTCACTTCGGTAGGCCTAGTCTAATATCTTGGAAGTAAACATGATCTATGCAAGCTGAGTATTGTGAACATAGTCATTATTAATACTGAAGTTATCAGTAAACTAATCTAAAAGTGTAGATAAGTAACTTTTAATTTTAACTGAGCTGAATGGTGCTAACCCATGCGTCATGTTCGTGAACGGGCGCCGTCAGTTGGGACTGGTCATCTATTTGCTGCCATGGCTTATTTGAATTGTTTTATTTTTTAATCTTTTCACTACGACGCTTTTAACGTTCTGTATCGTTCTCACATGCATAATTTTTAAAATTATTTTATGTAACCAAGACTTTGTAAACCTATTATTTTGATTTAAAAGAGTGTCCATGGAGTTTCTTGCCCGCTCTTCTCCATAGATACCTACGCTTTGGAATGGGCAACTAGCATCATCTTTCTGACTGACCGACCCCTTGACAATTCAAAAGTGCCTGTAATTGGTTTACTTGAAAAATACTTTCGAGTTTGAATTGTTATCAGAATCAGAAGATATTATTATTTATTCGCGGATTACCTGTACCAAATTCTTAACGAACCAAAAACTTTTGAAAACGGATTTAGGTAGGTGTACCAAACAGAGAGGCTTATAAACAACATTACTTTCCTCTGGCCACATTTAAACGTAACTGTTGTTTTTCATAAGGTCATAATCAAATTGGGAATTATTTACTATAATTATATAATTTTGCTTAAACAAAGGGTTTCAATTTAGGGTATACAAAAATATTATCGGTGACTAAATTCACCAGTGCAATGCAGTTTTCAATTACGTTTTCATAGTAAAATGATGTTTTTTAAGGTCTTAGAAGAGCGGTGGCCGCCAGTCCGCCACGTAGCGTCTGCAATGTACCGGCGAATGACGTCACTGAAACGTTATTTAGCAAAGTAAGTTAGTGTGTCTTGCCTGCCATCTTTGCCGCTCGAAAGCGTTTTTGTCACCGTTAAATCAAATCGCGCTGACCAAAGATAAGACTTGCCCTCACCGTACTAAGTCACGCGAAAAAGTGTCCATACCGAGAAGAGGAGCTCACATACAATTGAATAACGTTTCCATGACAATCAATAGCGTCAAAACGAAATAGAAATGCGACGAATCTTACGATTTAAATATTTGCCGTTGCCATCGCTTTCATGATAACCATCACTGCGGCCGTTAGTAATACCGCAGTTTTAAAGAGAAATTACGTCGGATGAAGTTGCAGGAAAAAAAAATCTCAAGGGAGTCTCATTATTCCCAAGGAGATTAGGGTATCAGAAGTTACAAGGAAAGGGATCAAGGTATCACGTGCATAGGGTATAATGTGAACCTGTACAAGAAATCCTTTGAACTCGGTTTCAAAAGGGTTGAGATAGATTTTTACTAGGGCGACACAGTGCCCATGGAGTCATAGGACTTCGACTTTTGCCTCTTGAGCTTCTACAGTGGAATGTGGAAGACTGTCGTGCATTGCGAGACTCGAAATCAGAGGAAATTTAAGAAACAGCAGTGGTTGGGTTCCGGGTATCCGTACAATAAAGTAGATAGTGTGTGGTTGATACAAAAAACATGGCAGGTGTAGAAAAAAAACTAATATTTTATGCTCCATCCTGTATTGGATTCTAGTTTACATATCCACCCAGATGGCCCTGCAATGGTTGCAAGCCTGCAATGTAATGCCCATATGTGTTGATGACATGACATTCATTACACCTAATAACTACTTAAATCATAATTTATCAGAGTAACTAGTTAGCGTACCTAATACACAAATGTCTGCATCACCCCAATACACACTCATTTCAAGCTCGGGACACATTGACCCCGTTTGCATGTAAAGGTAACATGGAAAATAAAGAACGAGCGAAATGAAGGGAGAGTGGTACTAGGTGAGCATAGGAATACAATAGGTGGCGTGCACTGAACAGTGTACGTGGAAAAGACGTGTCCCTTTCATACGTGTTTTGCAAACTTATGACCTGCGCTTTTGAGGGCATTGTGACATGCTTCTTATAGAATATTATGCTGAAAATGAAAATTTAAAATTGATCTGAACTTAGAAAAGGTTTAGTTGTAGTACGACGGGCTGGTGTCCGCAACTCCACGTCCAAGCACGTATTTTGCGTACGGTTGAAAGGGTTTAACTCAAGTCCAGTCTAATTTTTGCTTTTAGAGAATAATTAGCATTTAAATTAATTTTCTTAAAGTTACTTCTACAATAAAGCACCGAGACATATTTTTTTACTTCCAAAAACCAGTTGTACACGAGTTCTTCGTTATTTAGGTATGAACTCTTTAATCATTGTAAAAGTTCAAAGTATGCATAAAAAATAACTGCATGAAAAGAAAACATTATTAAATAAGCTTAAAAGATGGGATAACAAATAAGACGCCATATTAAAAATACAAGAATAGCCGGCTGCGTATCCGAGGAGCACTTTAACTACGTATGAGGGTCTGATATTATTCGACACGAGTCGTTCAAGAGTTTACCATAACGGATGTTGTTGAGAATAACGAGTTTTTTACACAAGGGGAAAAATTCATAAGGAAAAATATAAGTCGACGATCAAATTATTTCTGATTTTTCACTACGTTGAACCTTGTGATTTTTGAACGCAAAATAAAATATAAATTATCACTTTAAACGATTTTTAAAAAGCACATGTTTCCAACAAGATGTGGTCTTTTTTATATTTTCAATGATTGTGATTGTGATGCCCGTAGAAGACGTACTTTTCTGAAATTATTCTTATAATTTCTTGGTATACCAAGGCATTAGCACGCCACAAGAGGTGTTCAAACATCGCAAGAATTTATTCCGTCCCTTTCATTTTTATTACTCAATAACAACAGGTGCCGCAGCAGTCGCAACTTATGCCAGAAGGGCATGAAAATAGAACTTAAAAGTCAGGAGCAGGACACATACTAGGGCCGACAATTTTGTTGAGATGTTTATCATAATAAAAAGGGTATGGGGGTCTTTGGTCAACTGGACCCACTCGAACTGGAACCGCGGGTCCAGTCGACCAAGTCAAATTTTGAATTGGTCGACTGGACCCGCTGTCAAATTTCATCATTAGTACAGTTAAGGAGTAAAGCCGAATCTTTTAGTTTTATTTCTATGACTTAAAATATACATAATATTATTCAATTAGGTACACTTAATTTTTATTTACTTATTTTTACTTACTTACTGTCTGCAATGAGCTAAAACAACGTTACTGGATTTTGAGATGCCGTAGTGAGGTCCGGAAGATATCAATCACTAATATAATATATAATAGAATTTTATTCCTCTTTATAATATTAGTGCAGAAAAAAAATAAATTATAGCCTATGTTATTCTGTGATAATGTAGCTTTCTAATTTTTTCTTTCTTTTTTATTTTACTATTATCATTAAAATAAGTCCTCCTTAGTATTTGTTACAACGGAATGCATGGCCGTTGCTGATTTGTCAATGTCAATTATATTTGTCACATCAAATTAAAGTCAAAATTGTAGTTTGTTTACATTGGTTATCTACATAAATTAAGTAATAAAATAAAACAGAATTACTGCAAATGTTACATGTAAGCTGATGACTACCACAATAACATCAAGGTTTATCAAGACGGAAAAGAAGAAGAGGAATTGTGGTTGTCGTAAAGAGTGCGGTACTGAACCAACTGGACCGTCCTGCTGCATGTTGTTCCAATGACGTGGCTATACGTGACCCGGCTACATTACTTTACAAAATCCTAAAAGATTGTTGAGAAATCCTTGCGAAAACAATTTTTACCCTGAGGGTCGCATTAGGAGTATCGTCACATCATTAATTCAAATTTATTTGTGTTCAAATTGCCGCATTCACATTTGTTGAAGTTCATGAAGATATTGGGCGAGAGGTGAAATGGTCCGCCGATTCCTAAGCTCGCGGACAGCGCGCGACTCATGACGCCGACCATTCATATACACTAGTGATTATTATAATGTATTGTTTGTGTTAGTTATGTTTTATATTGAAAAAAATAAAATATCGTTTGAAATCTTTATTGTTTGAAATGCTTTCGAAAACCCCATCATGCTTGATGGCCCTGTTGTAATACAATAATAATAGGTATATCATAATATGATAATCAGGTGACAAATTCCTTTTACATAAATATGTCGCATGTAAACTAAGGCATGTCGCGTGTCTTTCCTGCGAGAATAGCTCGGCTTGATTGTTTCGAGAGAAAAGTTCGAATCGAACGACAATAACGAATGCGAGATGCTTGAGAATTGGCCTCCAGCCCGCACCGACGTATCGTAGGAAGAATATCGTCCATGGTAACGCAGACGTCCGATTCGAGGCCTTTGACATATAATAATGTATGTTGCAGCTGTGAATATGAAAGCCTCACACCTTTTCAATTTTTAATAGGCAGCTCATCAAATCAGCAATTACCTACCTCTCTGGACGACGGAGTTTTTTCGTTAAGAAAAAAGTGGAAAAAGGCTCTTCGCCTCAAGGCTTCGGCTCAAGGAATACTTACTTAAGACCTACCCCGAGGAGTGGATAGGTCCCCTAACTTCCGGAGAAACTGTGAAAATGTCAAACAGAAAGTGCATACCTACCAGAAATCACTTACTCCGTCGCCTAACTTCCACCAGATGGGTGGCATCTGCTCAAGTCCTGCGAATAACTGGAATGGCGCTTTGTTTCTCCGCAGGCCTGTCCAGTATGGAACCGATCAGCCCACGATAAGTTAGTGGACACAGCTCTAAATAAGACATTAATGATTATTACTGGTTGCTTAAAACCGACCCAGTTGCGAATGCTGTATCCACTGACTGGCATCGCGCCTCCAGAAATTCGCAGGACTATACCCAGCTGCATCGAGAGGGCGAAGCTACAGGATGACCTACGCCACTCATTGCACAATTTTAATTCAGTGCCACAGAGGCTTAAAAGCCGCATGTTTATGTTCCCTAGATGTCTTAGCTGAGAAATACCATCATACCTTAAAACACACTAAAAGAACTCTTGTTTAGTGAGAAGTTTGGCCTCGGTTTTATAATTTAGTAAAATAGTGCACTGTTCAGTAATAAATAGTAGGAATAACGGTTCATGAAATCAAAAATCACAAAATTTTCAAATTATTTTTATAACTGTATGTAGGATATCAATTTCAACGTCTGACGACCTAAAAGTAAATAGTATTTCATCTAAAATTATCCAGGTCGCTCCACTTCTCATCTTGATACCATGTCCAAGAGCTCTAACATGTGCACAACAGCCAACGCGAACAGTTCAGTTGAAATCTTACTCAACAATTAACACAACATTCTTCTGGAGTACATGCTGTACCGTCTTGAAGATTTCATGTTCATTAAAATCCTTCAATTACACACAGGAAAACAGAAATATCAATTTCATGCAATTCGAAAGAAACCGAATAAATAAATTAATAAAATGTTGTCACTTGACATGACAGTCTTGACACTTATCTTTTTAATAGTGTCAGATAGTGTTGCGGCTTGATTATATGTAACTCGTTACTCTAAATAAAATAAAGCCTCGAGTTTATTTTCTCTCGATTTGCCACTTGATGTAGTAGTACTAGTCGGTAATAAACCAGGGAATAGATATTATATATTTCATGTGATACTGACTGAAATAAATAGGTACCAATATAGAACGGTTGCTTTATTCTGGATCTTGCTATTATTCTTTCCTTTAATTTTTTTTGTGTGCTTTTCAAACACACTGTTGCTAGGTTTGAATTTAAGGTAGGTACTGGAGGGAGGTAGTACATGATATTTTAGATTCAACTTGAATTGAGTTTTCGAACTACATAATCGGGATGGGTATATAATTATGTTCTGTGATCGAGCCAATCGAGTGCCTGACCGTTAATTACAGAGTAACAACACTAGAGTCCAAACTGACAAGAAACCAAAAACTGCAATACGTTTCACGTTGATTTTTAAACTACTTTACGCGAGAGTAAGCAAACTTAAAAATGGGATTAAATACAGGAGGACCTACTGCAGCGTTAATGGTAATTTTTTCTACTTAATAAAAATAGTTTTGGTTACCACCTCGAACTGTAATTAGGTATAATTATATATTTTTTTTTTATTATTATATAAAATCGTTAAATACGCTTCAATACACGTATTTATTACACTGAAGACCTTATCGGGAATTGAATCAATTGAGTGCATTATCAAAACATTTTCTTTTTATTACGATTTCGTGATCCCGGTTAAACTTTATTTCAAAAATAGACCATTTTAAATGATAATATGGTTTTTTTTAGCTATAATACAACTTCATTAATAGATCAATACAGGGGGCCCTAAAATACTATCTCTCTGCAACCTGCAACCCTTTTCCAGATTAGTTTGCTATGCTCCCATGCTTGGGTGGATTTGTTATATTTTAATTATTTCTCTAGGATCATTTAAGAACTCCCGGCGAAGCAGTTGGGTGGTACCTCTTAACTCACCGATGGTGCTAAAATCGACACTCATGATGAAAAATTTGAACATTTTTCACATCCGCCATCTCGGATTTTCAGTTTGACCTCACATCAGTTTCAGCACCCTAGAAAACCAAGAAATCAACACCCATGATGAAAAATTTGAAAATTTTTCACATCCACCATCTTGGATTTTCAGTTTGAGCTCACCATCGGTTTCAGTACCCTAGAAAACCAAGAAATCAACACCCATGATGAAAAATTTGAAAATTTTTCACATCCACCATCTTGGATTTTTAGTTTGACCTCACCATCGGTTTCAGTACCCTAGAAAACCAAGAAATCAACACCCATGATGAAAAATTTGAACATTTTTCACATCCGCCATCTTGGATTTTCAGTTTGACCTCACCATCGGTTTTAGCACCCTAGAAAACCAAGAAATCAACACCCATGATGAAAAATTTGAACATTTTTCACATCCGCCATCTTGGATTTTCAGTTTGACCTCACCATCGGTTTTAGCACCCTAGAAAACCAAGAAATCAACACCCATGATGAAAAATTTGAACATTTTTCACATCCGCCATCTTGGATTTTCAGTTTGACCTCACCATCGGTTTTAGCACCCTAGAAAACCAAGAAATCAACACCCATGATGAAAAATTTGAACATTTTTCACATCCGCCATCTTGGATTTTCAGTTTGACCTCACCACCAATTTACATATCTGGCGAGCGAACGCCTATTTACGGTGTCCCAGAAGGGAGCGTGCTTGGATCTCTATTATTTATCCTATATATCAATGACCTGCCTGATGCTATTGACTACCACATGACCCTAATCTTACTTTAGTCAACGGGTACATGGTGATATTGACATTAAAGCCCTCTACAATGACACAGTATTAAATAAAGTCGACGACACAAAATTTCTTGGTGTAATGATAGACGCAAAACTGAACTGGAAAGCGCACATTGAATATATAAACAAAAAACTGAGCTCAGTCACGTATGTCTTGTACAAACTGTCCTCAGAAGTTAACCCAGATGCTTTAGTGATGGCATTTCATGGATTGGTGGCATCACTTCTACGCTACGGTATAATATTTTGGGTATATTACTTTGAATGGTGTTAACTTGGATAGGGTGTCGCAGTTTAAGTACCTTGGACATTACCTTACCGACGGCCTTAAGGATGATGTTGACATAGAGAGGGAGCGCAGGGCTCTGTCAGTCCGTGGCAACATGCTGGCCCGTAGATTCGCCCGCTGTACGGACCAAGTCAAGATCACACTATTTAAAGCGTATTGTCAGGGTCTGTACACGGGTAGTCTATAGGTTAGTTATACCAAAAAATCCCTGGACACACTGCGCGTCCAATACAATAATATTTTCAGGATGATGTTGGGACTTCCTCGTTTCTGCAGTGCCTCCGAGATGTTCGCACAGACTCACACTGACGGTTTTCATGCCGTCATTCGGAAAAAAGTCGAGTCTCTTATGAGGAGGATGCGGGGGAGTCACAACAGCATCCTGAAAACTATAGCTGAAGATGTGCGTGCACCTGTGTTGAGGCATTTCGTCCGTCTGATGATCTTGTAGGGAGGTATCTCCCTGTTGGTTATCTTGTCGGGGCGGGGTGTCTCAGCACAGGTGCTTTGTGTAATTTTTTTTTTTTTGTGTGAATTTTGTTGTGATGTTTATTGATGGATGTGTGTTTTTCTTTGTTATTGTATTTTAAGTACTAACAATAGTTTCTAAGTTATTGTATACTAACCGGTGGATCTAGTTGTCCCGAATAAATAATTTTGAATTTGAATTTGAAAAGCTTTTTTTGTATGGCCCCGAAAATATACAACAAAATACCACAGTCATATAAAGCCATGACAACAAAACAAATTAAAAATAAGATTCGAAATCTACTAACAGAAAAATGTTATGTAAACGCATATTCCACAAATAAATTATCTTTATCTTTTATCTTTATCTTTAGATTTTGAGGTACTCGTAGATTCTGTACCAGATTCGTGCCATTGTCTTTTTGTTTCGACTGTATCCACGGGTAGCTTAAAACAAAAGATGTTTGTCTAATTTTGACAGTGGGTCCAGTTGACCAATAAAAATATAGAAAATTTTTCCTTTGGTCAACTGGACCCGCGGGTCCAGTTCGAGTGGGTCCAGTTGACCAAAGACTCATGGAGGGTTAGAATTAATTAAGTGGAATGGGCGGAGTCAAGGACTTTTTCAATAGAGGCCCTTTTTAAACCGGCACCAGTTGTGAACTATGCTATTTAACTTCTCACCTTTACTAGGGTAACATAATAGTAGAGAATGTAAGGGGAGTTACATACCAGCGACGACTGTCTCAGCTCGGGGTAGCCTCTGCAGGACATGGTGTATGAGGCCGACGTCGGTACAGGCTTGAAGGTTTCGCACACTCTTGCGCAGAATTGCGATAAACACAGACCATATTTCCGCCTGCAACAATTATAATTTATCAATAATAAAATTGCATAATAAACACACACAAAAAGCAAATTTTCTTATACACGTTGAACAGAGTTGTTAGTTGTATTGAGCCACTTTTCACCCATAAATAGAAAAAAAAACGATACAAAATATAACATGAAAATAAAGTGGATGATTTTAGAAACAATCCGGGGGAGTTAAAAAGTTTGAGTAAGCCAACAGAAGCTGGCTAGCGCATTAAAGCATAATCCACTTGCCGCGTTTATTCGTCCATACTAACGGCGCGCATCAAGGCAGAAATTTTCAATTTCAAAGCTTTCTGTTTAATAGAGCCTGCAGTGTAACGACGCAGCGACGGCATGCGAAATATTTTTAATGAAATTCTTTTCTGTTTGTGCTCTCGCGGTACTGCAGGGCTGGTAATTTTAATTTTACACAACACTATGTGCGCCCGGCTTAATTTGCTCTAATTTACGCTAATGTAACAGGGATGTTGAGTTGCACGGCTGGGGAAGCACGAAAACATTAGCCGGACCTTTGTTATTTCAGTTAATGTTTAAATTAACCGTTCCCTTTTTACTTTCATTAGCAACCACAAATAAAATTCAAATAAGCCATTTGATGAAAATGAATGAATTAAAGTTAGT
Source organism: Amphipoea lucens (assembly GCA_947508005.1). NCBI lineage: Eukaryota > Metazoa > Arthropoda > Insecta > Lepidoptera > Noctuidae > Amphipoea > Amphipoea lucens. The sequence continues at coordinate 24,763,377 of OX382357.1, forward strand.
GTAAATTAATTTTCACTAAAACAATGGAATGGATTAATTAAAAAACCTTGTTCACACGCGCTGTAAAAGGGTTGCGTTTAATTCCCATCAGTACTAGGGCAGCATGAATACGTGAGCGGTGTAGAGCATTCCAAGGAGTCCACAAATTCACACAAGCATAATTTTGTTCCCAGATGTATCAGCGCAACATGAGCGCGGTGGAGGTCGCGTCGCTACACACATGATGTTGTATTTTTTGTTATTTTCAATTGGATCGGATACTTTGTGTATTAGTTGATTGCAATTGGAGAGTAGTTTTATTTTATCTTATGAGTTATTCTTTCAAATAATTGTGTAATTTTTTCTGAGTTTTAAAATTACAGGATATCCTATGTGTACAGTGGTACTACTTATCCCAATTTTTGCCTTGGATTGACCCAGGGCAAGGCAAAGTAGAGAAATGTCACATTACCATCTTTGTATGATAGATTGAAAACAACAGGAAATCTGTTTTCAAAAACATCCAACTTCAAAAAAGAGAAGTTGGTCAAGTGAGCAAACGCTTGTTGGAATACTTCGATTACTTCGAACAAGAAATAGTTCTTTTGATCATTATTATGTTCACGTGCATATTTCATATTGTTCAATTCTTCCTCTTGCATGCGAGAACAAAACAAGCCCAACACTGGGGGTACCGGGGCAGCAGAGAGCGTAGTGTACGTGCATTACAAAAGCCCCTCGTAGCTAACGAGACTGCTTGTAATTATATTAGGTACATTCTTCGGCCGTTAGTAGAACAATCTCAGTGAAATTACAAGTTCAGGGAGAATTCTCGCAATTCACTGTGCGAAGCGGGGAGGGTATTTTTATTTCTGCAATTCCTTAGGCCGGCCACTTCATTATTTTGATTTCGACCCTGATTATGCATAATTAAGAGGAATATGAATTCATTTAATGAACCCGCTTCCATTTTGTGAATGGTTTTTCTTTTGGCTGTTGTAAAAGTTTTGATTCGAGAAATACAGTAGGTAATTGACCATTTATATTTTTTTATTTAGTCTGTTTTAGGGTTTCGTAGCCAAATAGGAAGGCATATCGTTTTTCCATGACCGTCTGTCCGGATGACACACAGCCATTTTACTCGGAGACTACTGGCACTGTATCGATGAACATTGGAAAGAAGGTGTATAACGAAAGAAGGAAATTACGAAAGAACATTCGGGGGTGGGGTGTAGTAAACGAGGGATGAAATCAAATACCTAATTCAATGCACATAGAGATGATTATGTGTATTTCTTAGTGACTTTTTAATTTGAGTCAATAGTTTGTGAGATATGGGATGTTTTTCAGTTTCTTTCAGAATTACTATGAAATATAGTTATTTTTGCTGTAGATAAAATCAATGTGCAAGCAACCCATGTGAACCCTTCACTGTGCATGGTCGACACGCACTTGACTTGTCCTCAGTTTAATGGACCTTCCGCATACCTACTGAAGAATTAGGTTCATAGGTAAAAAAAAAATTCAAGGTTTCATTCAAAAGGCGCACATGGTAGTGCCAGTTTGTAGGTGGTTTGCCTGACATGTTTGCACGACATAAGAAAATTCATTCATAAATAAAATATTCAAACTGCCGACAAACTCGTAACTTCGCAAATGCAAAACATACTGTTTCGAAATTAATAAAGCATTTGTATTTGATACAAACATTTGTAAAGGAAAACAAAGTTTCCTTAAAACATGTCGCACAATAATGAACCATCTCGTCAGACGAACAAACTTTTCACTCACTTAGCGCGCGCGGCAAACTCCATACAATGAGTACGTGCGGGGTGAATGTGGCTGTGTGTAATGATATCCGTAGCCTTACTTCATTATCAGATGAAACTCGCTACACGCCTCATCAACGTCTCGCGTCTCATGTTTGCCGAGTAACGAAAAACTAACCGACAAGGAAAGAAGCAAGGAATCTTCATATTGTGCGAAAACGTTCTACATGATGTGAAAATGCGAACATTAATTAATTATATTTATACTTTACATGAGTAATTTGCGTTATTACGTTTTTCAAAAGCAACTAATAACGAATATTGCTTGAAAAACATAAAAGCTATTAATTTCCCACCATGACTGCCACAAAAAGTCTAATAACAAGGCTAATAAAATCGTTGTGGAGCGCAAGTGTTGCCTAAAAACCATCGTCTGAGGGCTGCCACCGCCGGTGGTCCCCCACACGTCCATAAAGAAAAACTTCTCATAAGATGACTCGGCGGATTCCCGCCACTCAGGCGCGGCGCGTCGTCCATCACGGCGTGAGTGGCAGGCGCGCTCTGAGATCCTGGTAGTGTGAGCTGCGTATACAAGTGATGTATCACTTCATTAGACTGTGTGTTGAAAACACACTCCTCAGTCTCCCTAAAAGCCTGGTGAAGAGAGCACAGGGACGGAGAATTTAAATACAAACAATGGGATTGTTTGGCACAAACATGATCTTTCTTTTGTTATTTTCATTTCTTCCATTAAGATCCTATACACAATCCCTTTTCTTATTTATTTCATAGGATTAGGAATGGCAGCGGCGTGAGCGCCAATGGTTTTGTTTGTGTTGTTTGTGGTTCATTCCAAGCTTCGAGCCAAAAGCAAACCAATTGTAGAGCTGCTGCCATTTCTTTACGTTCTACAACATACACTGCGTTGTTAAAAGTTCGAGCCCTTGTTTTTATGAATGTGACTGTCGAGGTAGACTGCAAGTAGATAAGTCTACAAAAAGCAACAGACACCATAAATTGTGTTAGCAAAATGAATTCATCGAAAAACATCAGAACTTGTAAACGTCCTAAAACCGCAAAACGTGCAATAATAACATTCATTCATAAAATAATATTTACCACGATTTCCAGATTAGATAATATTTCAAATACTCATAAAACAACTTCCTGTGCATAACAATATGGTACAGAATATTATTATTATTTTCAATCGTAAACAGATATTCTCTTCTGTAGATACAATCGTATTGGATTGCATTCAAAAGGAAATCTACTGAGGGAGATAAAGACACAAAACGAGTTTACTTTTTATTGTCCGAGACTTCCGTGAGCACCAAACGATTTTAGGAAAATATTCAGTAACAGCTTTCTTTTGTGGAGGATTTTGAATATAACAAGCAGAAATATGTCAATCAACGGGTTGACAAGCGGCAGACTGGCGGTTAGAAGTCCTGGGATCAAGATCACCTTTGTCCTTTTGCTTCCTGGTGTAGTAAAACCATACTAAGCAAAGACAAAGAAAAGTGTTAACAGAATACAAGTAATGGTAATCAAACAATCCATACTACAGTAACAAGAAATTAAATCTAAGAGGCAACTACAAAGTTTTACGACTTTCGGCGATTCGGATGTCTTGCGCAATTGCCTAAGTGGTATTATTACCTACAGTTCCATTAAGAAACAGAGTCGCAGTGCGCATTACTATATAATTAACCTATATACTGGGCCAGGCTTACAGAGAGGAATCAGGTAAATTACTGCATTGTTTACTGCTTAAATACTTTGAATAAACACGACTGGTCAGGACCGAGTGTCCTGACCAGTCGTGTTTATTCACGTCGTTCGTGTTTATTCGGAGTTGCAGGGAATGGCACAGTAAGAACTAGAGCAACTTGTCTTTCGCAGCTCTAAGTTATGCCAAGTTATGCCACTTCAATAAAGTTGGAATGATTCTTTATTTCTAAGGACTGTAGACAAACCAAAGAAAAGTGGATGGATTGTCTTAAAGACGACGGGGTTAGAAAGGATGTAAGGTCTTAGATGTCAGCCAATACGAGCTGCGCCGACGCATACATTTTAGTAGGATGTTGATAATGTTACTCATACAGAAACAGAACTCAACAAACTTAACTAATATTGAGTCTCGCTCGCGCGCGCATACCGGCACGACGCGTCATGTTAGTTCCTTGTGTCACCGATGTTACAAGTGAATATGGCAGTTACTTTAAAATGTAGTAGTTGTAATATAGTTATCGACGAATTATTGGCGTATGTTCAAAATAAGATATCGATCATCGATGAAGAAAGCCTGATCAGAATTTGTGTGTCGGCGTTTCGTGGTGATGAAATTGAAAAGTCAAAGTCACTACTATTTGAATCGTTAACGGCTGATAAACGAAAACCCGTTCGAAAAGGACAAGGAAAAGAAAATCGGGCTCTCGGTGACATTATCAGTGCCTTCAAAGCCTCAGACCCTGACCTGATGCCTGTATTCGTAGCTCGTAACCTGGAGAAGCTCCCGCCGATTACTTTCGATCACTTGGATGTGTCTGACCTTCTTAAAAAGATTACTCTGTTGAGAGAAGAAGTTAGCCAGATTAAGACTTCATATGCTTCACTTGAACAGTTAGAAGTACTAAGGAAGGATGTCCAGATTGCGAAGAGCGTTAATATTTGCACTAGAAGAGGTGCGAATAGAGGGGGCGGTAATGGTGATATGACGTTGTTGGTAGATTCAGAGAGATCCAATTCTCCTGACATACATTGTTTTTCGTCACCTCAGGGTGAGAAAGAACAAAATTTGCTAAGTCATGACAATAATTGGCTATGTGAGGGTACTTTTGCACAGTCTCAAATCGAGAGTGATGTCGGTGTTGAGTCACAGTCAGATAGTACCGTTGTAACGGTTACTCAAGCGCTGACGTCATTGCCAGCGGAGAAGGGGACTGCGCAAGCGAGTGTGACGAGCGCGCAGCTGATCGGCGCGACGGGTGAATGTAAACAAACCGCTGCGTCGGTATTGAAGAACGGTTTAGCCAAACAGCGGGCTGAACATGGGCCGTGGACTACAGTTACCTATCGCAAATCAAAAACGAAAATTCATAGGAGAGGTAGAATAGGTCTAGCAAATGATTCTGCAGGTAGTTTTAAAGCAGCAGAGAGAAAAGTACCTATGTTTATTTCGAACGTACACATCAATACGAGTGTGAAAGACATAGCTGATTACATTGTTTCTAAAACACAGATATCTGTAAAGTTAGATAGAATAATAACGAAAAAACAGAATTTGCATAAATCCTTCAAGTTTTATGTGCCGGAGTCTAAAATACAAGTATTTTTGGATGACAACTTGTGGCCGAAGGGCATAATATTTAGACGTTTCTTGTATAAGAATACGTACGCGACTGGAAACAATGTGAGTTCTGGTGTCGACCTTACATCTACGATAAATGGATAAACACGCATATAAGCTGGTGACCTATAACTGTAAAAGTGTAAAACGGTCTATTGACGCAGTAAGGAAGCTTTGTTTCAATAACGACATCATCGCACTTCAAGAAACTTGGTTATTACCAGAGGATCTTGCGTACCTACATTGTATCAGCGATGAGTTTGGCTGCACCGGTACGTCAGCGGTGGATACGACGGCGGGCATTCTTCGAGGGCGACCGTATGGAGGCCTAGCTTTGCTTTGGAGGAAAAGTGCGTTCAACAATGTGTCGGTGGTTCAGTGTAACAACCCGCGAGTGTGCGCTATTAAAATAGTGTTAAACGAAAGGTCAATATTAGTGTTTAATGTTTACATGCCCACGGACGTGGCAAGTAACTTAGTGGAATTCACGGATTGCCTTAGTGTGGTGAGTGCCATTATAGATAGTTCAAATATTGAAAACTGTTATATGCTTGGCGATTTCAATGCTCACCCAACAGAACGATTTTTTAAGGAACTAATAGGCTTTTGTCAGGAATTTGAGTGGAAATGTGTGGATACGGAGATATTGGGGTTAGATTCAGATACCTATACCTTTGTGAGCGACGCACACGGCTCACGGAGGTGGCTTGATCACTGTGTGGTTACTAAAGCGGCCTGTGAGTCTGTAGTGTCTGCGAGTGTTATATACGATACGTTATGGTCGGACCACTACCCGCTTGTTTTAGAATGTTTATTTGACAATGTTTGTATGAAACAATGTGATTTTAATTATGTGGAAAATTTTGTTATTTGGGGAGATAGAAGTCTTGAACAGTCTGAGTCTTACACCAAGGCATGTCATGAAAGACTTAGACTTATTGATTTCCCTGATGACTTCAGAGTCTGTAGTGGCAAAAGTTGTAAACAAGTATGTCATCGCGCTGTTATAGATAATATGTATAAAGATATAGTTAGTGCTTTATCTGAGTCAGCTGTGGTGGGTCGAAGGCCCAACAAGCGGGGGAAAAAGAAAGTAGTGGTAGGTTGGAATGCGCATGTTGGTGAGGCTTACAGGGACGCCAGGCAGAAGTTTTGCCTGTGGGAAGACCTTGGGAAGCCTTCTGCTGGTCCCATATTTTGTGATATGCGTGAAGCTAAGAGAATATTTAAGTCTCGCTTGAAATGGTGTCAAAATAATGAAGAGCAAATAAAAATGGATATTTTGGCTTCACAACATTCAAGCAATGATTTTCGCTCGTTTTGGAAACACACGAACAGGCTGAGCAGTAAGCCTGGCCTCCCTGTGTCGGTCAGTGCCGAGAGCGATCCCGTAGGCATTGCTGACCTCTTTAAGGAACATTTTAGGATTAAGTCACCACTGGGTACCTGCGTGTTTGAGCCTGATGTGGTTGACCATGGTGACCTTGGAACAAGATTCACAGCCAAAGACGTTAGACGTGTTGTCAACAGTATGTCCAGAGGCAAGTCTCCAGGTCACGATGGTCTGAGCATCGAGCACCTCAATTTTGCGGGCCCTCATTTACCAAGAGTGTTAGCAATGTTTTACAACTTTTGTGTGAGTCATGCGTATTTGCCTTGCCCTATGACTAAAACGATTGTAGTACCCATTATTAAAAATAAAACGGGTGACAGCGCGGACTTGAATAATTACAGGCCCATTTCTCTTGCTACGGTGATCGCAAAAGTATTTGACAGCCTGCTTAACAGACAACTTAATAGCTTTGTTCAGCTGCACGATAATCAGTTCGGATTTCGATCTGGACTGTCTACTGAGAGTGCCATCTTGTGTCTAAAGTGGGCTGTGAGGTACTATTCAGTTAGGAAAACACCTACGTATGCTTGTTTCCTCGACCTATCCAGGGCATTTGATCTGGTCTCATACAGTATCCTCTGGAGGAAGTTAGAGGAAGCTGGAGTGCCTCCAGAGTTGATAAGCACTTTTAAAAGCTGGTATGGAGGCCAGATCAATCAGGTGCGCTGGGCAGGGGCTTTTTCGGAGCCGTATAGGTTGGAGTGCGGGGTGAGGCAGGGGGGGTTGACTTCACCCACGCTCTTCAATCTATATGTCAATGAGCTGATCGAGGCGCTTAGCAGAGAGCGTGCCGGCTGTTACATTGACGATGTGTGTGTTAACAACATTAGTTACGCCGATGATATGGCGCTGCTGAGCGCCTCGGTTTGTGGGCTTAGGAGGTTGGTAGCCATCTGTGAAAAGTATGCATTGGATCATGGATTGGTATACAACGTCACTAAAAGTGAAGTCATGGTCTTTGGCGTCAGCGGTCGATGTTCTGATACTATGCCCCCGGTCAAGTTGAATGGGGTATCGCTTAGTAGGGCATATAGGGTGAAATACTTGGGACATATCTTGACCGCTGACCTCAAAGATGATGATGATATTGAAAGAGAAAGAAGGGCGCTGTCGGTGAGAGCTAATATGATCGCTCGCAGGTTTGCACGTTGTTCTAGAATAGTTAAAAAAACCCTATTTCGTGCATATTGTACATCGTTTTACACGTGCAGCCTGTGGGTAGATTACACTCAAAAATCATACAGCGCCCTTCGCATTCAATATAATAATGCGTTCCGGGTGTTGATGGGGCTGTTCCGCTTCTGTAGCGCTTCAGGGATGTTTGCTGAAGCTCGTGTCGATTGCTTCTACGCTACGATGCGAAAAAGATGCGCTTCCCTGGTGCGCCGGGTGCGGGCCAGCCCCAACATTATATTGCGGTGTGTCGCGAGCAGACTGGACTGCTTATATGTGAATCGCTGCTGCAAGCTTTCCACATCAGTGTTGAGCTTGTAGCAGGGATTTGCATTAACCAGTATTGCAGTGTTAGGTTAAGTGTGTAGGTTAAGTTTACTAACGTAGTTTGTAAGAAATATTGTTACTAACATTTTTTTGAGTCCTTGTTACTTGTTTTTTTGAATATATAAATAATAATATAGACACCACAAATTAATTGAACCTATCAAAACGTTAACGTAAATGACTTTTCAGTTTGGCACACACCAATCGGTATTACCAGGAGTTTATGTTGCATAAGCAGGCCTCGAACACAGCACGCGGCGCTGATCCATATTTATGCGATCCAATACACGATATCAGTTGCGGTGGCCAACTGCTAGTACAAACTAGCCTTTGTCAGTTTGGCATTGTTACATCATACAAATCATAATTTTCTACAGACCTATTTAGATAGGTCCACCGTTAAAAGATATCAAATAATTATTGGAAACAAAAGAATTCAATTACAATTGATAAGAAAAGTATATCTTGTTTCCGCCCGGGATCGAACCGGGGGCCTTGTGCGTGTGAAGCACACGTGATAACCGCTACACTACGGAAACTTGAAGACAAGTGGCAAAATACCCAGTCACTTTGAATTAATCTAGAGCAACTATAAGACAGTTAATAAGCTATCGTAACTAGATAACCAGTTAAATGAATGTAGAGCAACTTTCACTGCGATCACGACCTTGCAGTTTGGACAATATTAACTTCAAAAAGATTTGATGGCTTTGAAGTGTACGAGGAATACCTTGTTTGTAGACGTTTTTGATTTGATTTCAATTCACTTATGAAGTTTTATCTTTGAAATAATAATTATGACTTACGAACTGAAATAATACACTCCCGGACTCCTAACTCGAGCCAACGTGCATTTCTATGTGTATAGACCTAAAACACCAAAATAATGATAAGTCAGATGAGCTGAAAACTGTCATCTTGGAAGCATGGAAGGACATTCCACAGGACGTCATAGTGGTACTTTTAATTCCATGCCGAGCTGCATGTCTGCCGCACAGTGGAACGAATGTATGGGAGCGGTTGGACGTAGACATGTCCGAAAAAAAAGAGTAAAATTATGCCAAACTAATGATGCTATCTTATTCGATTACTTAATGCCTTCATAACTTGTGGTGATGAATTTCTTCATAACTCCCATATTTCGGGAGTAATTTGAGAAAATGTGAAATTTTACTATGAAAATGAGTGTATCGAGCTCTCTCCCTCCTGATTCCGGGCTTGTTTCAAGTAGCGGTCTCTAATATCGTAATGCTATTACTAAGAGCTATATTTAATACTAAGACACATAGTGCGCCAAATGTGCACTTTCTGGGATAAAAGGAAATGAAAATTAAAAAAAAAAAAATCGTTTTTTCCCCATTTGTATTTACTTTAAACCGCAGACAGACTTATTAAGAGGTCTATAAATATATTATATATATACAGAAATATATATTAACAAAAATATTCACAAGAACTGATGAGAGTATGACTTTTAAGTAAGTTGATAATAAATTACCTAGTTTAATTAAAAGTACAATAAATAATTAAGATGTAAGCTCTAATTTACTAAGTTACACATTTTAAAACAATAACATCATTTAATTATCTTCGTCATCATCATCATCATCAATTAATTCAAATTCAGAATCGATGTCCGCTAAATCATTTATGTTAACAAATTCGATATCACTTTTCTCAGAATCCGTAAGCTCATAAAATTCCTTAAAAGAAGATTTTTTTACAAACTTATTTCCTTTTGGACGGATACTTGTAACAAGTGGATCAGAAGACAGTAAAAGATTGTGCATAATATCTTCATTGCATGAGATACTGCTATGCTTTCGAGAATGCCCCTCTCTATATTTTCTAAAATCTTTATTTCTAGCCTCAGATGCCTCTTCGGATAGAAAACCAATGGGCACAATTGACATGTTCTGAACTATGTCTGGCCCATGCATTAAAATTTTATGAAGTGAAGAAGGCATATAATACCATGGGTATAACTCCACGTAAAGCTTAGCAGTATCAAAGCAGAACTCTCGGAATTTAGTTACGTTGATCTTCTCTCCTGATGAAATACACTGCAAGATCACACAGATTTTTCTTAAAAGCATAGCATCTATTCCGGTCAGTTCAGCAGATTTAGTGTAGTTTTCAAAAAATCTCCTTGCCGAGTTGCCATTGTTGGTGGATCCACTGCCTTGTTTCACAACATCGAGAAGTAAGCCCGTTTCTCTTCTTACAGCCTCTTGAACTCTTTTCTTCCTGTCATCAACTTGCCTTTTTGCTATATCACCCCTTACTTGCCATGATTTTATGTCTAATTTGTAGGAAATGTGTAATAAGCATTCCATTGAGCGAATCCAAGCGTGAAGGGTGCTTAAGCCATATTTATACATGTCCTCGTTTGCGTGTTTATCTTTGATTAACTCTAAATTATTCATTTCTTTAGGACAAGCCTTGCATATGTCACACACTGAAGCTGCTGTATTGGATATAATGGAATGAATTTTACCATCAATCATTGTCAACAGCAGTTGGTGTTTGACACTAATTCCATCAGTGATGGTGGATGGAGTTAAGGCTTCAATCTCTGCTTCGATTTCAGCCATCTCTCTCTGCACATTTTCTTTGGTTTCCTTTATAAACTTAAACAATATTGGCCGGCAAAATGAAGTGGAAGATGGTCGCTCGTTTTCCCAAATTGTTACACCTTTTGAGACGAGCCGCAGTGGTACAAGACTAATCATAAAATTACTAGCAAGATCGATTTGCTCATCTTCACTCGTCCTTTGATGATAAATGCTTTGGCTAGATGATCCGTCAAAACCCCATTTGCTGGTCAATACGAGCTGTTGATTGGGATCAACAGGGGTTTCTAACGACCTAATAAGTCTTCTTGAGGTTAAATCCATCAAGGCTTGTAATTTGATTTTTGCAGAGCTCTCTGTAACTGTGAGATCTTCTTTGGCCGGATAGCACTTAATTTTTTCTTTAACCAACATGTAGTAACTCGGGTATTGAAGAGCTCCTTCTTGAGTGTTGAAATCCCGAAGAGTGTTATAGCGCCATTTCGATAAGTTCATCGATACATAAAGAGCCAATGCCTTCAAAGGGGATATTTCCCGTACCTGAATTGATTTACCTTCAATGAAGGCTTTGATTTTTGAGGCCTCTTCTGGATTCTCCGTCAAGTATTTCATAACATAAGCTGTATCGCTTTGTCCTGCCTTTTGAAGCGCCCTTTCGGCCGAAAACATAATTTCAGCGCTGCTACTGCTGCATGAAAGACTATCTTCAGTGCGTCTTCTTTTTTGCCGGTTACTAAGGTCCTCAAAAGATTTACGAGGACTAGGATGTGTACAAGTTGAAGCATCAGATTTAGCAGGAGAAATTATGGGCTCGATGACGTCACTTATATTTTCTGTAGAAGGTTCCATATTTTCATTCTGTAATTCCGGCCATTGAATTGCAGCCTGTAGCCAAATCTCATGTTTCTTCCGAAACTTATCTGTGCTTCTTCCAGACTGTGTCCATTTTGCATAAATGCGGTAGCAAAATCGACGACACCAGTCTTTTAAACTTGTTTCAGCACTTTCACATAACTGAACACAACTGTTATCTTTTAAAACACTGAACAAATAGTTAAAGTCGCGTAAATCTTTATGTGCGCGTGCGCATAAAGCAACGTGAATATCAAGATTTGTATTAAAATTTGGAAAATACATTGCGAGATTAGCTTGGATACAACGAGGTGTAAATCAACACTGATTTTAAAGTTACTAATAGTGACCTATTTATATAAAATCCAGGTATCCCAGGTATCCTTTGTTAAATATTGCAAGGTAATTAGTTATTGTGATAATTAGTAAATGATGCATGCTAAATTAGTGTATTAAGAGCCATTTAGTAATTAAATAATAGCAATGTTCTTATCAGTAATCATTAGTGCATCAGTTTTATATGTAAACCTTAAGTCCCTAATTATATATCCTAATTAGCTTATATCTTCTCTAATTGGCTGCTCAGAAATGTTATTGTAATAAGGTAAACCTTTAGAAAAACGGTTTTAATCAACAAAATAAACAAAAAATAAAAAAATTGTGTTATAAAATAAACATCACTCTTTATCCCAGAAAGTGCACATTTGGCGCACTATGTGTCTTAGTATTAAATATAGCTCTTAGTATAAGCATTATGATATTAGAGACCGCTACTTGAAACAAGCCCGGAATCAGGAGGGAGAGAGCTCGATACACTCATTTTCATAGTAAAATTTCACATTTTCTCAAATTACTCCCGAAATATGGGAGTTATGAAGAAATTCATCACCACAAGTTATGAAGGCATTAAGTAATCGAATAAGATGGCATCATTAGTTTGGCATAATTTTACTCTTTTTTTTCGGACATGTCTACGTCCAACCGCTCCCATACATTCGTTCCACTGTGTGCCGTCGAAAATGCTCTTGGAGGTGAAAAGTTTCTATACTAAATAAACGTTTTCTATATATCAACAATTGTTTTTTTCGAAAATTCCACGTTGTTTTTTTCTCCTGAGAAACGCGAAAAGACGACATATTGCAATTAAACTGTTTTTTTTCAATATATCGTTTTCAAATTTGGAACAATGAAAAACGGAAAGATAGTGAGTAGCTGCAAAACCACAGTTTTTTTCTTCGTAGTAGCATTATTTAAAAAGAGACCTTTAAACAAACATATTCAGGGTGGCTCGGTTCTGGTGTCCGGGAGTGTATTAACCCAATTACAAATAATGATATAGTCTAATTTCGTGTTTGTTTCAGAACGGGACTACCTGTTGATGTTACAGAGAGTGAAATAAAATTTAACAGTGTCTAGTAACCGTCGAAGTACGTAATCTTGTTACTTAAGGAGAACGCCAGCTTTGCAAAGCAGTGCGCCAAGAGCCTCTTTTCTGGGGTTTCAGTCAACTACTGCGGCGAAGCTCAAAAGGAGACGGAGTTTAAGTGTAAACCCGAGGTTCTAACATGCTGTATCTTTTAATTAATTAGAACGAATCTTACCAGTAAAACTGAACGTGATCACCCCAACTGAACCGCGTTCTAGAGCTGCCAGTATCATTAATGCTTGGGAATATTGACTCTGACAGGTCTTGAACGCGGTTTATGCGTACTGATCACGTTCAGTTTCATTAGCGATATTCGCCCTTAGTAGTCAAACTAAACGTGTTAGTATTTGGGATACACAAGTTTGAGTCAGAGTGCAGATAAGGACTTGGATTCTGGTGTGTATGGAAGGGGGGATTTGAGGAGATAAAAAACTAAAATCATCAAAGTTTATAATCGAAACTGTAAACTAAGTTCGCTAGTCACGCGATGGATGAATATTTCAGTTTTACAAAACTAACATTTTCTTTCTCTCTAGACAACATGCTTCCAGATGTCAAGTGTGGGTGCTGTGTGAGTCAGTGTTTTCCTTTAGCTAGATCTCTAAAAGGCTAATTTATTGGAGAAAATATATTGAAATACTCCAGTGAATAGGTTTTTTATTCGACCCAGATCCCTTGTTAGTTACATTTTTAAGGGACCTAAATACGTCCGGCGTAGTTCGGTTACCGTATATAAATGTGACATGGGTTTAACAAACACAGACCTCCTTCGGGAACGTCATTAATTTAATATCTTTTTTTAGCTCGAACGGTTGGTTATCTAAAAGTTACCCCTTTCAATAAGATCGTCCGCGTTACCAAGATCGCATAGCCAGCGAGGAGATTGAACCCCGTTAAGATGCGCCGAGGGGACGATGACTCACGGATTGCGCTCTCTTTGCCGCGTTGCTATCTTCTATCGTACCCATCCTACCTCTAATAAGACGCTTATTAGAGGTAGTGAATGTTAATTTTTCATACACGTAGACTTTCTTTGGTATATTAAAAAAAAAAACCGAAGTAGATAGAACCTTAGATTTTTGCGATAATATTATAATGCTGGGCAGAATGTAGTCCTACTTACTTCACCGAGGCCCTTATTAGAAAGATAAAAAACTCACAAGATGCAAAACAAGTACCTAAAGGGTTAAACTTGATCTAAATTCATACCAAGACGACATGTGTTAAAGGAGGCATCTCTAATGGAATTCTTAAAAAAAAAAGAAACGCAAAGGAAGGATCTTCGTTTCAACAAAAAGTTCTACAAAAAATCTATTCAATCCTCTTTCCCTTTCAGACTCATAATAAGGCGTGTTATAAGAACTGTTGTCCTTTGCGCACGCTCTCAGGATACAGAGATTCTTCCCTGCCTGCTGCCCTAGTATTTAAAGGACGTTCAATTTTAGTCTCGCCCTTTTAAAACGGCGCTCGCTTGAGTGATAGCAGATTAAGAACTGACAAAATGCCATCAGTCATCTTTGGGCACTCTCAAAGATGACGGATGGCATTTTGTGTTTTTTTTTTTTGTGTAGAAATCAGTACCTAGTAAAGAAATTTCTTTAATAGGTACTAATTTCTGATGCAAATAATAATATAATAAAATATTTACCTGTAAGCTGGGTGGACAGTGGTCTAGGAGTTCTAACATGTGTTGAATATTCTGCGCGTCCTGTATCACGAAATTCAACTCCATGTCAAACTCGCCCCCCACGAGCTGCGAACAAAAAGAAACATTATTCATAAAGCGTCAAAACACATTTTTCGTTGTTATAGGGTTTATCGCTAAATAACGTTGTTGGAAATGGTGCTGATAGTCGAATTCTTGACACGTTATTTATCATGACACGGGAAACGAGTAATTTCCCGTAGATTCAAATTCTTTATTGCGACTTAAGTGTACTTACAGAATTTCGACGATATTAACAATAGGTGTAAGTTCTAAGAACTCATTTTGTGCCTTGAACGCAATTTCATTAGATATCAGTTGAGTATCCCCAATATAGTATCCCATAAGATAGAGTGGATCCCTCAGTAGCGTGGTTTGGTTAGATACTTTTTTGATTTGAGCATGTATAGGGCATAAGAGACATACGCTATTTATATGTGTTTTCCATGACATATTAGAATCTATATAGATACTTAACTAGAAATTTTGAACTTGTAACCTCAGATACAGATGCATTATTGTACTCAATAGATAATGGAATTGATTTTGCGTTTTTTTATTCTTGAAAATCATGTAATGGGTTTTGTAAGATTTATTATAAGCCAATTTAATAATAGAGGTAGGTAGAACAAACGATTTTTTTCGGATTTTATATCGCGTTATGGGATTCAACGGAAATAGCAAACGGGATCCATCGTTAATACCTAAAAAATGGGATTCAAAAGTGGGGTCCAACGAAAATAAATGCGTTAATCGGCTTTGCCGCTCGGTTTTACCAGTCCGGTGAGGTTGGCAGGGTGCAGGCCCGGGGGCTACATGGCCATGGAAATTTGCACTCCGAACTGGTAACAAGCTTGTGTTCGAGCTTTTACGTGGCAAGCTTTTTTTAGGGGTGAAAGGGCCAATGATTTTTTTTCTCATCAAAATTTTACATTTTAAACAAAAATACTTTTTACCCAAAAACTTATAGGTAGCAAATTATATTTATGGCATTAAATGAATGCTGTAAGTAAAGATTTCAAAACAGATTCCTTACCAGAGCGGTGGGTATAACTTTTATTTAATACGTACCTACTTACAAAGTAACAAGATTACTTCTACTTGACCTAGTAGAGCTCGGCTGGGTGCTCGTGAAAGGACATTGTAGGTACGTGTCTTTTGGTTTCACCCATTTTTTCTATGGATAGATCATTTTGTGACCGAGTGAAATATTGGCTGTATCTTGAAAAGCTCGGCACAATGGGGTGTTGTCCCCGTCGTGTTCGACGGACATTCAATTTGCGCGATCGGTCAATCGCTGTACCTATAGCTTCTGCTAGCCTGGTGCCCGGCCTTTTGTGTTCCTCACAATGGCGTAAGCAAAGAACATGAAAAATATAGTCGTCTAACAAGCTCTTTTCTATCGGTTTCTGAATTTTTTCACATTGCACGCTCTATTTTGTCTTTTATCATTGTAGTTTGTAAAATTAATTAACAAAATATAGTTATAGTTACTGCCGCGGCCAGCAAAAGGGGCATTGATGGATCCTCGTTGCGGCCAAAGCTTGTATAGTACTTAAATTTTCTCAAATAATGCGCGGAAATCCAAAATAAGTTCATTAAATATAAAATGCTATAACAGCTCTATTTGCAAGCCAAATCTTCAATCTATTTGTAGGGATGTCACCAAAATCTGCCCTAACGAAGTACCGAGGTACATTCAGTGACATAAAATACACTAGATTACACTGAATAATATTACAATTACATATATATTTTTGTTATGGTTGCTCGGGGACGAGAATAAAATTGTATTATTATTATTGAAAGTGTTTTTGACATATCGCAGTACCCTGAGGTCCCGGACTTTTGGAAGGCGTACGAGGGGCCGAAGGCAACTCGCAGAGCCCCGTTAGACGTTTTCTTTTCAATGAAATGAGGCACCAACCGACGATTATCCCTGTTCGCACTATGCAAGTGCACCCAAGGACAACCCCTGGTTGGTGTGGGACTATTGCAGTATATGGAAACAAAGATATTGGATTATGGGTTTGGGTGGCTAAAGTGAACTGATTAAGTATTTAGGACTATGGAAAGACTATATAGCCCCTGCCTGACCAACGTTTATTATAAATTACACAGATAGTATTATTATTATAAGCCTGTGTTGTCCCACTTCTGCATGTAGCACCTTGCATAGGGCGGGGCGAACTTACGGTGAATATCACTATCCCGCTCTACCATTAGCTGTCAGTGTGTCACTACATGTATGTATTTGTTATGGTGTACAGCGCCCTACTGCAAAGCCATTAACAATGGCGTTTCACCCCTATGGTGTTGCGGTACTAGGCGAACATAAAATAGAGAAGGTTATATTTTACCATGGGGTTGCGACGTGTCACTTGATCAAAGTGTGTTATTGCATAGGGGCTGCCTGCTGAGCGCCGCTATTGCATGTTTTTTAACCGACTTCTAAAAATGGAGGAGGTTCTCAATTCGAATATTTGTATGTTTTTTTTTTTTTTTTATGTTTGTTCGCGCATAACTCCGTCGCTTGCCAACCGATTTGAAAAATTCTTTTTTTGTTGGAAAGGGTATAGTTCCCAAATGGTCCCATGAAAATTTTATCGAAATCGGAACAGCGGGTTTTGAAAAATCAACAAAAATCTAAAAATTTATCTACATTAACGATTTTTTTGTTTACTTTTTTGTGGGGTAGGTACAGCTAAAAAGTGAAAAATAAAAACTTTTTTACAAAAAAAAACAACCGACTTCAAAAAAACACTACAAAGTGATAAATAACTTTAATTTCGGAAGTCGGTGTCAAAAAACGAAAATGCGGAACCAACGACACCGACTTCCGAAATTAAAGTTATTTATCACTTTGTAGTGTTTTTTTTGAAGTCGGTTGTTTTTTTTTTTTTTTGTAAAAAAGTTTTTATTGAATAAGTCTACCAAGGCATTATTTCAGAAGGACTGTAGATTAATTATCGGAATAAAATTAAATATTCAGCTATGGACACAGTCACGACTCAATGGCCGTTATTACCCAATTTGCCCATACGCCAACACACACTCGAATGAACACTACTACCTGATAGCTTGCATTATTCACATGGTTTGGTACATTACTAGAGAACCATGTTACTTAGGAAGTGACTATCGTACCGTGTAAATTTCAGTATCCTTCAAATTATAAACTGTGTAAGTATAGTACGAAAGGTAAAGAGATAGGTAGTTGTAAACATTGTTTTTAAAAATAACACGCTACCCAACCGCGCAGAACATTAATTTTCGTTCAGCGAAATTCACGTGGTTTAAAATCACAATTAATTTCAGTGAAACATTCCAAATGCAGACATTAATCATGTATGTTTAAGCTACACAGAATTAGTTTTCATGTAATTTAATTCACATTCTGAAACCACACGAATTTGGACGGAAGATTCTAAATCACTTTTTGTTCTTGGAAGGGAAAACAACATTATAGGAATACTCCGGCTTAGGTAGTTAAATAAAGGTAAACAAAAAAACCACGTGACTTAGCCGACTAAACGTAATACCAGTTTATTCAGTTGTCATGCTACGTTATAGCTGTACTTTTCAATTTAGCAACGTTATATTTATAACGTAACATGACGACATGACATGTATTTGTAACGCAGCATGACAACTGAATAGACTGGTATTACGTAGTACTTTAAGTATTCTGTGCTGGTATTACGTTTAGTCGGTTAACTAAGTCATGTTGTTTTTTTTTTTTACCTTCATTTCACTACCTAAGCCTATGGAGTACAGCTAAATAATTATGTGGACGTCGACACAAACTTTTATTTTTCGTGCTCTACTTAAAGTAAATAGAAATGTGTTTTTTCCTAAGTGACGAGACTCACATTGCTATAAGCGCCTTAACAAATGTTGACAAGACGTTAAACGCAGGAAACTGTGTAAGCTGAATGAAAAAAACCTTATTGAGATTGAGACCTTAGGTACGCGGAGTAATATAATAAAAGTCTTGATCCGGCAGAATGGCATATCATAAACTCCCTCGAGGAAATCATCCGACAAATCTTTGAACTTTCCAACGGGAGAGAGCGCTCCACTTAACCCTAAAGTGCTGACGTTAAAAATATGACGTCGATAAAAAGTGTGCGATCTGTGCTGCCGGCGGCGGCGCGGCGGCGGCGTCATCGCATAGTCCGGTAACGGGCGGCGACTGTCACTTATAAATGTGATTATTGCCGGTAGCCGGTCAGCACGGCGCGGGCGGCGGTGGCGGCAGGCCCGGTAATTTGATTGCTTGCCCGCCGGTTATTATGGCCGGCAACCCTATATCCGGACAAATCCGGTTATGGCGTCTAATAATAACGCTGGCACTCGTCGCTTGTTATTTCATTAGTATCAGTTGGGACTGTCACGGCGAGCCTGTGACACAGGTAGGCTCGGCGAGGCCGAGGGGTCGTTAGGGATGTTCCTAAGCTTATTTTGTTTAATTACGATCCGCACTGCTTTTAAACTACTGAAAGAAAATACGGTCCACCCAGTTTTTAGGCTGTTATTTATGATTGTTATGAATAGATATGTTTGGAGTAGAGATTTAAAAATTGTTTAAACATAGTCAGTGGTAAAATTTGTTTATTTTGATCGATTTACACAAAAAAGCACTATTAAGGGAAATAAATTAACTTGAAAAATAAACTTAGTCTATCGCCCATTTCCTGCAACAGTTTGATGATAAATGTTATAGTTAGCAGCGACCAGCGAGTGAAGCCTCCTCTGCTCTGTATGCACGCTCTGAGCCTATCTGGTACACTTTCAATAAGATGGGTAACATTTTGTTCCGGAATTCGTTCCCAACAGAATTTTAGCGCGTTTGCGAGCTCCTGTTGATTGTATACATGGCTGTAGTTTATTTAAAGGCTTCTTTTTAATTGATCTCATAAATGCTCAATGGGGTTGAGATCGGGACTCATGGCTGGCCATGACAAAACTGAGATATTGACCTCAGAAAGAGCTCTTTGTGTGGTTTGGACCGTATGTATGTGAGCAATGTCATGCATTAAAACAACACTTCATGTCATCCCATTTTCGCAAAGATTGGAGGGTTGGATTACCCGCTCAACGTAACAGGCGGCATTTACAGCACCCTCATCCAGTATTACCAGCTCTGTTTTGCCTACCAAGCTTATTCCCGTCTATACCATAACACTTGGACCCCCAAAATGGTCTGTTCTATAGATGCTTAGTTCTGTAAAACGTTCACCTTGTTTTCTCCACACGTGGACTCGTTTATCATCACTGAAAAACTTGACCCTACAGTCTTCTGAGTAAGTAGAACCCTCCAGTTATCTATTATTGCCAAGTTCAAATACTCGCGAGCGTACCTGCTTGGTGGGCCCTTGTCAGTTTGAATCGAACAACACTCACTCGGGAACGATGACCATCTTTGTGGAGGCGATTACGAATGGTTTGATCACGGACTCTGGTACCAGTAGATTGCCGCAGCCGGTTTTGTACGGCCTGGGCGATTACGGTACGCTCTCTTTGCGCAGTTAACCTGATGTACCGGTCTTCCTGGAAAGTTCTAATTCTTCCTGATCCAGGCCTCCTAACTACACTCTCGGTCTCCCGAAAGCATTTCCACACGTTTCGGATAGCTCGTCGCGATAAATCGAGAAGTATTGATACAGATCTCTGAGAGCCTCCCTCCTGAAGCATAGCAACAGCTCTTGCTGCGCTTTCCATGTCCATATTATTATGACGACGAAAACCATGCATAGTAATCACGATTAACACCAAAACAAAAAAAAGCTGTGACAGAACGTGACGGGTAACGTCAACGCTTTAAATCGGACTGAGAACAACACAAGTGAAAGAATTCGTACAACAAGTATATTTTCAATCACTTCACATTTTTTGCCTACCCACTTGAATTCGACGCTAAAATTGAAGCTCTAAACATTGTAATGGACCCATAAACATGTCAAGAACAAAGTTTAGTGCTTTACTTTACAAATGCTTACTTAATTATTTCTTCTTAGACAAAATTCTAAATGAACTTAGGGTGGGCCCTATTTTGTTTTGAGTAGTTTAGATTTAACACTTCTAAAAGCGACTTAGAGAAAGTTGCTTATCAGTGTTGCTGACGTGTTAATTTAATTCTGAAATTAAGTTTCATTCGTAGCTTTTGTAGTGTGAAATAGTATGTAACAAGTTCAAATGAAACTGAAACGAAATTCACTGAACATTTCTGGCACACACATAAACAAAAATGTTCCTCAAAGTTCTCCTAATGTGACGTCACTAAGCGGTTAGTTTGCGAAAACAGTTACCCAACCCGTGTACGCATGAGTTCACTGGAAGGAAAATATTTGTGGGTTTCCGTGCGGGCGGGTAGTCGGGTAGAAAGTCAGAACATAAAGCTGTAGGTAAGGCAACTCGAACACTCGTATTAACATTCGCTACGGTGTAATTACGCGGAGTGGACGTCTCCTCGCGGTGCTCGGAGCGCGCCCGTAGGGAAATATTCCGGACGGCTGTATTAAAATGCGATGACATCACGTATCGCTGCTGAAGCCTATGCACGTTTATATTACCCCTTACATTTCTAAAATGAGAGAGAAGCTTTTAATAATTATTAGGGATTTATTAGTCCTGATTGCAGTTCCCACGATATTGCAATTAGCTTCTGAAATGAGGTGTATTCGGATTTCATTATCAGTTTAATGAAAATAATTGATTTACTGTAATAGATTTAGCAGATTTATTAATTTAAATTACATTTACACCTCACCTCACACAAATTCGTTTTATGCACCTAGGAACCTACTTTACATTTTGCGACAGTAAAGCTTGCATATTTTGTTATTGATACAACAAGGACCAAGTCAAACGATATTAAATGTCCTGGATGAGTGCATAGGATACTTTCATCTCGAACAAGTGAGATATTTCCAGGCTAGCGCAGTCACGTGCACAGCTACTAAATAATAAATGCGGGACCGTAAAAGCTGTCAAATAAGCTAAATGTGGGGTAAACACGAGAGCTCAAAAAGGCGTGCGCACACGGCATTAGTTACGGGAGACAAAGTGGCCGTAAAATCTCACGCAGAACAGCCCTGTGATAAATTGTACGAGACAGACTTCAGACGCGGTACAAGTTACACTGTTGAAGCTGTGTTACGAGTACGTTTACCTAAAAATCTGAAGAGAAAAGCGAGCACGAAAATCTGTACCTAAATCAATAGGAAAACGCATATCTACTTAGTTTTTTTTTAATAATTCATCTTTAATAAAACCAGCAATAATAATGTATTTTTTATTACGGCTATGTACAACTTTTTTATAAGTCTGTAAAACAGGAGACACGTACAGAATAACTTGGTGACTTGGACCAGGCAACTATAAACTGTTACGACCCAAATGGAACGAAAACCTTTCTGCATCCGTTCGTGAAACGGCCGCATAAACAAATAAACGCCCCGACATGATGACGTACGGTGAGGTCGTACTTTACTAAACCAAGGTATAAGGCGATTGTCGTAAAAGCCTCAATAGAATTGCCAGTGGATTATTTCAGAAGCCTAAACAATGCGAGATTTCGAGAACCGTTTTCGGTGAACGAGTCTCAATTACCGGAAATTCCACGTTTAACTGGCCTCCGCCGGATTTAGCCGTTGGGCTTCCTTAGGGATTTTCGAAGAAAATGGTTTGCGTCAATAGAACGGACCATTATTTTGCAACAGAATAATATCCTGCGACAGAAAAACAAGTAAATTTCAAAGATCTTTTTAAAAGATTCGACAACCCTCGCAATGACAAAAGGTATCTAATATATTGGGGGATAGCTTTTTTGCCTAGTACCATGAATAAATAATATGACCTGCAATGGTTAACATGGGCAAATATCGGATGTAATACATCGTTTACCCTACCAATGGGTTGAAAAGAAACCAGTTTTAGGCCGTATGCTTTTCAAAGCCCCTTTTTATACATCAGTCAAAAGTTCTAAACGCAGGAGTTTATTTTAACACACTGTTGGGTTATGAAATCCTGGTACAGGGATTAGATGTTGCTATTTAGAATTCACAGAAATAAATAGCGGTACCGGGGCATACAATAATGAATCACGCATTCACGCATGATTGCCAGTCTGAAATGACAGATGATGATGATGATGTCAGTCACAAAAAATGTTGGTGGTAAATTAACAAATCAAATCAAAAAATTAAAACGATTAGGACCATTACTTGCCGAAGGACCGCAAAGGGTTAAATGGGTGATCACTTTTACTAGGCGCACAGAAAAACCAAAGGTAGGTACAATAAATATCCCGGTTGTTTTTCTCTATAGGGCGAGAATGAGTTCCCTCGGGATTATCCTAAAGCATTATCGATTCACATGGACATTAGGCGCGCAGTTGTACGAAGGAGATTTTATGTTCATCTGACCTTTTACTTTTTAGGATTCTAGAGTTTAGAGTACATACTAAAAAATAAAAAAAACGACGCATTTTAAAACTATAATGAAAAAAATTGGTGCTCCGAAGTAGGAAGAATCAGATGGTTAAATAGAGCGTTTAGCTTTTAAAAAAAATGAGTAGGTCTGTAATACAATTTTCATTTCTCATAATCGGAAAGTAGTGTTTGTTTGATCCGAATAGCAGGTATAACAATCTACTATTCCATTCTTATTTACGATCGACGTATACAATTGATTAGATTTGTGGTATGCCGAGCACTGCAATATTTAACATACTTTCGAGTAATATTTTATAAATTTTATTAATCATTTGTTTTCGCACTAAGTTATTAGCAGGCAATTACTTTTGCTTATTAGATATTTGAAAAATTTCCTTGCGAAAATATTATCGACAGTTTCTTCAAAGGTAACAGAGCTCATTTTACATTAAGTA
The DNA here is from genome assembly GCA_947508005.1 of Amphipoea lucens. Taxonomy (NCBI): domain Eukaryota; kingdom Metazoa; phylum Arthropoda; class Insecta; order Lepidoptera; family Noctuidae; genus Amphipoea; species Amphipoea lucens. The sequence goes on from OX382357.1 coordinate 24,786,819, forward strand.
GGTAATAGGAATAACGTGATCATACGAATACAATAAAAATACATACATACAAGACTAACAGCTTCCATACTCACACACAATGTATAGCAATAAAGCTACCTTCACATCCGAGATATTAAAAGAACCCTTGATCTCTAGCGCCGCCACTCACAAAATGTTTGCGAAAACTTAATAGGGCCATGAATATGCAATAAAAGTACCAGGTTGACATAGAACGCGGAGGATGGCAGTTCGCAACAAGGGATGCTGGATGCTGCACTAACCCCTGCGGTTAAGGGCGGGTAGTCGCATGAATGGAGCGTTTCCGTGGGGTGCAGATTTATCCCCGATGTCAACGTCAGAGGACGCCGGGGCTCGTTAAACATGTTCTTTCCGACTATTATAATAAGTTGTGTGCATACAAACGAGTGCTATGAACTTTCAAAGCGATTTGTTTAAAAGGATTCTTTGTTTAATCGTTTGTGTGTAATTATTGGACAGCGCAGAAAAGTCTTCATTTCACTCAAGAACATAGAGTCGAGCGTGCATATTACACTAACAAAAAGTTATATCAACCGATTAATATTAATTTAATATCTATTAAACCCATGAAAGTTTTTAAGAAGCTTTTCCTAGTGTAACGAGAAAACACGCCCCACGCCGACAAACTACAGACAGCACCGTCATAAGTCGATTCCCCTGGATTCATGTCTCAATTACTTCGCCATGCACGCCAAAATGATTAAAGACACAAAAACAAGTACCTTTCTGCCTATAACAATTTATTCCGAGTCGTTATGGGGATGATTGAGGTGAAGGGCAGCCCGGTAACCCTTCAACTGCGCCCATTAACGCCAGGTCAATGAGTTCCGTCGTTTATTAAACGACTTTGATGTCAGCTCTGCTAAAGGTAGCAAGTTCCCACGGTTTAGAGTAATTTGACCAAAATTATGAAGGTTTGTTCGTAGAGAATTCTCTAAAATTTTCATATAACAATTATAACATACGAAAATTTTCATGTTATCGTGACGTGACGTAACGTGCGTGACTGAATATTCCTGTTTACCTAAATAAGATCATATTTATTTTTGTTTCCCTACAGTTCGCTTTCCCTTGTAAATAGCTGCCGGCCATTCTAAAAACACGATGTAATATTTATTACCACAGAACCATCAATCCCCCCTGTGGGCAAAAAGTAGCTCCGCCCTATTAGTTTCACATCACTTTGCCGCTTATGGCAGCCTAGTAGTTTTGATCGAATGCGTGACGTAATATTGAGGTGTGATCACACTTGCCTATTAAGGTAATTTTAGAACTACACACATCAAAAGTGTCTAGGGATCAAGCATTTTTATGCGGATTTCTTGAGATTGAGATGTGGCTTTGTAATAAATTTATGATTTTATAAATTTATATGGATCCTTTTTGGTGCATTTCATAATTTGAATCAGGAACTGTGAATCAAATTCGAGTAAAAGATGAAAATCAGCTGTCAATATTTTCCCTATAAAAACATACAACGCATTGAAGACATTATTAGTGCTACTGTTTCCCTACTACTGATTAAAACCAACGTTATTATGGAGCGGCGACGTCATTTAAGCAGGGAAGAAATGCTCAGAGCCGTGGGAATGATAGAAGCTGGTTCCCGGCAACGTACTGTGGCTTTAGCTCTGAATACAAGTCAGAGTGTTATCAGTCGACTTTGGACACGTTACCGAAGCACTGGTACCGTGGCTGAGCGCCATGGAGGACGGTATCGCTGCACCACACGGAGACAAGACCGATACATTCAAATCTTAACTCGAAGAGCTCCAACAATAACCGCCATGATGTTAGCCGTGAGGCTTCATCACTCTTCAGGGAACTTAATTAGCGACCAAACAGTCAGAAACCGCTTGCATGAAGTGAACCTTCATTCCCGAAGACCGCTACGGGTACCACCTATAGCAATGCACAATCGTAGGATTCGATATCAATGGGCTCTTGAACACAGAAATTGGGCAGAAGAACAATGGCGTTTCGTGTGCTTTTCTGATGAGTCTCGTTTTGGTATGAGACCGGATACAAGACGTATACGACACTGGAGAACCCCTGGACGCCAACAGCGATTAAAATCCTGCCAGGAAGTCCATCCTTATAGTGGTGGAACCATCATGGTATGGGCGGGTATTTGGATCGGCGGAAGAACTGAGTTAATTTGGATCAGAGGCAACCTCAACGCTCAAATTTATGCTGAGACGATTGTAGCAGACGTCATCGTTCCTCTACAAGTGCAAATCGGTCCCTTATTTCAGTTAATGCATGATAATGCACGACCGCACACCGCAAGAGTTGTAAGACAGACTCTCGCCGCAGCTAACATCAATGTCCTGCCCTGGCCTGCTCAGTCGCCAGACTTGAACCCGATTGAGCATGCATGGGATATGCTACAGAGAAGAGCTCTGCCGAATATGGAGGGTATCCAGTCGCAAGAAGACCTTTTTTTGTTGTTGCAACGAACATTGGCGGCCATTCCACAGCGTGATTTGGATGAACTCATTTTGAGTATGCCAAACCGATGTTCTTGTGTTGTTAGTGTTCGCGGTAGAAACACGGATTATTAATTGTTTAAGTTACCCAATAAAATTTTAAAGAAAACTGTTATTTCAGTCTTTTTTTCGAACTTATGTGTTAGTGGTTCAATGTCAAAAATCCCTTTATTAGGAAAATGGAAAATTTCTTTATTAATGCAAAGGTGACTTGGTTTATCGTTACTGTGACAAACGAAAACACTTTATTTGATGAATCCTTAAAGAAAATTTTAATTAATATCAATCAGGAGAAAAGTTATTTCAAAAATATATGTTGATCCCTAGACACTTTTGATGTGTGTATTTAAATTCCGCGCAATATTATACAAAAATACGAGTTTATCCCAACCTCCCTACATACAAACAGGAATAAATAATAAATTCCCTGAACGATACACAAAGTAAAAATGCATGTACGTGCGCCATTAGCTAGATAAACAGGACCACGGGCTATTAAGTCGAAACGCTTTCAACCAAAATGTCAACTGACAGCTAAACTGATCTTCTGTTACTGTTTCCTGTTATGTTTATATCTTTTACCAGCGTCGAAGATATATATATTTTGCAACGGGTGTCAGAAATAAAGTAACATCAACATCGTGTTTTCTGGTTATTGGAGAATACAATCGTGTTTGACCTTCCTTGTAACCGTTACTTACTCTATTTTAACGTCGACGTGGATAAGATTGAACGTTTTCTCCTTCCAGCCCGGGTATGCGGCAATTCTCTTTTGTACCACTACGCTTTTTTTCTTCCTTCTAAAATAGTCCACCCAAGTTCCAATCACATCGTACCTTTCGATTCGTTTTAATCAATTTAGATGTTAGTTGTCGTCGCAACGCGGACGTCACCGGCATCGTGTAGGGGCGGCCCCGGCGGAGGCGGGAAACAGCCGGCCGGCCCGATAAATATCTCATGAATAAGAATATTGCATTACGTATTCCCTACGAGTGTCCCCACGTACGGCGACTGGAAACTAATTTACTTTAAAGAGCATGTTTATAGGCGTCCCGGCTCCTTATTTACAGTAGCATCGAGGCAAAATCAAGACCTTCAATACCATGTAGTTTAGTAATCATTTAAGTATTTTTATGAAACAAGTATAACGAGCTACCTACGTCTCATAACTTTGTAAGTACGAGTACTTACGTCCAGCGCATTTTCAATGGCCAAAACAACAGAGCTTCTTAATTTTTCTGAGCTCGACTGAGTATACTTCATGAACATTAAATTATGCTGAATAGGAATACCAACGAGACTCAAAACTAAATTATGAAAATAACCAAGGGGCAAGTTTGTTCAGAACTACATTGTTGTTTTTTATCGCAGCTTTTATTTATTCCACGTCATATTAAAAAGACTCTCTACGCTGAATGGAGTCACATAAGTGCTCTTCAGCGCAGCCCCATTCAGTTTATCATTGTGGAATGGTATTGGGAAGTCACACTAAAAGCTCTAAAGGAGTCGCGAAAAACCGTTTATTTTTTATCTCTAGAAATTGATTTTCGCTGAATACTCGAACAAACTAGAAGAGTACTTGACTAACCCTCTAATATAACCAAACTTTGAACAACCATTTATCAATAGACAAGTTAGTTCTCTAGCGTCTATTAGCAGAGCGCGCAAATTAATTATTTCATTCGTAAGCATTCCACGGATTAATATTCACAGAACATTCCAACTACGAGGAGCTTACAACAATGAGTGGCGAAACTAACATTAGTTCGAATTAGCTTCATGATTCTAAATTACACGAAGAAGAAAATAACAGGCAAAAGTCCAAGCGTGTGCCTAATTTACGTCATTATAATAGGGCAAAAAGTAGCCTCTCTGGGCAGAGCTCAATGGCTGTTGTATTTTTTGCCGGAGAAACTTTTGGTGAAGATGAATAGGGCGCTTAACGTTAAATAGCCCGAGCTATTTCATGACGTTTGCACATCTGGTGTCCGACTTTAAACGCAAAAAGGAAGTTTTTTATGTACTTTATAATATGTTGCAAGAATTTCAGTTTCTACCAATCATGGGATCATAAGTCTAAAGCGTTGTAAGTTTAAAGTTTCTTAAGTTTGTAACTCATTAATAAAGTAGCTACTTACTACAGGATCCGGTCCTTGGACGATATGTTGCTAAACTCCCCAAATGTCTAATAATTAAACGGGTAGTCCTGTTATGAGCCCCTGGTGGGTGTTACCCTGAACGGGATAACGGCCTGATATGGTTGTTGTAACAACAAGATAACTATCGACTGAGGATCATTCCAGTAAAGCTGATAGTAAGGGACAGGGGATTACTATTAGCAAGTAGGTACACGTATCAGAAATCGCGGCTAACACCCACTAAACACAGTTGATACTATTCAGAGGCAATATAATAAAACCATGAACGTAACATATTACAGGATAGTAATAAGTATCGTAAGTAGTTGTTAGTTTGGCATAATCTATTGATTTCCAACTACATATTATATCTATAATATGTATACAATAATTGATTTTTGAGGAGGGGTTTGTGGCTAAGTAATACCAGCTGCACGGGTCGATCGATCAGGTTAAGCTACGCTTGCCGCGGTTGGTCCGTGGATGGGTGACCATATTTACATACCAAGACGCGTCCATGCCTCGGAAAGCACGTTAAGCAACGGCTTAACGTGCTTTCCGAGGCATGGACGCGAATGACAGTCGGGACCAACGGGTCCCGACTGTCATTCGTGGATCTTTGACAGTCGTTACGGGTCGTCAGAAACCCGAAAGTTTGACAACTAGTCTTACCAAGGGGTATCGTATTACCCAATAACTGGGTTGTGGAGGTCAGGTAGGCAGTCGCTCCATGTAATATACTGTTACTCAGCTGCATCCAGTTAGACTGGAAGCCGACCCCATCATAGTTAAGAAAAAGCCAAGGTAGATAATGATATAATAATTGATTTTATTCTCATTTTTAATGACAGCTCGGCAAGCTGAGTTCCTAAATGAACAATCAGATGCTAGGTTGCTAGTAAGTAACTAATCACTTTGAATTTCTTCTAATACATTTGTTTCATTTGCTATTCCGGTCTCAGCACCATTTCAGCCAACTTTTTTGGTTGTTTTCATTTCATAAAATATCAGCGAGAATATAAACAAAAGAGAAATTCTTTGCCTTTCTTTCATTTTGTGAATAAATGAACCTTTTACAAGGCAGTCTGTTTCAACAAACATTCAGCGCAAAAAATTAAAATACCCTGGAAAATGTAACCAGAAACCGAAAAGCCTTTGATAAGAAAATTTTGTTTTCAGTATTTGCTATATAAGCGAAAACAAAAAAATGGCAACATGTGATTTATCATTGTCCTACCTACGAAGAAGCTTCTTTTTTTACTAAGCTTAGTTAGTCCTACAATATTCAAACAATATAAATAGCTACTTTCTTTCGGTTTTGAACGTATTAACTAAATTCTAAGTTTTCTTGTAAAATGTCATTGACATGAAACTTTAGTTGAAACGATTTATTCCGACCTAACTTCATAACCAATTGATTGATTGCTTTCCACATTTTTCCAACAAATTCTGAGTTTTGACCTTTTTGAATCATACGGCGCCCTTCGCATCCAATACAATAATGCATTCAGGGTGTTGATGGAGTTGCCCCGGTACTGTAGCGCGTCAGGGATGTTCGCTGAAGCTCGCGTGGACTGTTTTTATACCGTGATGCGGAAGCGGTGCGCATCCTTAGTCCGTAGGGTACGGGGCAGCGCCAACAGCATCCTGTCTATGATAGCGAGCAGGCTTGATTGTGCGTTTGTGAACCACTGCTGCAGGGTTTCGCCTGGGCCTGTCACCGTGCAGCAGTGATGTCGCAATCTGTTTTCTGTGTTTTGTAAGTGTATTACTAACTTAGTTTGTAAGTATATTGTTACTAACACTATGAGTCTTTGTTGCTTGAAATTAAATTATTATTATTATTTAATTTTTTTCTCACGTTGGCCAGAGTTATACCCACGAGGATAGCTCATGCCGAAACGAAAAGCTATGCTATTTGGCCGGTTGGAAAGATTAGCAGCAGGGACGACTGCTAAATACGTGTTACAGATTTTATACACATAGATAATGCCAACACGATCATGTTAATTAGTCATTAGCCTAATTAGCATGATCTGTACCAACGTTCATGGATATTCATTGCCAAATCTGTCATCAGCCAAAATATCGTTTCGTTAGTAACATCTAATGGAGTTACTTGGCAAATTACATTAACTGGTTACAAAACTTCAGCAAAGTTAGTAACAGTCTTAATAACTTTAATTATAATTAAACAAAGACTTACGGAAGCCATGTCACCAGGTGGCACGGACGCCATTTTTAACACAACTTCAACAAAGTTTCAGCGACATCTTCGGTATAAAAGGAGGAATAATAAAGAGTCAAGGATATAACGGACTGAGTTTTGAGAAGTTTTTGAAAATAAAAGGTTCCAATAGAAAAGACGGCAACCAGTAAGTAATTAGAAAATTTTGAAGAATTAAATAAAGATGCTTTCCAATTAGAAAGATAATCTACTAAAACATGCTGAATTGCTGAACGCAACTACAGAATCCCCATTTAATTTTAGTTTTATATTAAATGGAAAGTGTAAAGCAGAACTGAAGCGAAAATAATTCTTAATATGATAACAATTTTCATTTTGTAGTTACACAAACTGCTTAACACCGAGGCCAGTTCCCCGAACCTATTTCATTTCTTACAGCCTCATGTAATTAAATAGCCTTAAACACGCTTTGAATATATTATGTCTTAGATTAATTTTGTTTGGGCCTCTGATACTGGTTATTTGAGGCAAAACGGATATTTTAATGAAAAGAAGATTATCCACATGACAAAGCAATCAAAACTTATTTTGTAGATTCCTATAAGACTCGACGGTTAAGCCTAAGCAGAATTAGCTGATGCAATCATCAACTCAGAGATAATTCAGAAGCAGTCACAAAATTAATTATATACTTATTTAATTTAATAGAACTTCACCAAAACTGTCGTATTTCGGCGACCCAAATCATAAACAGATAGACAAGTGGGCAAATAAAGTGGCTCGGTGTCCTGAACAAAAGGGAGGTAGCAGCCCTTAGCGCCACTCCCGACAGATATTATGAGACCTTCATTATTAACGACAACGCACAATTTACTCCCGCAGATTTCGACCCTCCATACTATTGTGGTAATCACAGTAAAATACGGACTCTTGTTTATGAGTTCCTGGTAAAGGTGATTGTATAATGCCTTTGTCTGTTATTTTAATAACGTCGGAAATAAGGACTATGGTTACTTGTTTAGCTATTATGATTTTATTTATTTCAAAGAAAAAGCTTTTGATTTGGAATTAGCGGACGGCATCTTCTACTTGCAAATCAAATATAAACCAAACATAACATACATAACAAGAAACCATAAAGCGGCAATAAATAAACACTAAATAAGTTGTTAACAGAAATCCTCATAGCCCGACTAACTGTTTAGCCATCCAATAAGGTAGGATTCGCGTTATTAGCTCAATTGTCACTAATGAGACACAATCACTTCTTCTATTGTAACCGATCTTTTAGGACACAACTAAAATAAGGCAGTTAATAATAAAATTCAGGAATACCTACCAAAACCGCCTAATAATGAAAAACGTGTGCGGTGATAGAGAGAAAAATATCTACGCGCTTTTAATACAGAGTCATCTTGTATAAGTTTTAGAAGCTCTCATATGGTTGTCGCCATCTTGCATTTTTATTTTGACCTCACTCTCAAAGACCATGAAGACGAGACACATGGCGAAAAATTTCAAATTTTCGCAACCGCCATCTTGGATTTTCTTTTCTTTTTTGGATTTAGCACCCTTGAAAACCACGAAAACGACACCTCTAGCAAAAACTATATCTCTCTATATCCCGAGAGAGACAGAAATTCACGTGGAACATACATAACGCTTTTTCTTTACGAGACAATTTCTACCAGTTTACTCCTAACGCAAGCTCCGTTAAAGAACTTTGTTCCGATAGCTCATGAGCGTGCTCAGTTGGTGGTCAATATAAATATCCCGAGACTTTTAGAACCCTTTACATCGGCTTGACCAGCATCGGGTAAACAAGATAAGTCATGCAAAAATGTTCACCACATTGCGTTGTAGCTGTATACTAGAGTAGCAAAAGCTAACAGGAGTCAATTGTAGGCGGCCGGGACAGCTTCAACAATGGCGTCGCGCCGAGAGAATTAGTTCGAGAGGCCGCACGTCCCGGCCACTTTGTTGCAATTTGCGGCAATTTACTGCTACTATTTCGTAACTAGGCTTGCCCGGGATTTCATAAAAGCTATGTTTTAAGCCATAGTCGTGAGATAATGTGGATCAACTTATATTATTAGGCACATTTCCTCTTCGGGCATTTTACCATCTGAATCATTTTGTAATTCTACCAAACCAAAATGTTAAATTATTATGAATTCTCATAAACACTGATCATCTAACATCTAATTAGTCTGCTGATTTAAGTAAACAACAAGTAAAACTTTTCCATAATCTCGGTAAAATAAAGAAAAAAGAAACCTCCCGTCTCGTACAAGTCCTGATTGCGAAGTAATGTTTTTCTGAGATTTTTCCGCAGTGAATACCTAATGAAATAGAATATGTATGAGGGATTTACGTTAAAAAGCTAATCTGTTAGAGTCGTTGTTCAAATTAGCGCGACCAGTAAAACGTCGCGCGGTACAATTCCTCAACAAGTTATTGTGTTGATTGTGCACTGTATTTGGTGGTTAGCGGTAATTTCTTATGCGCGCGGCAATATTAATTGCATTACCTCCGCGGAACGGAAAGCTCAGCTGACCAGATTGAAGAATTAAAACAAAGTTTAAATGTAATAAAAGTTGAGCCGGGCCCGCGAGAGAAATCCGTTAATTAGTCGCGATCTGTAATTGGATGGTCCTGCGCAAAGAGTTGTTTGTTGCTAAAGAGCCGCTGTCATCCGCTCGTAAACGTATAATCTCGGCCAATGAGTCGGGATTTACGATAATTTAATTTGGGGAGCAAACGAGGACCTCTATGAGGTCGGGATAACAAAGGTGTTTAATTAGAGCACCTGGTGTTGCCACTACAAGTTACGGACGTAATTGGTGGCGCCCATGTAGGTCTGCGAAGCCAAGCGAACTGCTGCTTATGAAATTCACGTGTATTTTCTATTAATAAGCACATGTTGCAGTTTAAATTGAGTGTTGATTAAAACGAGTACACTGATCTCAAGTAACAACAATTAATTTTGTACACGTGAATCCGTCCGAGTTTTATGATTTAATTACTCGCGTTAGCTTTATGTCAAAAACGTGTGAGGTGAAAAAAAATACCGGTCAACTGCGAGTCGGACTCGCGCACCGAGGGCTCCGTACAAATTTGTAGGTATGTAAATAGTTTTATTAATTTCTTTTTTGTAATGTAACTACAAAGGAGACTGTTAAAAAGTGGTCTATGAACCAATAGCGATACTGTTACGATATTTCTGTAGGGATACCTCAACTATACCCTTGTGCAAAGTGGCATCAAAATCTGACCCGGCAGTTTTGAGAAATATATATTTTAGAATAAATAATTTCATGATAACATTTAAAAGTGGTCTATGAACCAATAGCGATACTGTTACGATATTTCTGTGGGGATACCTCAACTATACCCTTGTGCAAAGTGGCATCAAAATCTGACCCGGCAGTTTTGAGAAATATAATATTTTAGAATAAATAATTTCATGATAACATTAAAAAGTAGTCTATGAACCAATAGCGATACTGTTACAATATTTCTGTGGGGATACCTCAACTATACCCTTGTGCAAAGTGGCATCAAAAACTGACCCGGCAGTTTTGAGAAATATAATATTTTAGAAAAATTATTTCATGATAACATTAAAAAGTAGTCTATGAACCAATAGCGATACTGTTACAATATTTCTGTGGGGATACCTCAACTATACCCTTGTGCAAAGTGGCATCAAAATCTGACCCGGCAGTTTTGAGAAATATAATATTTTAGAATACATAATTTCATGATAACATTTTAATTTTAAAAACGTTTTAAAGGGTATTTCTGACTTTATAATAGGTACTTAATTAATGTGTTTCTTCCCTAGATTTTAGTATTTGTTTTGATTTTAACCGACTTCAAAAAAGGAGGAGGTTCTCAGTTCGTAGGAATTACATTTTTTAAATATTTTTATGTTCACCGATTACACGAAGACGGCTAGACCGATTTAAAAAACTATTTTTTTGGTTAAAAGGGTATACTTCCCAAATGTTCCTATTGTCACCAGGTCAGGATCTGGTGATTGGATCCTGGAGAAATCTAGGGAACTCTACAAACATTATAGGCACAGCTATAACAATTTGGGTATTCTTTAAAGCAACTCGTGCATTTGCTCTCGGAAAGCACCATTTGGTGAAGTGGTACTAATGATGAAGACCTCAGATGACCACCGGAACAACTCATTAATAAGTATTTCACGGGTTGCGATTCAATTACTTTAATATGGTTGCTAAGCAATTTATGCTATAAATAAATCGTCAAAATAAAATGAAAAAATATTGAATGATGAAATCATGTTTCGACCCAGAGGTGATGTGATTTGTTTGATCTGCAACCATTCTGTGCAATTTTTTCGAAAAAATAAAACCTAAAATTCAGCACTGTCGAGGTGGTAAGTAGACACTTACCACCTCGACAGTGCTGAATTTTAGGTTTTATTTTTTCGAAAAACAAAGACTTGTTTAGCAGAAAACCACATTAATTAAGTAGTATAAAGTCAGAAATATCCGTTAAAACGTTTTTAAAATATAAAAATGTAGCAAAAAAAGTGAATTTTAAAGTATTATTTTTCTCAAAACTGCCGGGTTAGATTTTGATGCCCCTTTGCACAAGGGTATAGTTGAGGTATTCCCACAGAAATACCTATACAGTATCGCTATTGGATCATAGACCACTTCCCATACAAATTTTAACAGTCTCCTTTATAGTTTTCGGATTTTTTCCTTTATTTGTGCTACATGACATTAATTTTTGCTAAATTTCATGATGCTAGGTCAGCGGGAAGTACCCGGTACCCATAGGTTTTGATTTCGGATTATATACGCACGTATCTTTTGATTGCGTTGACTTAGAGAAGTTTGATTTTTTTTACTGCTTCAAGAGATTGTAGCCTTATTTGATATTAATTTCAACTTGATAACTCTACGCATTCCTGAGAAAAAGGGTCTTGACTCACGGTCAGACAGACGGACAACGAAGTGATCTTAGAAGGGTTCCGTTTTTCCTTTTGAGGTACGGAACCCTAAAAAGAGACGAGAATAAAATGTCACAATGATTTTGACAGACTTTTCAATGGCAGCAACCCAACAAAAACCTTATAAGAATGAGAATAAAAATTACTGTGATTTGGACAGCGATGCCAAATCAGAGGTAAATTAAAAGGACTGTAGATGTTTCACATCGAAATAAGCGAGACAAATAAGGAATTTATTACGCTAGTAGTAGATGTTTTTTTGAAGTGAAAACTTCTTTAGCGGCGTTGAACACTTTTTGTAATGGGTAAAAAATGTTAAACTCGCGTCAGGACACGTGACCGTCAGGAGAGATTTCCCCCCCCCCCCATCTCTTTCTACGGCGGCGCCAACCGAATTGAACCAAGTGAGACACGACAAAGATGGCCGAAGAAAATGACATTTGACGTACAAATGTTTGAAAAGTCAGTTTCACAGAGTACTTTTTGGTTTCCATGACGACCATGACGTTGTCGCGTCAAAACTGTTGAAACTGTAGACAATAAATTAGTTTTTCATACGTAATAATGTCTATGGACACAAATATTCGGTTCATAGACAGATATTCTCGTATGCCGATTTAATGTGTTGGCCAATTTGTTGGATGACTTCATTATAATGGCAACATTTAGAAGTTGTAGGACATTCTAGTTATAGAACGTTTATGAAGCGTTTATGAATACAAAATTTTATCGAATGTTTTAAAGGCCTATTGAGCATTTTAACTAATGAATGGTTTAAACCTTCAATAGGCTTTTTTTATGAATAAGACCGAAAGTGTTTAAAATATGGAAATTGAACAAAGTGCATCTATTAATGAAAAAAGTGACGCAGAAATATTGAAAAAAAATGAGTAATATTAATTAAATTAATAATTGATTTATTTCAAAGTTAATATTCAAGTTTTCACTTCTGCCGGCACTCCCGGAGTGCAACCCGTCTTTTTTTTTTTAATATGCCTTATAAACTTGTGTACTTAATTTATTATCTAAACTTCATAACCCCCAGTATTAGCTATGATGACAGTTTCTTGTAAATAATGTAGGTCACGTGTGTTAAAATACATCACACACAAAAGCACCCTGATAATGAAAATTGCCAAAGAAAAAAGTCAAGAGGGGACCAGAGACAAAAAGTTAACGAGCTAAAACATTATAAAACAAAAGAGTTATAATATCATTTCGTATGGAATACTAGGACACCATAAACTAAAGGCGGTCGTGGGCTATGGAACAAATGCATGGCAAGTTTTTTGTTATGACGAAGGGCAGGAGGCGGGGTGACAAGGACAAAAACAACAAATAAAAACTGTAGTATTCTACATAAACGGGTACGCCTTAAAAAAAAGAGGCCCCCACTTGCATTATTCATACAGATGCTAATGGAAATGGCAGGTCTTAAAACTGTAGACGTAAACAATGCCCAACGTTATTGTTTTTGAGACTCAAGGAAAGCCTAAGAGGACAATGTTCCCTGATGAAAAATTTGCGACACAAAATGGAAAGGGAGTGCTTGTAGTCAATTAACAAATCCGTTTGCGCATTTAATGACGAGCCGGGACAACAGGGAAAGCCGTGATATTTTTCATTGAGTGTTTACTTTGTAATATTGACAATATCGTGCTGTTTTATTAACAAATTGGTAAACAAACGTTGTCGAGCTTTGTACTGGAATTGATAACAATATAACATGAGAGTAGAACGGTTTTAGCAGTCAATTAATGGAGTGTATGTGCTGATTGTTATTTTCGAAATATCAACAGAATTTCCAAGTACTTGGGAGTTAGATATACATAGTTCTAATTAACATTTTCGATAGATTGTGTGCGGAGAACCACAAATTGGTTGAGGTCGATCTCCTGCATCGGATTGTTTGTTAGTAAATTGATTGATTGAACCATTTCAGTGTATCTATGTACATATCTTCGTACGCCTACTGAATGTAGGTAATTAGAGTAACATGGTTGACTGCGGTAGCAGCAATGACATCAGTACCGATCACGACATGTGTACTGATAGGAGATCGTCTATCTAGTATCTACAGGGCGATACTGTCGCATCAATGAACCGACACTATCATTAGTCGCGCGTGCGATTAATGGCATTCATTGTCAGTTGATTTGTTGCACATAACTCAAATAAAACAAAGTTCGCCGGTTAGTGATAGACACATAAAATAAAACCATAAACACCAAGTAATTAGCATGGTTGAGTTCTTCATTTTTAACTCCCCAGGAAAGCCTGATATCCTCTTAACTATGTTCGCCCGAGCGCATCCCCCAGTGGGCACTTAAATGCATTCATAGAAAGAGGGTATTTAAATGTCTGCCTGTAAAATCTTCTTTCAAGGAAAAGCGTCTCTATTGCAGTTTCTTTTTTATTTTGTACGTTAAATATGGAAACGGAAAAAATGATTTTCATTCCAGCGTTCAAAAGCTGTCATTCCTTAATTATATATTGGCTGTGGCCGGGCTCCTCTCATATTATTCCTAGTTTTCAGAGTATATTAATTTCTATAATGTTAACCTTTGAATAAGTTCAACTTGCGACGTCATATTTATGTAAGTATATTCACATTTCAAGAGTTAGCTGAACCTAATTACTACCAAGTAAAAGTTCCGACGTTCAAACAAAACGTTATAAACAATTTCCACAATTGCGGTTGACATTTAAGTAGAGCAAAAAGATATCGGTGCACCAGGCGCGCAGTAATAAGAAGCGGTGAGACGCTTGCGGGCGACACCATGCAATATTGATGCGGCAGGGACGGATGGCCGGCGCACGCTCAACCGACGGGTGAGCGCGGCAGACGTAGTGGTGACGTCAGGTGACGGCCTGTTTTATATTGTACCAGGCAGCTATGTAATGAAGTTGGTTTGTAATAAAAGGGGAATCTCTTATCAATGGAAGGGCGTTTTGGAAATATTGTAGATAGAGTATGGTATGAGTTAAAACATAGATATATGAGATAGCGATAGTTTTGATAGTCACTTGTAAACTGGTAGGTACTTAATGTAGTCGGGTATACTTTCCAAAGATACCGTACCATGACAGCTATTTTGTTGGACCTAAGGTGTTGGCCAACAACTGGTTCCACACAAAAAGTTTACATACTCGTACACGATAGAGATAGAAAAATTATGTTTCTGTCTCGTTTACTACTGCATCTAATAAGTGTGTCACTATATTATATTTTTTTGTAAGCTACTGCATCTTCATTATGAAAAAAATTGCCTTTATTTGAACTTTCATCAGAACTCCCCAATTCTGGTATATAGGTCAACATGCAATATATGTATTTTAGTAGCAATATATTTCAGACAATAGTCATACATCCGTGAGTGGGGCATATTCGCAGCCCGTAGGAGTTCCGATGCATACCTGCCATATTAAATAAGCGAGTGCGCGAACAAAGGATTCCGCATTGTCGTACAATATTGACGGAGCCAACAATAGTTCAGTAAATAATGCGTCCACTGCACTGCGGTCGCTGATAAACTGCTTTTTAAGTTGCACAATACGAGCTATCCCGCCGCGAGTCGCGAGCACCGAGCACCTGACAACCACAGAAACACAACTAATGAACTACTATTAAAGTACCTAGGTTACGAGAAAAATTGGATTTTATACAAGTTAAATTGTTTTATTGTTCTTGTAATGAAATGAGGCAGAGCTTGTTTTTCGCTCTGAAAATAAACAGTAAACGCAAAGAGACCGTCTCCTTTCTAAACCTTGCTTAATTGTATCCTCAAGATAATGATCTTACAGTGCGCCACAAACGCGATAGATAAAGCTAATCCGAACATCCAAGAAGCTAGTCTGACAGAGACCTTCATCAACATCCTCTTATTTCTGCGATCCCGGTAGTTGTCAGCCACAAACGCGCACAAGGCGGAGCGAGCACAGCGGCGCATCCGGTCCCGCGGCCGTGCCACCTCCGGCCATCAATAATGGCGGCTAGTATCCGGCCCGGACGGTAAACACCATCCCGTGGAAGGCGTTTCTGGATTGTTAGAATAAAATGTGCAGAAGATTCAATCCTGATCTGGCGTCACTGAATAAAATGATATTATCACTAATATTCAGACGCACAGTTTCAGAGAAAATCACTAAAGAAGATAATAAATGCTGCGACGCGCCGCGGCTCCGATCCCAAATAAATTGGGAGCAACCAAAGGCAGATGACGACAATGTTGAGTGTAAAATTTCAAACATAAGAATGACATATGCAGTTGGTATATAGAGTAGATAAAACGTATTCCATGAACCCATTGTATTTGCAAAACATGTTTGGAGTGGATCTTTTGTAGTTATTTTATCTCGTTTGTACCTCTAGCAACTATTACTGTTTTAATGAGGGTCCTACTACCCAGAATAATGTTAAGCAGGTACCTTTGATGATACCGAGATAGCTGTGACGACTAATATACATAGCCCGTGTAGTCCTGCCAAATTGTTTTACTAATTTCGGTATAGACACAGTACCTATAGATAAGCCTCCGATTATGATCGTTAGACGAAATTCTACGTAAATTAATAAAGCTGCCAACAAAATGGCGCCGTTCATAATTCTTGGAACCGTTTTATAAATGATTTAATGGAATTGAAAGGCTCCGGGAATAAAAATATTACTCTCGGCGAGTACGGGGAATAAAAGGATATAATTATCGAGAAATTGGATAACAGTAACTGTTCTATTTATGCTCATAGTCCACTGAATGGCATGGTGTATTGCAACTTCCAGGAAAAACATCAGTGTCATTTACAGCAGTTACACAACAAAAATTTAAAACAAGGCAAACTGATATTTATATAATATAGACATAAAACGTTAACGGAACGGTAGCTATTAGATGAGGAAGTCGTCGCCGGCGCCGGCACCGCGACCGGCACAGCGGCACAATGGCAGCAGAACCGTTTCCGCTTCCGTCGTGCACACACACGTCAGTTTCCGCCCATCAATAGAGCCTCCGACAAAGATCCGCTGTTATGTCTTTACGGAACATGGGATTTATCTCTTAGGTAGAACATCTACAATTAAATGGAAAAAAGGTGTAGCTATATATTTTATGTTAGGTATGTAAATCTGCTTTACGTCATTGGTGCTGATAATAAAGATATAATACCAACGTCTTCGAAGCGCTATACTAACTGTAGCTTTGATCGTCCTGCGAAGTTTCACCTGTCAAATTACGAAACAAGTTTCCCTCTGAACATAATAAATATCTCTTCGTGTCGAAGTATTCACAGAATCAAAGCCTATAGGTGAAAGGGAGCACGGATAACACTTGTTTTATGGATAGTTTGTTTGTTTGTATTTTTGTGAGCGTCGAAAAAAGGTTAGGATTAAGTGTACTTTAGGGTCGTCTATTTTCTCAGGATTGTATTCGATATTTTCATCTACAATATTATCGGCCAGGGTAACATTTGTATAAAAAACGAAACACTCTCTTCATTTCACCACTATCCACACCGTCATGAACTAGATAGGAGTAGGTCATCTATCGCTGGATCACACCAATAAATAACCTTTAACACTAACTATGAAAATAAAAGAAGGGAACGATCCACATAAAATAAAAGTCGTGAGGACAGAGCAGTTGTTTCGCTCCGTGAGCTAACTCTGCTATAAAGCAGAGTTAGCGATTGTGGTAATAATACCACAATCGTAACTTTTACAACTGGATTGCCGCGATGCATAAAACACCAGTGAAGTCACAAAATCGATCAGGATCGCACAAGCTTTGTCGGCACAAAATCCATTTTGCCACCAAAGGATAAAAATAAAGCAGTAACGGTCTCACAGTTATAGAAAATAACCAAGCCGGAATGTTCGGGGATGTTTTCAGATGTATGTGCGGTATAGCCGCCATGCGCGGAACCTTTTAGGCATTCAACCGCTGAAAGCCGGACGCACCTGTGATACGGCTCGCGGCCTTTTGACACGGGAATCCTGTTGGATTGTCGAGTACGTGAAACCAGTGCGAGCTTCTACCTGGTCGTAAAAGTTTTACATTCCGCAACACCGATAGATTTCGTAGCAACTATTACATATACCTCTGACTATTTTGCAATGGATGACAGTATTATTCGTAAAATCATTATCTGGTTTCTCTCGAACAGACTCAAAGCAACTTAAACTTTTATTGAACCGTTTATATTGGTCTATATAAATCAAAATGAACCGTCTCATTCTGGATCTCACAAAGCACGTTTGTTAAACGACGGCCACGAAATGACTATCAGACATTGTTTACGATAAAGCGATCCAGTAATAACAGCTCATTCCGCACGTTCCGAAACTATCAAGTTGCAAGTATTCAGTTGAGAAACTCCATTAGGGGAGGGGGGCCCGACTAAGATGACATTGTTTGCGCTCCGATCGAAAATCGATAGTGTCCGGTTTAACACCGTGCGATTGTCGAAGATAGATGCCGATAGCAGCGGGGAGCAGCAGGCATGCTTGGAGAGGCCGCAGGGTATCTGTGCCGGCCGCGGCGCTGGGACTTGATTGCCACCGAGATTGTTACCTATTTGTGGCATAATAAATATTGATGATACTGCACATTGTCGACTCATATGGAAACACAGTAAGCGAAAGAGGTTGAGACAAAAAGTAAAGGAACATCGAGCTTTTATTAATATAATAAAATAGACTTGTGTTAATGTAGCGCCAAGGGAATAATTGTATTGTAAAAAACTTCTATTTCCATACTTAGCATATTTTCTCAAGAGATAGTTAAAATCCGTTTGCCCCTGACTCAACCTTCGCCGGATCTGTTTTCCAATAAGTCGGGACGGACTCCAATCTCAGACGATATAAATCTTTTTATACATCTTAATCCTGACGAATCTGTAGTTAGATCTATTTGAAGAGCACTACTGCGATTACATTTCAAAGAGCTTTTAATAAAAATATCGAGGCTGCCTTAAGTAAGACAGATTTATCATAAATCTGTCTTACTTATGGCAGATTAATGAGGCGTATGATATAAGGATAAAATATTAAATAACAGCAGAAATGAATCTGTTTCGGAGCTCATTTAGCTTTCACTGCATTCGTATAGTAAATGATAAATGATCGTCTCCTTGGTCAGGTTGGCTGGAGGCGAGTATGCTAAGGGTCACCCTGTGGTCGATATGGACATGCGGCAGAATAAGATTGAGTTTATCTGTTAGGGATTTCTTAGCTAGTACTAGTAGCCCATACACATAGAAGTTTGCCTGATGTACGCACTGTTATGTACTGTGTTTGCCAGTGGCACAAGGAAAGACAAGGGGTATCATTTAAGCTATCACCAATTTAATTAGTTTTGTGTTTCTTAAATAATAGGGTTTGTCCTCCAAATAGTAGATCTGTCACCAAAATGTAGTCACCAAACAATGCAAGTGACCTAACCAAACCGAACCTCGGGGTGCCCTTCGCTCGCTCTTGCATCCTATGTCGACGGAGCCCCGCTTCGCGGGGCCCCTATTTCTGTGTAAAGGGTTTAAAGTAACCTAACCAAACCGAACCTCGGGGTGCCCTTCGCTCGTTCTTGCATCCTATGTCGACGGAGCCCCGCTATCTGAGAACGAAAATATTTCGTGGCGATAGATCTATTTATTAGGTGATACAAATATTTCGTGGCGATAGATCTATTTATTAGGTGATACAACTTGATGACAAATATAAATTTTGGTGATAGAAAATATAGTTCCCAAAGACAAGTACCAAGGATTCTGAAGCGTATATAGTTTAAAAACTAATTAATCTCCCTAAAGGGAGATTAATACACGTATGTCATAAATGCAATGACTGCTAATGGTAACTAACTCCAAGGAAGATGTCTGCTAACAAAGTCGATCAAGGAAGCTGTGTACCTATACCGACAAGCCATCAGCATCAGTAGCCGCGACGTAGCTCGCCACAAGCCAATACACCTGACGTCACGACCTAAAGAGCTGCTCTCTTACGTTCATTTGCACCTTATTTGCTAGTTAGTCGGGCGTCGGGTATTTAGTCGGGTGTTTGTTAAGCTGTATTAACAATTTGTTAACACAGCTTTGTCTGAGTGGCTTGCTATTAAAATTCCGATTATTCAGGAAAGGTTTACTTAACTTTGAAAACCTCAGTGGCTTAGTTAAAGTAGGCACCAAATTATGTAACTTTTGTTTCGAGCGCAGATACTTCTTTGAACTTTTCTCTTTGAAATAAAGACTTTTATAAACAAGTGAAAGCTTTTTAACCGAAACTTAATATTCGTTGAACGAGACCAACGCTCTGTTTAGTCTTAAATTAAAATATTCTTCTGGTCGTGAAATATACAACCTTTGCTCTCGTAAACACAGCGATCTAGATAAGCGAAATTAATAAACTCGAACATCAAAATTTGTCTTGTATGTAATTCTCCAACACTTACGTAAAATAAAGGCCTCTAGAAAACTTACGATCCAAAAACCAAATTGTTCTTACCTGAAAACAAAACAGAAAACATTTTAGATCATTTGTAAATAACGACGGTATTTTAAGAGTTTCAGCTGAATACTTTTTTATGTCAAATATAATCCGTGTAAAACATACGGGGCACCAGGCCAGCATGACTGCAGGGGATAATCCGGATTGTCCCAGTGTCGTGTTTTCTGGAAACCTTCCAACGTATGGCAGCGAAGTGCATACCTCGAACCTTGATAAAACCGTACAAATAGCACTTTAAAACAGATATACTCGTAGAGTTTATGCGATTTAAGAAAATACTAGATTACTGACTACCGTCTGCTTTTGAAAGTGCAATCCGTTCCAAATTGCAGTTTAATAACACGATACAACCAAACTGATTATTACGTGAAAGCTTTCTGTATCCTCTATATGGAAAAGAACATCTCCATGTAACCGAAAGCCATATTGAAAACGTCGATTACCGCATGATTTCATCGACATAACCCTCTAAGATTCTCATTTCAAATGCTTCAAGCAAGGGATTCTGCGAACACATCTCGTTCTCTAATACGCAATCCGGCCGCGGGGCATCTGTAATAATGCACCATATAAAAAGGCATTAGCATTTTAAATGACGTCGTTACGCACCCAGGGCCGGAGGGCCGGAGGATTTTTATGTTAATATCTTTTTCGTTTTCCTCTCTAGAAAATAAGTGTTGGGGAGATAATTTTTCTTGATTGCTTACAAATTAATTAAGGATATATTAAAAGACAATCTCAGTACAAGGGAAGGAGGAGTCAGGAATGTGCGCGTGAGGTTATAGCGCAATTATCAAGGAGCTCGACTAATTTAACAAGCGTCTCACACCCGCAACGGAGCCGCAATTTACTAGGAGCCAATAAACGCGGCAGAGGCGTGACAAGCGCTGTGAATTATGCAGCCACGTATAGAAGACTCCTCCGCGGAATGCCATTGTGTGTTCCTCATGTTAATTTAATTTAGCTGCGTAGTCAACCACCGCGTAATGCCGACGATATTGGCTCAATCAACCCTTGCTTGCGACGATTCAATTATTCAGATAATTCTATGTATGTTAGTCTGTCACTAGGGATTAATTTGTAATTGATGCGTAGATTATTTGGTGACTTTGACGCTACGTAGATTAATATAAGGGTAAACAAAACATGTTGTCTTAGTTTAATTGCTAAATATCATGACGCCTAGATACTAGATAAATGGGATTAAAACTAAACTTGCTCATTGCTTTATTAACTTCTACCTTTGTTAAAGCCCCCATTTTTTTTAAATAGTACACTTTTTCATACCGTTGACTTCGCCCAAATAGGTGGCCAAGTTGCGAACATGAACGAAATCAACAGCAACACTAATCAACGAGGTTTACAAATGACGCGCGAGAATTTATTTATCCACAAATTCAACACACATCACAAACAGTTCGTTTTCATTAACTGTCCATTGTCAGCTCCGGCCAGTAGTGCGAGTGACCGCACTACTAACATCCTTACAAACACCATTTTAAGTAGATTAAACATTAACTTTTTCGCCAACAGTGCGTTTGCTTTTTTTCCCGACATCCCTCGGAAGAATCTTAATGAGTCGACGAAACTTTTAATTAACTCTGCGAGTTTAAGTATGCTTTAAATAAATTACTTATACAAAATCATAAGCGGTGTTTTGGGGAGCTCAGAACTGGGCTCAACCAAAAAGTTTCCTTGCTATTTTTTATCAATTTAACAATATAAGCTGTGCTACCTACTTCTTGAAGTTTACAAAAGATAAATAAGTACGGTTCATTATGGACAGAACAGTTCTAGTGTTAACTTTTGCCAACATTTAATTAATAAAGTCTTTCCCTAGAGTGAAGTCTTTCAGGACTTTTCATATTTAGGTAAAAAAAACATTGTTTTAATAAATTTTGTGATCATGATAGTTAGGGTACTTAGATACTAGATTTTGCATGTCACCTACCGCTACCGCCGCCTACCGCTTTTAAGACTAGACAAAGATTTACAGACCTGAAATCTTAGTACAAACAAGTAGGAGCATTTTCAGCTCATGTGATCAGTTATAATAACTGATCACATGAGCTGAACCTAATTGTACTAGCAGCGCCCCGCGGTTCCACCCGCATAAGTTTCGATCCCGTGGGAATATCGGGAAAACTATCTTATGTCCTTTCCCGGGACTCAAACTATCTCTATACCAAATTTCATCTAAATCGGTTCAGCGGTTTATGCGTAAAGAGGTAACAGACAGACAGACACACTTTCGCATTTTATAATATCAGTATGGATATTTTAAGTCTTTAGTTGCCTGCTCATTGTATTCCAATGAGCAGGCAACTGAAAACTTAAAATACCAAGAATTAAATAGACATTTTCTGAGGAAAGTTCTTTCAAAACAAATAAGTATCTTATCTACTTCATTGTTGGCCTAATCACCAAGCTTAAATTCCTTGACTTCTGGGTAATACCGTGTTCCGGTGTACAACAATGTTTCTAGAGGATTAGACAACAAAATCTACTTCAAATAACATCTAAGAAAAGCAAATTCAAACAAGAAAAAAAAAATGTTACAAAAACAATCAGTTTGAGGGCGTGGGGGGCGGCACAGTGGCGTGACTCGCAAATATCAGTCAAAGAGTGAGGCCCTTTGTCGCATCAGGTATTCATGCAGGTGGCTCGGTTGGCTTCTAATGTACCGAACTGTGGGATAATTTGCTTTGCCACGTGGCCATTACGGCTGTGACCTTTGTGCTATGCTTATGTTATGATGATGTTATGTTTTATGTTATGTGCTTTCGTGGGCCGGTGGAACTGAAAACAATCAGAGAATTGTTTGAAGATTGGTTCATGGTGAATAATTAGCTGCAATTCATCACCGTGTGAGCAGAAGGAAAATCAGTATCGAACAACGAGAACACATCTAAGCTTTATTTAATGCTTCTTAATTTTCTAGGGTGAAAAGAACGACAGCAACGTCCTGGCCAATAGCAACATACCGTATCCTATCTCGTATATCTGCGAGAAGCCTCAAACAAGTGATCGACTAGGTGCCAGCATTATTCTTATAAAAAAGGTAGGGCTTTCCTTCAAAGGTTTCGTGGCCCTACCGTAACCTCTTTCCTTTAAGGCGATTATAGCCTCGAATGTCCTTGAGCGTTTGGGCGAAGCATAGGCGAACCCAGTGCCTCACCCCGCGCGCCCGCTTACCTACCCAATGTCAAAGAGTGTCGTACTCGTACGTAGCGCATGCAGATGCGGCATGGGACGCATTTTGTCTTAGGCAGTTTTATGACGCTACCTACTGAGTGTAGATGGATCGAGAATACGTACAATATTTATGTTGTGAGTATGAATGCTATTGTACAGTAAAAATACTGCTTTCTTAGAGACAAATAAAAAATAAAAATAATATCAGTGAAAAACGTTTATTCAGTATACAGTTGGTTTTTTCACGTATACAGATTATAAAAAAATACAATTACAAAAAAAAAAACTTACTTATGACTAATACCGCTTTTAACAGTGGTAGTTTTTAGGGTTCCGTACCCAAAGGGTAAAAACGGGACCTTATTACTAAGACTCCTCTTTCCGTCTGTCTGTCAGTCACCGGGCTGTATCTCACGAACCGTGATTGCCAGAAGAATACCATTATTATAGTTTCAAACTCAAATGGGTCCCGCCTGCTTCCAACTTTTATTTAATTTAAAATGGGCTTGTTTTTAGCTTTTCAGTTAGTTTTAGTATAAGGTTGCAGTCGGGTTTTTTAATTTTTTTATTTCCTGCTTTTTAGTTTACAAATGTGAAAGATTTCGCAGACGATTTAGTTCTTGGTAGGTGTTTTTTTACGATTTGTCACTTTGAATTAGTTTTTACCATATTATAAGTTGTATATATTTTTGTAATCACCTTTTAAAACCTTTTATTTTGATACCCTACTCGATAGGTTATGAGAAAAAAAAATTTTTTGAAGAAATAATATTCCGCCAAAAATCCGCCATTTTGTATTTTTTATTTTGATATACCCAGAATCACTCTCACAGTACATACAAATCTAACGACACCTCTCAAGCTAAAATCCATCGAGCCGTTCAGGCCGCAGAGCGTGCCAAACAATTATACATACATACATAATATGTGTTTATGTATGTATAATTGTTTTTCGAGAGTATATATTATATACTCTCGAAAAACATAACCCTTCTTCTGGCTATCACGGTTCGTGAGATACAGCCCGGTGACAGACAGACAGACGGAGAGAGGAGTCGTAGTAATAAGGTCCCGTTTTTACCCTTTGGGTACGGAACTCTAAGAACTACCACTGTTAAGAGCGGTATTAGTCATAAGTTAGTTTTAATTTCTTTTTTGTAATTGTATTTTTTTATAAACTGTATACGTGAATAAACGAACTGTATACTGAATAAACGTGTTTTATTGATATTATTATTATATTAGTATTCAATAGACAATAATATAGCGTCCACTCGCAAACAAACTATCACTACTACTAATACTTCCAAGCGTAAACGAACAGTCCGAGTGTACTATCTGCGCTATTTAGTCTTTGCCACAAAAATGCAGATCGGAGCGAGCCGACATGCGACACAACCTCCCCGTTCGAACGATACAGCGAGACTGACCGGGCGGCTGCTGCCCGCGCCCGTATAGGTAAAACCATGGTGTTATTGATTTTTTCCCACTTAAATAATAATTATTAAAAAAAACAAACTTAATTTTTATAAACCATTAAATTTGCTATAATTTGGTGAAAGAATCATCAAAATCGCTTCAGGCGTTTGAAAGTAGAAAGAAAATTCTTGCGTAAAATAAGAGGATGGATATGATTTTTTATTGTTAAAACTAACAGTAATATTAATTATATTTGTAAACATATGTCACATATCATATATTTTTTTAATATAAGTATTTGGGCTGTCCATTTGGGAGAAGTAGGCCTTCAAAGAGAGGTCTACTTTAAAGTTTGGCGTAACCATTCGCCTTAAGACGTTGTGCGTAGGATTGTACATTTTACTATAAAAGGAATTCCTTTCGCAGGCGACATGTGTCACACGTGACGCGACACGCGTCCCGGGCGCCGGGCGTCGGCAGATTGCACGTGCCACTTTACATCTTATGGTTTATAAATCACTTAGGTACAGGTGGTATTTTCAGACTAAAAAAATATTTTCGAAGTAGACTTATGTGGGTGAAACCGCGGGGCGCAGCTAGTACTAATAATAAAGCTGAAGTTTGTTTGTTTGAATGTGCTAATCTCTGGAACTGCAGGATTTGAAAAACTATTTTTGCCTTTGATAGCCCAATTCTTAAGGAAGGTATGGCAAGAAGAAAAAAGTCTGAAAGAATGCTGAGCGAAAACGAAGTGATAACGTGGACGGGCGATGCGATGCGCCGGCGTGGGTCGGGGGAACAAGAAACACGCGGGCAACATCGCGGGCAGAAGCTAGTGTATACATAATAACATCGATCACTAATTATTAGTGATCGATGCATAATAAGCAAGTTAGTTTCTTGTCTCGTATCTAATCTATGAGACGTCTATCTAACTCTCACAAGAACTCCGACACGTATTAATTTCTATGACAAAAACATAGACACTTGGAGCAAAGACAAGAAGTTTGCTAACTACCCTCAAACTTCAGGCTAACGAGGGAATCGGGTTACTATGTTGCGGGAATGTGATCTACGGATATAAACTATTCATACCTATATGTAGGAATGTCATACTTTTCACTGAGAGGGTAGATACTTCAAATAATATGACTACGACGTTCAGATTTGCTACCAAATAAAAACTTATGGTGTCTGGCTGCTCCACATATTATATTATTTTTGAGAAATGAAATGATTTTTCGAAATAGAATTGGTAAAAGAAAGTAATTTTTGGGAGAAGTAGGTGGGTGTGTTTACCATATTTTTACCTCCGATCACCGATATTTTCAACCAAAACATAAAAAAATACTTCTATGTTTTGATTAAAAAGTATCGGTGCCTGAAAAACAATTGACAGGCGCGCCATTTTAACTTTGACTCAATTTGGCAACGCTTCGGCAACCCTTTGTGTTGCAGGCATCTGTCACTTTTCATCAGGTGAGCCGCTCGCGTGTTTCAAAACATCACATGATAAAATACGTCAAAACAACATGTTTCGACATCCACCTAAATTAGAAAAGTCGTAATCTAGCAACAATATTTGAAGATACAAAGCCTAATAACAAACAATAACTGTCACAAACTCACAATACTAAACATGTCCTTTCACATTATATCAACATGAATGTTCCACATGGCAACATTTTAATTAAAAGAGTCCTCTTACAACAGATTCCTATCAATGTAATTAATGAAAAAAGTATGTGTAACTTTGTGAAAAGTTTCGCGCCAACAATTAATATGGCGTCCGATGAGACTGTTTAACTTTGTGCGCATTACCGTTACCTCCATGTTGCGGGGCGTGCGGTCTGTGGGAGAGATTATATCGTTTTGTAGTTTCGATGGGAATTATTGACTCATAAATAATACTAGGTATGTTTTTGTGTCAACAGAACCTTCCATGTACACTGCTACAAGAATCTTTTGACGCTCGAAACATGTTGACAGGGGGGCGCAGTTGGTAAACATTTGTGCATTGTTTTGTGAAATGTCATTTGAATCGTATTTAAAAAAAGAACCGCGGCGTCATTTGTTAAGAAACCGGTATTGAAGTTTTATGAAGACGTTGAGTCTAGATAAATGAAGTTCGATCTTATTCCTGGATTCATTTTCCTGTCACTCCTAAGCAAATAATTAAGTACAATAAATAAACTAGGCATAGCAAATCATATGGAACAAAAACATAAGACACATGACATTATTAATAAGTCCCCTACATCTGATACCGAAGTGTTTATTCGGTTAGCTAATTGAAATGATTGAGGTCAGCCTGTCCCCTGGGGGTGTCCTACGTGAGAATTTGGTTAACTTACTGAGGGGTAGATCTTACTAAATAAATAAAACAATGATTTTAGGGTAGTCTAAATGCCAAATTACCTTACTGAACAAACAACATTTGATACGAATAAAGATTGAATGTTGAACAAATGGATGTCGTGATACTGAATAAGTGGTTTTCAAAATGACAAAGAGGAAAACGCACAGACTACTCAAAGACAAAAACAAGTAAATCATACCAGTGATATTTGTATAGAGAACGTTACAAACCGACGCAAAGTACTGTCAATAATGAGCGGTATGTTCCACTCCTAGTGATATATTGACGCTGCCGCCGAGTGCAGAGCACACAGGCCGATATTTAGCGCAAACAGGGAAATGCGCGATACTGGGACTGTTTGTACCGCCGCACTATCTGATGCTGCCGTGTTTCACTTATTAGAAGATAACTCGGGATTTGTCGTTTATTTGTTCTGTCGTAAATGCAAAATGTTGATAAAATGGGTAAACGTTGTCTTGATTATTGTTATTCTTGGCACACATAACATAGAAATGTTAAGTAAGTTTCCTTGTTGTTAAATGTTAACTGAAAAATAAGAGTAGGTAATAGAAAGGAACAGGTAACTAGGTACTTGATAACACTGTCCAAAATTCTTACACAAGGATAAAATAAAACTTACTTAAAAATGGCTTATGTTTAACTTATCACTAGATAAAGTAAAATATAACATCAAAAAACACTTTTTACTGCCAAAAATAGTAAATGATCACCAAAAGTATTTGTATTCTCATTTGCTCGCTCTTGCATCCTATTTCGACGAAATTTCTGTGTAAAGGGTTTAAAGCAACTTAACCAAACCTAACCTCGGGGTACCCAGCTAGAACTATTGTAATTTTAGACTTAATTTTTTGGTGTTCAATATATTTTTTTGGTGATCATTACCTATATTTAACCCCCTTAAAAATATCCAATTGATGAATTCACAGACTAATTCTCCTCGTAATACATACTTTGAGCAAAATGTTTGTAAAAATTACTTTCGAGTCGTAGAAGCTTTAGCACACGAGTGGGACTAGGGGAGCAGAACAGGCGAGGATGGAAGGACCTTGAGGTAGAATTTGTTGGTGTATTGTTCGCGCCGCGCCCCATTCCGAGCGGATTATAAAGTTTAAATTGGTTTACGTAGGCATCGCTGGGAAGGAAGCAATCTCCGTGCATCGCCTTCACGTGTCACAGTAGGGTGAGACCTAATCACTGAACCTTTCATAAGAGTAGACATGCAACATCCAACATCTTAACGTAAAGCTACTTAGTGAACTAAGAAAACATTATTGAAATAATAGCTTTTACAATATGTCTATATCAATTGTACAGATTCAAGAACCATCGAGACCATAAGATTATCGCTAGTTTCTGCGAAAAACTATTAGGTTCGTATCAAATCTAAAAGCAAATAGTATTCATAGAGGTGGAATAAATATGTACATCGCGTTTTATTTGCTTGTATATGTATTTCACGGCAACATTTGGAAAAGTTTGAAGATGTATTTATTCATGTTATGGGAAATGCATGAAAAAGAGAACTAGGGCCTATGCCCATGGGCATAGCCTTCGGACCCTCATTGCAATGAGGGTCCGAAGGCTTAATGATGATGGAGAGGTGGAAAACAAGCTGCCGATTGAGTGAAAAATAACCGCCGTGCCCTAACCACATAGCGTCACCTGTACCAAACGCCAAAAGGTTTGCCGAAGCATTGCTGTCCTTATAGACAAAGTGGGAAATTTTTTCAAGAAACTCTATAGTGTTGCTTGGCGTTAGAATTTGGAACAAACTCTTTCACAATGATAGATAGATTCATAAACCATTTATTCAGTGCGCACAAAAGACATAGCATAATACACAAAAGCACAATAAAATGCTAACAAATTACAAGAATATTAACAAGGTGCCAACATACAAAAAATAAAAATGAAAACATACTAAAAGAAATTAAGTGACACTATGCAGACATGTGTCACTTTGAAAATGAGCTCTATTGCTAATATGGGAACGTCAAGGATGGAATGCTGTTTAACTTCACTTTCAGTTACGGAAAAATATAACAACAGGCATCCAATCACATTCACTACGCGTCTGTTGTCAAAGCTCACGCCGTGGTTGGACAAAACCAATCACAGATAAAGAAATGAGATTTGACAACAGATTAAACCGAATGCAGAAATCGGATGGTTTTTTTTCGTTCTAGAATCAACACGTTTTAGCACTCAGCCCTGTGTCACAACGTATTTTGTTGCGTCAGATTTGCGTCTGCAAGGATTATTTAGGGAACGTGAGACGTGCTCCACCACCTCGAGGGAGGGGGACAGGGTAACACCGTGTTACCCCTGCGAGAAAGAATGACACGTTGTCTTTCCACGTAAACGTTCTTGTGGTTTCTCATTTAGCCGCGTATTACATTGCTTGTTTCGATTTTAAAGCTTGTTTGTGGAAGGATTAATATTTGGTTTTTGTATTAGGTTGGTGTTTGTGTTTTGATTTTATAATTTTCGTGACGTGGAAATAAGTGGAGCTGCCGGCGCGGCGGTAAGACTCTGGATAAAATCTCAAATTGAAATTCGTTTCACGTAATCGTTGACATCCTTGGTCCAGCTATTAAAACGCCCAGGCTGCTTTTGCTTTATGCACTCTTGGATAAGCTAATAGCATTCACGTTATAAGACTTCAAGATCCTCGGTTGAAGTGTAACTGTTTCTGAAGAAAGCTAAACACGACCGATGTGTACAACTCCTAACTATCGATGGCAGGTGTGTCATTAATGTTTGTTTTGATGTTACCGTGTCACCTGCTGATCCCTCCGTCTACAGAGTTGTTGAGTCATACTTGACAGTTTGTTTTTTTGTTTGACCCATTTATCAGTGCAGGCTTAGTGCTGGGACATGTGGGTCCGTAATAGATAGTTTGAAGAAGGTTGACAGTAGCAACGAAATAAAGAACAACTTTATAACGCGAGTGCCTCATAAATAATTCGCATGTTCTATATTTGGAATTCTTGGGACCTTGGTATTGAT
This sequence comes from Amphipoea lucens, assembly GCA_947508005.1. Classification (NCBI taxonomy): domain Eukaryota; kingdom Metazoa; phylum Arthropoda; class Insecta; order Lepidoptera; family Noctuidae; genus Amphipoea; species Amphipoea lucens. Next base: position 24,817,145 of record OX382357.1, read on the forward strand.
ACAAACAATTCAATTTGTTTGCTATCATAGCTGCTTTTATTATAAAAATGGAATCACGATGAGGCGGCCAGCATCGCAGCTGGAAGCCATTTCTTCCCAACACTACAAGGAAAATCGTTTGAGAAAAACTTCAAATAAAACTCGTATAATTCATAAACTACGTAGGTATGCGATTATTATAACTTAGAATGAAGTAACTAGGACAGACTATGTGATTTGGAACCTCGCTTTGTAATTTCTATTTTCACAGGCTTGCAGAAGGCTCAAATATGTTATAAAAATGAGAATCTGTATTGTAGGTGCATCGTCCTCACATGTTATTATATAATTAATGTACCCATGCAAAATATTGTACCTAAACATTTTAAAAGAGTAACGGTGGAGTTTCTTGCCCGTTCTTCTCCATACGAAAACTACCTTTTGGAATGGGCGACTAGAATCAATTCTATTTTACGATAAAATTTTTGACGTTCAAAAGTGCCTTTTATGTGCCTATTTGAAATAAATGCTTTGACTTTGACTTTGAGAATCATACCTACAAAAAACTAAAAATTTAATTCCTTACTAATTTAAATGAAATTACCAACTCTTTAAACTTCGTAGACAACTAGAAACTCCGCGCATCCGTAGCAATTCGCGTAGCTTGCCAGCGTAGCGGTGATCGTAGCACAGCGCTACGACTGCTACGAGCGAGGAAGGTGCTCGGCGTGACGTCACGCGACGCCGCGACGTCTGGGCGCCGCCCGCGCCTTCGACTACTGACTATATACTGAACTGTACTACAGTTACAGATGCTATTTTTAACTGGGTTTTGGTAGATTTTCGATACTGTGTTTAAATTATCTTTAAGTTAAATATAAACTCATCCGTATTTAAAATCGTGTCGCATGTAACGCAGAGTGGACTAATAAACCATGTTTGTACATAACATGTATCGCTAACGCAGGTAATTGATTGGTGACAAACTATTTAGGTTTCGCATAATAACACCGGGTTTTACTATTTAGTAAATACTAAATAGCTTGCACAAAATGACGCCATGTTACTAGTAAAGTAATATTAAACCTATCTCTAGACCTGCTTCAAAAGGTTTGCCCGATGGATTAAGTTTGTAGTTTCAAGTACCGGTGCACTGTGATTTAGTACATGATAGTCTGATATGATCACAATCCCACAAGTGACATTAACTGCAGCCTCTTCAACAATAAACCACAGCTCAGTTAATAATTAAACTCAACAGTTCTGATCTAGCAATTATCAGTTGATTGTTACGCCGCTCCATTCGTATTATGAATTGAATAAAGCCTTTCGACCATCAAAGTGTTTTTATCAATTCCATTTTAAAATTTCATGGAGCAATAAAATCCAATAAGTTGTTGGATGACCCTCAGTAGATCGCGGCGGAATCTTATGATTTATCCAAGATCTGCAATAAATCGAGATAAAGAGGGTTCTGACCTTAGAACAAGAATGAACACCAAACAGATGCGATTTACTGATTAACTGGTGAATAACTTGCAAAAAACAAGTCACACATATTCTGGGTTCAATAACAAAATAGGTTTATTTTAAAAAGTAGTCCATGTAGCAGCATGTACAAAGCCACACGAAAAACATACAGTGTAAGGAAATAATAATATATTGACACTCAATAGCTTCTCTTATTAGCTTGCTTAATGCCCCTGGTACCTAGCAGCTTCAACAAACAGCTGTTATCTGGTATATCTGGAATTCCTTTGTATTTATTTTACGTCGAGATTGCTTGGCGCGAATAATTCTACTAATGAAAAAGTTTAACGACCGCGAACGCTCACGACTGAGGAATCTCAACCTGACGAGTTGCTGGGGTTTGAAGAATTATTACCTCATTCATAACAAATTATATGGATGGAGACGAAACCCAGTGTCAAGGATTCCTCTTACAGTAAAAATAAGAAGAAAAAAATTCTAGCTAGGTGTACAATCCAATAGCAACCACTTTCATGTAGATAACAAAACCTCCAAATAAGAAAATAATACAAAACCTCGCCACCAGGGAGACATAAATGCGCAGCGCTTATCCGATATGCAGCGCCGACGACCGGGGCAAGGTAACGATCGTCACGGCAAAAACGTTCACACCTGCCACTGCCACGTGACATCTGAGATGATGCCATGGAAATCCACCCCATAAAAACGTTTTCCATAAATAAACCCTCTCAAGGCTCGATTTTTGCGATGCTTCTCGTGTTGCTAGTAACGGTATTATAAGTGGGTAAGTATGCATTCACGTTTGGGAAAAGCTTTGATAAAACTTCGTGACGCGTAATGCGAATTAAGTTTAAGCGATCAATACAAATCGAGTACTGTATAAATTTTCAGCTTAGAGAGCTGTTACCCAGCTGACATCTCAAAGTTAGGGAGCTATACAAACAGTAACGTCTCGTGACGAACGTGTCTATAGCCCAGCGGCTTAACTTAACACCCTCCTTGCGTCATGTCGCCCTGGTACCCGGTGCACTGAACCGTGTTATTCGCTGTACAGATTAATTCAAACTCATTTCAGGAAACGAGAAAAGGATCAACAGAAATTAGATATGTGAGATTTATTTTAATATCTGCCAGACTTGCTGTTTGTTATTCAGCTTGCTCGTCTATGTTTAAGTTTACGTAAAAACTAGAAATCTAATTAGAAATTAATCTTACTGGAATAACACAATCCACTGCCGTTTCTGTTTCAGTATTATCGTAATAAATAAGTGACTGGGTATGAAATAGAGGTGAAGGCGGTGCGGTTCGTGGGAGAACCAAATTATTGTGCAATAAATGTCGCCGAACAGTTGAACACCGCACACTTGACAGAACTGCCTGCAAATATGTAGCTTTCAACAATTCGACACACGTTCGAGCCGCATAACATTATGAATTGGGTATGAAACGCTCTTTATCTTATCGCTGGACTAAACGGTAGCTGAAAAGGATTCTTTATTTAATGGAAAGCATTTTTTTTAATGGCAATAGCAAAAATGATTACAATACTGGATTTGGATAAACATAGCATAAGTCTTTGTAAACCGGTTTTTATGCATTATTTACACCAGGGAAACAAGCGTAAAGTAATCAAGCTTTCTAGTTTGGAAGGGTTTCCCGAAACAAACAAAACCTTGTTTGTTCTGCAAAACTCATAGGAACTGAAACATCTATCGATCATTAGGAGTTGGGCCCTGACCCGAAATTGTTTTAGATTGGTTAGTATGTTATGGGGTTCTGGTAGTTTGTGCGAATTTACTACACTTGCGTAACTAAAATGTTGCTTGAAATGAAAAGTGTGCATGCTCGTTTTGTGCATCATTAGAAGCCCAAAATGTTTTTAGAGGTTCATTTATTTAAAAAAAAAAAAGTTTAAAAACTAAAACCTGACTACTGCAAAGTATGAAACAAGAAAGTACCTTCCCGCATGCCGCTGTACTAACATATTATAAGCTATGGTAGCATGCGACCACGGGAAGGTACTTTCTTGTTTCATCCTTTTCAGTAGTCGGGTTTTAGTTTTTAAACTTATTTTTTTTTCAATTATTTTGGGGCTTATTTCAGTAACATTTATATTGTTGAAATGATCATTAGATGGCCAATAATTTTTAGTAGGATCATTTAAATAATTCGCTTACAAAATTCCTTTCGAACAACAGAAAAAGTACATTTGACTCAATCTCTTCTTTTTTTTGGTTTTCCTGTTTTAGGGTAAAAATGTATTCAAAATCATATTTAATGTGCATTTTTCTATGCAGAAAGCTAAGTAAAAGTAAGTTTCCTATCAAATTGCATCAATAGTAATAAAACTTAGGACGGTTTTTCAACAGTGTCGCACAAACGGGGAGTTGTTCAACAAAAGACTCGATTCAATAAAACCCAACACATAAAATCTCCAAGGAACAATAAAAGCTCAACTTTGTATTCTTCCGAACATAGAGTACAATTCCCTCAAATAGCCCAAGTTTTTGTAAACGTGCGTGGGAATCGTACACACGGTACGATGGCTGGAGGAGATAGCTAATGAAAATAATCTTGAAAGTTTTTTAATTATCACGATGCGTGTGGGAGTTGGACCACTGTGTACACGTCCGAACCGCGCTCAGATGAGCACAGGTTCGCCTCACATGATTTACGTGTATTGTTCAAGGCCGAGAGCGATAGTTCCGGGGCCCGGTGCTCTCACTAAATTAAACGATCTACTTGTGACTGTGCCCTGAATTCTTGGTATGTCAAGATTGAGTTACGAGCAGGCGATACGCATAATGTTGTAAACATAACACACCAACACATTTTATGAGCGACGAATGAAAATCTACTCTGCCATAAATTCGTAAGACAGTCAATATAAAAAAAGACGACATTAATAAATATTTTTTTTACGACGACAACACATAATATAAAATAATCACGGTTCCATAAATGTTAAACAAAAGGCATCGATGACACGCCACTCGCGATCCTATGGCATGGTAGGTATTTATTATTTTTATTACATGTCAAGTTATATTTTCATGGATTTTACTCAAATAATTACAAAAGCTAGCAGCAGTCATGGCCGGATGTGCGACTTGAAGTAGTCGCTCCATGTAAAATACTGGTATTCAGCTGCATCCGGTTAGACTGGAAGCCGACCCCAACATGGTTAGGAAAAAGCTAGGCAGATTAATTGATATAGGTACAAAAGCAAAAAAACACCACAATTTCTTTTTTATTTTCTAGGTTTTCTTTGAACTAAAGCGAAGGAAAACATCTTGAAGAAAACGTGAATTATACGGTCTTGTTGCCAAGATTAGCAACCGATCAAGCTGATATCAAGCTGATAATACGTATTCTTCGTTCGTTTTCGTCTATTGAGTACAGATCAGTCGGTCATCACCATCTACCGTCCTTAACGCCAAACTTTCCTAATACATCAAACATGGACGGATATAGGGCAAAAATATTCCTGCGCCTACGACGACGGTTGAAACATAATTCATCAGTTTAAGTTACGTTTACCAAAATTATTCGCTTGTTGCTATTGACACGTCATCAGACTTGCCACAACTTGAGGTTAGTTAGCAACAAATCCTTACATAGTCGCCGAAATGTACGTGCGCGCATTACTTCCGAATGACTGCACCAAATTGGATAGTTATTTTTTTTTTTGTATTCGGTATTGCCTGGACAAGGTTTGTATGAAAGAAAATTTCGGAAACTCGATAAACAAATTGCACCCGTGCGAAGCTGGGGCGGGCCGCTAGTTAGTAATAAACCATTTTATAGAGGTAATTGGATTTACAAATGTTTTACCGGTAGGTACCTGTGTTTATTTGCGGTGATGTTGATATGAACAGTTTGAGTACGATCTAGAATTTCATTGACATTGTGATCCTGCTGCGCGCTAAAACTTCTTGAGAAATGTATTAAATTGTGCTAAATCGACAGTTTTACTTTTATGAATTTCCAAGAAAATGTTAAGATGTATTTTCAGTGAAATGTATCGATATCGTAATGGAGCTAATAAATGAAATGGTTCCACTCTACTATACCTATAAAACCTCAGTTGCAGCAACTAATAGTAGATTGTTTCCCAAGGGAGCAAACAACTATTTTGAAGGCGAAGAATTTAAAGTACGTCAATCGAACTTAAAATAGTGTTGCTCCCAAGGTGGACATTCTACTTTTTATCACCCTCTATGAAAAAATAAGGTCAAATTATGAATAAGAATAGTACGTTTATTTATTTACATACAATTTTGAGTAAAAAATTACGAAAGGAGGCAAAATGCTTTTCGCACGTTTTTAGGGTTCCGTAGCCAAATGGCAAAAAACGGAACCCTTATGGATTCGTCATGTCTGTCTGTCCGTCCGTCCGTATGTCACAGCGACTTTTTTCCGAAACTATAAGAACTATACTGTTGAAACTTGGTAAGTAGATGTATTCTGTGAACCGCAGTAAGATTTTCACACAAAAATAGAAAAAAAAACAATAAATTTTGGGGTTCCCCATACTTACAACTGAAACTCCAAAAATTTTTTTTCATCAAACCTGTACGTGTGGGGTAAAATGTGTGTCCCCCCCCCCCTCTAACTTCTAAAATAAGAGAATGATAAAATTAAAAAAATATATATAATGTACATTACCATGTAAACTTCCACCGAAAATTGGTTTGAACGAGATCTAGTAAGTAGTTTTTTTTTAATACGTCATAAATCGAAAACCGCAATTTACCTTTCACAAAGTTACAACGAACTACAAGAACTTTTATATTATGTTACTTGCTGCTACGGAACCCTTCTTGGGCGAGTCCGACTCGCACTTGGCCGCTTTTTTTTTTTTCATTTTTCCACAAACTAATTTTTTTTTATTTGTCTCGCGCGCGTTTTACTTTATCATACAGCCTGTTACTGTTCATACAATGTTCTTGATTGATCTCTTTGGTGATTGGAACTTTAACTAACAATAGCCACATTCCAAATTCAAATCACTTTTATTCCCTAGGGATTAAAAAGCTATTTTAGTCCCTGTTTATGAAGAGTACACTAGCTCTTTTTGGATAGATGTGATAAAAGGAATTTTCTATTTTTAAGTAAAGTAATGGAAAGTAAATGAAGTATTAACCGCATTTTCTATTTCGATATACCTAGTAACCACGTAACTATAAATAAAAAATTCAGTTGTAATTCCTTATACCAGGAGTTCAAAGGTCATTAGGAGGTCTTAGTTGTAAGTCTTGAACGCCAATTCACTAGCGCTAATTGAAAGCTACCCGACTAGTCTGGCGTGCAACGGCAAACAACTTTAAAGTTGAAACTGTTAGACTCAGAGGCAGATAAATGTTCCCCAAGCCGAGTGCGATTGCCAACGGCTAAGAGCACACAGAAATTGATAGTTTCGGTTTCAAGTGAGCTTTAGTTTGAAATTTATTTATACGGACGAGACGCGTGTATTTGTGTAGCGTAGTCTCCAGCTAAGTCAAGCTAAATACGACTGGTTTACATTGCGGATTGTATTGCATTGGTTAGTTTATTATTGTTAAAAAAAAAAGTCTTCTTCTAAAAGATTTTAGAAGAAGACTTTTTTCATACGTCCACTATGACTATTTATCAAAATTTCTTATTGGGTTAACTCTACCACTAAGTACTTAACTAAAGACTGTTAATAGCCATCCTGTCAAGTAACATTCTGGTCCCTATGTTACTGTATATAGAGGCAAAATTATGTGATCAAAGTTTTATACATACCTACGTGCTTATTGCTAAGTAGGTACATAGGTAGTTACTAAAATAGACATTATTTTAAGTTCGAGCCCGTATATATACCAAAGGGTCTTTTACTTGAAGTGCCTCTTTCTGCTGAATAATTTAAGGTACAAAGGATGTTGTTTACTTATGAGCCAAGGATATAAGAAGGTCATAATAAATGTACAACACAAATGGAGAATGGGTTTCGGTAAACCCATAATTTAATCAGCAACAAAGCAATGGACCTTATCGTTCCTGTGTAATGTGCAATATGAAAGCGCGAGTATAATGTGCCACAAAAACTTTTATACCAGGATAGAATAAGTGTGACGGGTATAAGATCACGCGCGACTATTGTTTGCGAGCCACATAAACTGTGCGCAACAACAATGGAACTCCTTAAAAAGCCCGTAAATCTGAGTTGATGCGTGCGCCGCGTTAAATAAAGTCTAGAGAGACTTATACCACGTGAACACCTCATAAAAATGGTGATTTTATTGGGGTCACACGTGATGCGAGGAGGTGAAAGCTTGCTAGCCAGGTGGATGGCACGCGATAAATAATAACGGGCAACACACGTATGTACATTAAATTTCTGAAAGCCTGGCTTCGTCCTACCAGTAAAGTCATTATTCTAGACCTAGGATTGACTGTCGAAAAAGCTTAGTTATAAGGTGTTTTCAGGTAAAATTCAAGTCAAGGCAGCTTTAACTTCACTTAGAAAACTCATTTAATTACTGGAATATAGCTTCACGAAGATAGGTTGAAAGAATTCGTTAAGTTGCAGTTTCAAAGAAATAAGAAGAAAGTAAGACACTAAACGCCGATTCACGCGCCCTAATTGAAACAAACTCAGCTCAAAGTTGTTCGTTCACAAAGGCGGCTGCCGACTGCGACTCAGCAAAAAGAGGCCCGGTATGCCGTGTGGACCGTGTGGTTCCACGTAAACCTTCATTTTGCCGCGTTATACCTGCGATGATTTACTGGAGCGAATTTTTCGCGCCCGCGACCCCACTTCGTCTCGTCTAATAGTTGCTGAATCGAATATTACACTCAGATACCAACGCGGATCGGAACCACTTTGTCAGCCGCGGTGCGCTCGCACCCTTATGAAGGAGACCGCTCAGATTACACTGACCGAGCTCGACGCGACAGTGGAGAATAAAAGAAAATTATCGTCCATCTCCGAAATGAATACTCCCCGGGGTAGTAGCGAATTATCTCCATAAATAGTGTCAGAGGATGATTTATACAAGGTGTCACAGTTTGAGAGGCCGCAACGTGACAAATGAGGTCGCCGCAGCACGCGGGCACGCGGTAATCACAATTTTACACTTAGCGGCGGCTGTGGCTGCGGCGGCTCATCTCGAAGCACCATGTAGGTATATTTTCATTATCCTTCACGCAAACAACTTGGTACCTCATTAATGTGCGGGGTGAGAGACGGGCGATATTGAAATACTTGTTTTTGTAGGTGAAATTGTTCGACGGGGGCAGATGTTACCAAAAGTATCTCCTTTAAGAATTTCGTTGAAACGGAGGGCGTGCGCACTCAGCTGTCAAAATTACTACTCGCATACGTCGGGTAGGTGAGTCTAAGTTCAAGCAATATTGTTTTGTTCATTCACATGAGAAAATCTACAGAAAATTACTATTATCGAACGACGGGCGATGTGAACGGAATATGTTATTATTGTGTTCACCTTCTCGACACACATGTCGGGGTCACAACCCCTTTATATTTGTTTGACGTATATTTATCAATTGCTTCGATCGCGTTTGAACACAGATTGTGTGGATGTCATAATCATTAGACCAAGCCACATGGTAAATAAATCATTAAATTATCAAATTTAAACTTTTAAACCGGCAAACATTAAGCGCACCACCTCATCTCAAACTTCTTTTCCTCTCACATACCGCGGTGGTCGCTCAACAACTCGCGGCCCACAGCCGACGCCGACACTGCAGCACACCTGCGAGCTAGTTTCAGTACATTACAGTCCAGGTGCCGCCAACCTTCAGGCTCTCCCAATTGTGATTATTTCGCAAATAATTCGTATTTAAGAAAAGATTATTTAGTTATTAATTGGGAAATCGTAGTGACTATTGTACTTGAGTTAATAAAAACAAAATGTGTTTTATTCAATTAGTTGTTTAATACTATTTATTTGAAATTTTTCATATCTACAGGAGTCTTTGATAAAAATGAAAAAAAATAAGCCAATATACCAATCGTAGCTCAAAATGAAAACACGACCAGAGCTCATACCCTGCAAAAGGTCGACGAAAAATAAATGAACACAATTCTGGTTGGAAGGACCACTGATATTTTTTGATATTTGTTGTCAGGTGAGATTGGAAAATAGAATAATTTTTTTACGTTTTGTAAAGCTGTATGTATTTTATAGAAAATGGAATGTAGTTCCACAGACCAGCACGTCACCTTTAAAATGCAAATATATTTAAAGTTAAATTCATAGTTATTATTCTTCAAGTAACGGGTGAATAAATCTTTTGAGTCTGGCTCAGACATGACATGTTTTGAGCTTTTAATGTACACTATATGTACATCTGAAAGCAGTCTAGAATTAATGTATAAAAATATATAAAAACCTTTGAAGAGGGATGTTTTAAATTATGACGTTAATAGCTCACGATTAATTAATCACAGTCGCTTTTTAAAAGTCACTGAGCTCAATCTTAATTACGTGAATGATTATCCAAATCCCAGATATAAACATGTTTTTATAATGAATTGGCAGAAATATGAATTCCGAATAAAAACTTGCTGAAATATTCTAGCAGCTGATATCCAATTATTTTTGGATTTATTAACTTGGGAAATTGTATTAAACTTGGATTGGAACGTGAAATCTTATTCTACGCTTTGAGTCAGTTCGAGATAGAGTATTTACTTTTGGCGAATCGTAACATTGTTTATACTACAACTTTTAAGCTTTTGCTCCATTTCTTTTCCCCACGGGAAATCGATATTCTTAAACTAAGTTATATTTTCGAGGTTTTAGATCTTTGCTTATGCCTTAGTAGTTGTTGAACAAGAGTATTGATTCCCGCCTAATCTGCACAAGTTGTGGTCTGTCCCGAGCGTGGTTTAGCAAACGTTGCGACACTCGCTAAGTCACCGGCACGAGACTACCACCTTCTGCATGTGTCTGCATCCTTAGTACTCTGTTTCTAACAGCTAACTTACACACGTACTTAGCAGATTTATGAATCTACACAAAGAAATGTGGTTACGATGTGGTTTTTGTATGTAAATAAAACGAATTTCATTTATCTCCCGATGTACCGATTTGATTAATAATGATATTTTATGTTGATACCTACGTGTTTGGAATTAATTAAGATGACGTTAAATTAATATCTTCTCTTGGCATCTTGGTTACAAGCATTTGTCAACAGTGTAAGACTTAACACGTACTAGGCAATTACGGGATGTAATTTGCGTGTTCGACGGATAGCTTGCCAGCAAGACAAATTACAAGACAAAAAAACTAGGCCACCATCTTAAAACTACAACTACAGAATTCCATGCTCAATGAAGTCGGTTAAAAATAGTACGAAACTCGATACGACTTGACATGTGGAGTGCGGTTTACAATTTATATGGAACTAGCTGCGCCCCGCGGTTTCACCCGCATAAGTGTCGATCCTGTGGAAATATCGGGATAAAAAGTAGCCTTGTGTGAATCCAGGGTGTCAGCTACCTCCATACAAAATTTTATCAAAAATGGTCACGCCGTTTGTGCGTGAAGAAGTAACAAACATACAAACACACTCACAAACTTTCGCCTTTATAATATTAGTGTAATGTGATGCAGTGTAGATATGCCGTACGCTATACAGGGTGTTACAGAAAGGGTATATCAATACAAACGGGTTGAAGAGTGTATCTGGTCTAGAATCTCTGTACAAAATTTCAGCTCAAAAGCAGTAACTTTGAAAATGCTTAATATTTTTTTATTTCGATAGTTTATTAAATTGAAATCATAACAAACGTGTCACCGCTCTACGAGGGTCATTATCAATTATCTGTAGTGTGTCTGTGCGCCTAGTACACGCACATCACGCCGCCGCGCGCCAGTGCAGCGCCGTGATGTCGAAATAAAAAATATTAAGCATTTTCAAAGTTAATGCTTTTGAGCTGAAATTTTGTACAGAGATTCTAGACCAGATACACTCTTCAACCCGTTTGTATTGATATACCCTTTCCGTAACACCCTGTATAGATGCTGCACAAAGTTGCCGTGGCATCGCGCGACAACTCGCGACGCCGTGGGACGTCGCGCGACCATCGGGCTCCATTTCACGAGCCAACGAATGCAATTTCCAGGATCCGATATGAAATGGAACGACACTTCGATACGGATGACGATCGCTAAACGGCTTTGAAGAATATGAGGATATTTGCCACGGACCGGCTCTCAATTTAGCATTATTCTTCGCGTGGAATTCACTCGATATTGTATCATACGGAATGCGATGCGAACGGCTGATGGATTGGCTTTTTCGTATTTCAGAAAATGTATTAGACGTTGCTTATGGAATGCCAGCTTTTCTACAACACCATATATCCAGTTTGAAAAGTACCTCGTTAATAAAATATGAAACGTATGAGCAACGTACGCAAATACTTACCAATTACAATAGCAATGTTCAGAGCGATCTTGTGATAATATGCCTTTTTTTTTTTTTTTTTTTTTCTCGCGGTGGAAATCCTCATGGACTTCCTCTATCGTGGGGGTGACAGAGGGGCATGCCGGACTCTTACCGGCTAAAACCACCGCGGTGTTCCACCTCTACCTATAGCCGGGGGTGCGGGATTCGCAACAGCATTCACCGCTCCCCCGACAGGCCTCGACCCGCTGTTCCTTAGCGGGTCCCACCTCCCCGTGCGCCCATTCCTGTAATGGCCGCACCCACTCTCGAGTGGCGCGCGTGGAACACTGCAGCGCCAACTCGGGCCTGTCTGATCGGATGACGGACGCCCCTAGTCCGCCGACCGCAGGCCACCTCTCATGGAGGTCGCAGATCGTTTTGCACCCTTCTCGGGCGCCCGGTGCGTCTCCTGCGGGAGGGGAGAGAGGATGCGGCTTCTCTCTCCCGCTCGGCCGCCTCCTTTGCAGACATGACATCCTCGCAAAAGGAGGCAACTCCATCCCATGCGCTCCCGCTCTCGACCATCGATTGAACGACGGCCGGGAGCGAGAGATCGCTCCCGCCTATTGCCGCGATGAGGTCACGGCGCAGCCCTGCCCAAGCTGGGCACTCTTCCAACGTGTGCTGCGCCGTATCCTCAGGGCAAGCCGCACAGTGGTGACACACCGGCGTCTGCTCCCGACCTATACGACACAGGTACTTCCCAAAGCAGCCGTGGCCAGAGAGTACCTGCGTCAGCCGAAAGCTGAGGGCGCCATGCCGCCTCTCGATCCACGCCTCCATGACGGGTCTTACAGCCGCTATAACGGCGTGCCCCGTGATAATATGCCTATATCACAAAATCGCTCTCTAAATTATCGTTAAGTTTTGAAGCGCAACACATTAAAACCTAGTCTCTAAACGAAAGATCGCATTATTGAATTAGCACCAGCATCTGTCAATAGAATTATGTCAGTGAGTAATACAATACGCAAATGAGGGGGGGGGGGGTATGCCTCGTCTCCTATTTCGAGGCATTAAACACAATTGTGTTGACAAAAAATATTTTTAACTAAATAATATTTGTATACATTTTCGAATAACGTAATTATCTAAACGAGATGATAATTTGTCAGCTCATATTACACAATTAAGAGATTACATTGTAAATATTGAAATATGGTTTTTAGGGCATTCAGCATTTTATAACGAAGGGAAAAATCACGATATTGAAACAAGAAACCAATTCATTTCCGCTGATTGGCAACGATTTGAATATCCAGCTAACAAGCTCCGACGAATAAAAACAAAAAAGCAGCAAGCGAAGGATTCTTTACAAAAAAGTTTATCTGAAATACTTACATTCCATTTGAATGACTCTCCATTCAGAAGTTTTATACAAACCTGTGTGTAGGTATACCTAAGATTTCTTGTTTAATAAAGCGTTCAATCACGTCCTCTGGCGGCGATGCGGAGGTGAATTGAAACGAAATTACGAAAACGGTATATCCATAAAGTTACAATAAATTCTATCTGTATAAAATAGACATAGTCGTCTGAAGGCGGCCCGAGCGTATAATTCCGTAAAACTATGTAAGTGTCGCTGCTCCGCGGGACCGTTTAGAGACGATCGCGGGGGGCATCGCGCTCAGCGGCGATATCGCTTCGCGTTTATTACGCCATGATATTCCCTTTATCTCGGCCGTCTCGTTACGAACGCGATCCACTTACGATACGACAATCGCGAGTTCCTTCGCAACAATTCACATTATCGTAAATTTAAAGTACAGACATTTGCAATTTATGAGATGCGAATTCCGAAATCGTCCCTAATGTGAACATTACTCCATTGTATCCGGACTATTGTACCTCAGAAGTGCGGCGTCTACAGCTAATTAATTAATGTTCTTCTTAAATGTAATTTATATTGTTTTGTATTTAATAATAATAAACACAGACATAGAAACTACATATTTTTTTATTCGACAACAAAAAATCGATAATTGATACTACATACCTACAAATTAAAGTGTAAATTATCGAAATGTCAAAAAACGGTTAACCTAAGGGACAGAGGAGACCTTTCGTCAGGACCGTGTTTTCCAGGTTCTGAATTGTTTGTATAAATAACACCTCCTGACTGCCGACCCTGAATGTGATATGTTTGCTGATGAATGGAAGAAGATAATGCGTGCTTGTCTGGAGTTTTGTGAGAGACGATATGCAAGGGTGTCCACTGTTACATGTTAGTTTATGATGTATTTAATTTATTTAACCATTTACTCAAACAAATATTAGTAATTTATCCATGAATTGTATATCTTTGAATTTGAATTTAATTTTTGTATTGTATGTTATTTGAATGCTTATTTTATTCTAATTTTTATAATTCTATGTTAATTAATGTAATTGGATCTGTGCCGTTTTAATTAACTATAAATAAACATAAATAAAATAAATAAATAAATAATGACTGTGTGATTTTTTAAGTCACATTGCAACTACCAAACAAGGTTCTTCTCCAAGGCACACACACCAGGCTCCCATGAGACCGCAGCAAACACATTTGCCAGTAGGCACAGTTTACATAGGACCTTGGATCGCTAAATTAAGCAAAAGGTCGGTCGAACAAAAACAAGAATTTGATTAGCATTTCACCAGTCTGATCAAAGTTCAGTTCAGAATACAGATGAGAAACGCTGTTTGTCCATAAGAATATTGTTGGTAAAGCTGAGAACAAGTAAATACAAAGACGAGTTAAGTACCAGAAAAACATAATTTATAAACATACTATCGATTAATGGATGTTCTAAAACCCTAATTCCAGGGGTTATACTTGTCCCAAAATAGATTGTTTACATGTTACCCGAACAACTAAACAAAGTACACAATGGAACGTGGATGAAAATGTGTTTGAGATAATTTTTGTTTTTGGTTCAAAGACCCTGCTCGGTGCCTTTGTATACGTAGCTAAGATAGATTAGATAAAAAAAACTGTTAGATTTAACGTTGGTGTAGTGGTCGCAAGCGCTACTGCCGAGCGAGCATAAGGTCCTGGGTTCGATTCCCGGGTCGGACTAATTTTGAGTCCCGGTTATTGGCAATAGGCTCGTTTCTCTTACATGGGTCTTAAACTTAACCGGTGAAATGTGCGTGCTATAATGTACGCCTCTGCCCAATCCTTCGGGGAAAACAGGTACTTATTGCTGGTCGGGTTTGTACCCGGGGAGCATAAGCAGGGGAAGGTAACAAAAGCACTTAAAAGAACGCTTGTCACAGTCAATCAACTGTCGCTAACGCCGCATGTAAGTAACACAGAGAGGAACAAATTGTTTCCAAAAACAAAAGTTGGTAGTTATATGCTCTCCTTGCACGTTGATAAACTTTATTAAGGTGCGATTCCGCTGGCGACGGCCGACGGCAGTCGGCAGCGGCGTAGTCTTTTACGTTTGTTACATTATCAAAGCTGTTTGTACACAATGTTCGTCATAGGAAAATGTATAACTGTTTCTATTCAGCTCGATATAGGTATCTCGTAGTTCACAAAGTGCCACGCTACGCGCCGAGCTACGCCGTAGCTCAGGCTGCTACGACTACCTACCTAGTCTCAACGGCTGCGGAATGTTGTAGGTTGCTTTTTAGTTTTAAATTTTTTTGAATTCAGGATCAAGAATTGATTTATTATAAAATTATCTTTTGTATGACTATTGATAATACCATTAAAATCTGGCATTAAAAGTTGAACAGTTACACATATTGTTTTAAACTGTCTCCATTCAAAACGTAACATAAAACTAACTTCAATTCCCACTGAAATCGAGACTAGTGTTCGAAGTTATTTTCGACAGGCGGCCGTTTTTTGCCAAGTTACCGTTAACTTCGCTCGCCTAAGTTTGCCCTGCGATAGTCCCGCTGCACATTGTTATCTGACTTACTTATGTGACTGTACAGTGTTCAGTCCTTGGATTCCCGCTGTAAAATTGTGAAATGCTGAACATGGTAAGTTTGTATTTCAAACTGTGTTCAGGTGTAACAACAAAACCAACGCCCTTTTTGACTGTTTTTGACGTATATTTTTTAACTTGTTACGAACACTATCCATTACTTTAACATGAAACTAAGAGTTAATCAACCAAATAAAAAATCTGTACAGAAATCCAAATTTAAATTGCCCTCCTCCGTGTCAATAATCACACGTATTCACAAGCCTACAGAATGTGAACGTTTTATTTACCTAAATCTATTTACACGCAGAAAATAACCGGTGAAATTAAACATACAAACATGTCAGTATTCGTTTGGCTTCCGAATATAAAAGATATTTTTCCATAGTGAACAAAAGGGTCTGGTTCCATTGATATTAATAAATTTCCTTTTAGGCCGCGTGACACGTTCCCACCTATAGGTACCTGTGTGTGTATGTACTTTTCATCATCGGAGATGTCAGGTGCTACCTAAGTCCCCCCCCGCCTCCCAGCGCCTCCGTGCTTCCTCCGAATGCTCACAAATTAGCCACGAGCCACTGGGTCCCGATGGGAATCCGTCGGCTCGCAGCCCCTCAGAAACGACAGTGAAATAATAAAATTATTCATTAATGTGTATTTTATTCGTCAGAATACGGTCTTACATAAATAAGCAATTTTTTATGCGGTCGTATTAAAATTTTAAATGGATGGTGATATTAGGCGTTTTTATAATTTGAAAAGACGAGAGAAAAAACGTTATTCTTTGTTGTTTTTTAGACAAATGTAGAAAAGAAAAAACAAAGGTACTGCCGAATGTTCGAGTCATTTTGGAAAGTGATTTCAGTCTTTTGTATTGCGTGTGGGTTCTATAGTAACTTGTTGCCCTTTGTTGAACTCCTTCAAGTTGTTGAGCGCCCGGTACAATGGGTTGATACGCTCCCTAGGGAGATCCCAAGTTTGCTTTGGGCCTCATTTTGGGCTTGATTCAGTCAATTGTTTTATTTCAAGCAAAAGCTCCTAAATCAACACTGATATCGACAAAAGGGGCTTATTTGATTAATTGTTCAAAATGAATGTATTTTATTCACATTACAAGACGAAACAGCGGAAATAGACCAAGTGCTGTACCAAATAGTACTTGATGAGATCTTTGGTCAAATCTACGAATTTAACAAAGCAACATTGTTCAAAATATAAATATATCGGCAAGCTTATCGAATTTGCGTCAGTGTCGATTGGTGTATAACCGAGGTTTCCGAAAGAGAGCGAATCCGTCGCCTTTAGCGGGAATCGAATTTAGGACCCCGAGCTACCTAAATTGATTTACCTTACCCTTCCAACCGCGAGGTTACGCGGATTTCATAAAATCTTAACACAAATCTGACTCTAGCGATAGCGTTGGAATACAAACATACGCTCAGATTTTTGTGGTTTAAAATCCAAAGTATTTTGCGTTGTTTAAGCATTTTACACTCCGAGGAATGTTTGAGGTGCTCAGACATCACCACTCAAGAAATGCTTTCTACTTATGACGCTTCCCGAAGCTGTTCAAACTACACTAACACCAACTTAAGCCGATAATTAGATAAGTACATTCACTACTAATTATTATTAAGAACTGCAAGTCTGCAAAGCTAGTAACAAGAACATTAACATTCATGCTCTCCTAATCCTCACGCTCTTTACTGACAAAGGATACAACCAGAATCCGTGGAATACTTGCCATGCATAGGTAATAATTTCACTCCTGACACGTGACACCAAAATCTTTAATTAGGGCGAAAAGTCATTTGGGTGAAAGCAAACAACTCTCCAGTCAGCTAAAAGCTTGCTACTGTGAGATATGTTCGGCACATCATTATGTTCATTGTTGTAAATATATTTGCCTGTGCCTCGTTCCAGCATCCGGCAGCGAACGATCATCGCATTGTTTGTCCGATGCTGCGCGCTTCCTAATTACTAACATGCATAATATTGGACACGAGCAATAATTGCAAGCCCGTGAGCGTTTGAATATTTTGTTAGGTAGTTTGTTTAGATACCTGATCAGATATTCTAATTAAAGTTCATTAAATTAACTACTGTGATGAAACCAGAAATACGAATGCTGATCATTATAGGTGACGAATGACTGCTAATCTTGAGTCTTAACTCTCAGCTCATAATCATTAAGTTTTTGGTGATTTGAACTGTCAATATACCTCATCAGGTACCTACTTATTACTAAATAAATGAAGTATAAAATATGCCAAAGTTAAACCAACCGTATCTTCAGCTTTGTGCTCCATAAACAACAATATGAAAACACGCGAGTTAATCGTTCGTCCCGGTACAAAACATCCTGTAACACTTTATCAGGCAGTCTTCCTGTTTACCCCGAGGGTGAGAAGCGACATGTTACAATACATTTAACAAGTGCCGTGTATTTCAGCCGGAGAGTTAGCAAAGAATGCGTTTTATGTGGGCCTTTCCGACCGATTGGCTCCAGTCGATCAGGCTGGGCGATCGATGGCTATGACCGATGTTGTGATCAGGGTCGATCGACCGGTCAGGCTTAACGATTGCGTTTGTTCGTGCCTAAAGCTTGCGAATTTGTAAGGTGCCACTACAATCACGCGACGAACAAATCTGCTCGAGGGAATCAATTTCATTTCCCTTTACTTTCCGGAATTTACAAAATACACTCCGAAATATTTGATTCAGGATAAACCGTGTGGCATCAATACTCGACTGTCAAGTGCATGCCATTGTCGGAAATTAAAATGTTTGGTGTTTTTCATTGTTCACGTATTACGTGAATAACTCACATGCACCACTACCTCTGTTAGTTTATTTATGGCACATTATTTCATGTGTTCATTTGCATCTTTCTAAACGAATAGAAATTATGTTCCGTGGTATTTCCTCTCACAGCAGTGAGTAAAATGTAAATTCCGCGCTGTCTCATAAATAAATGGTTCTATGTACCAGATAGATCCGTATTTGGTCCCGAAATTCAATCAGATATTCTCCAGTAAATAATGAGAGAGCAGGAGTCACCAGGCGGTGTGGGGCCAGAGCGTCGCGTCACAACGTACAGCGATCGTGACACGTTCGTTAGGGAGGGAACACCGAGAAACTAAATTATATTCCTGCTCAAATCAGTTGAGCTGACGAAGATATGAAATGCAAGATTTTGCTGACAACTCACGGTTCGTAATATTCTGCGATAAGCAGTCTGGTAGGTACTGCAGCTATAACGTTTTGATTTATTCTCGTTTACAGCGCATCATCCGCCGATTTAGTTTCCGTATCTCAGTGAGGAACGTTTGTCATTGGCGGCAACCAGCGCCGCCCGGCCGAGGGGAACCCTTTGTTTTCTAAATGAACTGTTGCCACCCACGACACCCTGTCTCTGACTCTGATAAAATACTTTGGCCGATTTAAATGGGAATTCGGGATGTCTGCGGGCAACCGCGATGAGAGCCGCGTTCGGACCGCGCCGGTCGGTGTCGGATCGACGCGCAAAGCTGATAAATTATAAGAATTTTGCTGTTTAGTTCCAAACAAATGCGTTGATCAAACGGTGAAAGAAAGAAAGAAATAGTCGGCAAGTGGTCCAGCCAGGCAGAACTAATAAAGAATTTAATCACTTTCAAGTCGCTGAATATTAATTTCGTTTTGTTTAACGCATATTGTCTGCGGTGTTCAACCGATAAAACTGTTTCAAATCTCCCTACTACATCATCATCATCATCATCATCATTTCAGCCGAAAGACGTCCACTGCTGGACATAGGCCTCCCCCAAGCACCTCCACTTCGACCGGTTTTGTGCTTCTCGCATCCAACGAGTTCCTGCGGCCTTCACAAGGTCGTCGGTCCACCTTGTGGGAGGCCTTCCAACGCTACGCCTTCCGGTACGCGGTCGCCACTCCAGAACCTTTCGGCCCCATCGGCCATCTGTTCTGCGAGCAATGTGCCCTGCCCACTGCCACTTAAGTTTGGCAATTCTTCGGGCTATGTCGGTTACCTTGGTTCTCCTGCGGATCTCTTCATTTCTGATTCGATCCCGCAGGGAAACTCCAAGCATAGCCCTCTCCATTGCCCTTTGGGTGACTTTCAGCCTTCTAATAAGGCCCATTGTGAGCGACCACGTTTCAGTGCCATATGTCATCACTGGCAACACGCACTGGTCAAAGACTTTCGTCTTGAGACACTGCGGTATGTGGGACGAGAAGATATTGCGTAGCTTCCCGAACGCTGCCCAGCCGAGTCGGATTCGACGATTGACCTCTTTCTCGAAGTTGGACCTACCTAACTGGACAGTTTGTCCTAGGTAAATATACTCGTCCACGACTTCGAGTGTAGCGTCTCCGATCTTCATGAGAGTGGGTGTTACATGGGCATTTGACATGACCTTCGTTTTGTCCATGTTCATTTTCAGACCCACTCTTTCAGAGGCTCTACTGAGGTCATCGAGCATTGTACTGAGGTCCTCCATAGTCTCAGCCATGACTACTATATCGTCGGCAAACCGAAGGTGAGTTATGTACTCGCCATTGATGTTAATGCCAGCTCCTTTCCAGTCCAGAACCTTAAAGACATCCTCCAGAGCAGCGGTGAACAGTTTCGGAGAGATAACGTCTCCCTGTCTCACACCTCGCTGCAGAAGGATAGGTTTCGAGGTCTGGTCCTGGAGTCGAACTGACATAGTGGCGTTTTCGTACAGACACTTCAGCACCTCGATGTACCGATAGTCGATCTGGCACCGTTGAAGAGACTGCAGTACAGCCCATGTCTCGATCGAATCAAAGGCTTTTTCGTAGTCCACAAACGCTAAGCAGAGAGGCAGGTTATACTCTTCGGTCTTCTGTATAACCTGTCGCAGCGTATGTATGTGGTCTACGGTGCTAAAGCCTTTACGGAATCCGGCTTGTTCGGGAGGCTGGAAGTCGTCAAACCTGCGCGCGAGACGGTTCGTGATGACTCTCGAAAACAGCTTGTAGACATGGCTCAGAAGTGAGATGGGCCTATAATTCTTAAGAAGGGCATTGTCACCCTTCTTAAAGAAAAGTATCACCACACCTCTGTTCCATGCCTGTGGTGTTTTACCCTCGAGTATGACGGAATCAAACAGCCTCTGAAGGGCCTTAAGAACGGGTTTTCCGCCGGCCTTCAGGAGCTCGGCCGTAATTCCGTCATCACCCGGTGCCTTGTTGTTTTTAAGCTGCTTCAGAGCCATCCTAATCTCGTACAGGCTGACGTCCGGGATGTCTTCGGTATAGTGTCGGGTCAATCTAGCTCTTGGGTCGTTTGCCAGATTCGTAACGGGGTTGCTTGTTGACGTGTATAACTGTCCATAGAACCTCTCGATCTCTCTCAACAGCTCAGGTTTGGCGGATACGATCCTGCCATCATCAGTCTTCAGTTTCATAAGCTGGCTCTGCCCAATAGACAGATCTCTAGCAAAAACCTTGGAGCCTCTATTTTGCTCTATCGCTTCCTCAATACGATCTGTATTGAAGCGGCGAAGGTCGCTTTTCAAGGACTTAGAGATCTGTCTGTTGAGCCGCCGGTACTTTAGAACATCATCTGAAGACTGCAGGATCATCTCGCGCCTCTCCTTCATGAGCCGCAAAGTAGGATCGGAGAGCTTCTTTTTCGTATTCGTACGACGGGTCTTGAAGATCTTAGACCCGACCGTATGGACAGCTTCCACGAACCCATCGTTATATTCGTCCACGGAGCTCCCCAGGCACTCGAAACGATTCTGAAGTTCGAGCTGAAAGCTCTCGGGGTTTTGAACTTGGATCGGCGCTGGGCGGAGCGTAGACCTCATTAGTCGAGACCTTTCCAGCTTTATATTTAAGTTCAATGTGCCTCTTACCATGCGGTGATCACTTCCGGTTTTCACCGCGTTGATCACAGAGACATCATTGAATATTTGCTTCTTCGTCGACATAATGAAGTCAATCTCATTTTTAGTTGCACCATCCGGGCTCTGCCAGGTCCACTTCCTGTGCTCACGTTTTCTGAAGAAGGAATTCATCATAAAGAGACCTTCAGCGAATACCTTGCGGATATTCTGAGTATAAGGTACGCCACCCTGGTCGACACACTCTCGATCTTCACCACGTTGCTCACAAGGGACTTGTGGACGATAAACCCGACACCACCTTGGGACTGCTGGTCGCCCTCCCGGAAATAGAGCAAGTTGCCAGATTTAAGGATTATCGAGTCCTCCCCCTCTCTTCGGACTTCAGATAATCCCACTATCCCTACTACATACAGGCTTTAAATATTTAAATCATGGCCGACCTACATAATTTCAGATAATTGATGTGCAAAATGAAATAAAATATAATAGTAGCAGATTACACGGTGGCTTGTAGATCACGTCCGTCGTGTGTCGTCCGCGATAGCTCGCGTTTTACGGGCGCACGCTGGGGGTTGAATTTTAATGTTTTCCAACTCAACCGACCGGGCAATAATGGGTCAAATTTAAATGTTATGGTCGGTGCTGTGCCGTGCGTAGCGGTCCATGTTCTTAGTTATGAATAGCTAACCTCTTCACATAGGGTCTCCATAAAAACAATTCGATTCTAGTTTTCTCCCTGCTCTTTGCAATTCCCTTGAAAATCCGGAAATAATAAGCGTTTTATATGAAAATATCTCGAGGGCTTCGTGTAAGTCTTACTCGTATTTAATACACTACAGCTTTTAAATCTAGGTAGGTATGTGAAGTTGAAATTGTTGAGAACAAACATAAGTATGTTTTTTTACTATGTTAGCATTTTACAAAATAAATACGAACCCTTATCAAAAACCTGAATGGCTCCTTAACAATCTAATTCCGTTTGTAATCTTAGCGATTATTTATCTCGATCTCGTCTGACAGGTAATTACGTCATCTCTCCACTTGATAAGAATCGAGCAAATTTTTAGGCGGAGCTTTTACGAGAGGTTATATTTCACCGGCACGCGTCCGTCCGGACAAATCGCAGCTACCCTTCATTGTCCGGATTAATATGTCCGTGCACCGCGCCTTTATTTTATTACATTTTTATTGTGAAGATATATCGCACGGCCAGCGGAATGGATTGATCAAACGTATTCGTAAATACAATCTTACTGGCTAGTAACGCAATGATTGCTTGTAAATTTTATTATTGGCTGTATTAATTTTTAAACATTTTTATTTTAATAAAATTATGCATAGACGCCTTTATTCAAGCCTTTCATGTAACTTTGCATCTTATTTTATGACGACCCCTAAAAAGAATTGTAAAAATAAAAATTATTGTTTTAATGACACGTGATCAATGGCTTTATTTTTACGCAATATTTTCTCAAAAATATTAATTGATATGAAATCATTTCGAAAATTTAGTTGATTTAATATAATACCTACATAATTATTTAGCTCACAACCGTTTTACAATACACAATTCATAAGATATTGTTCTTACTGTCAACTAACCTATTATGAGCAGCTTTGTTGGGTAAGCAGATATAGGGTAGGGGATGACCTATACCCGTGGCGCGTCAGTCTTTTGTAGTTTTTTTTTTTTTAATTTGGTCTTTTAGTTTTTTTTACCCGCTGCCACGGCTCTGGGTACCTACCTACAAAATTACCTATCTCTAAAGCTTTAAGATTTAAAAGAATTAATTTAAATCTTACATACATTTCATCCCACGTAAATATAATAAAAGTGGATATCGTTAACGCGTGCCCGTTAAATTAACTCGATAGATACCAGGGGCGGTGAAGCGCTGAAGCGGTGAAGATACGGCAATTCAATCACGCGGCCATTACGCCACACGTCGTCCCTAGTTCGCTCCTCCCGCCCCTCGGGCGATACAAGCCAGAGGGTGCAGATTGGGAGCCCTTGCGAAATTGCGAATGCATCTCCGTACGGCTATGGTGCTCTGGTACATTTATTGCATATTTTTTACTTTTATTTTGGGGTTCGATTTATGTTGGCGATTAAGTAATAAAAAAAATGGTTGGCATTAATTTGCAACGTCGAAATAGTAAGAGTACCTACTTCCTGTCTTGGTCTCCCTGTTGATGTAACTAAAACTGCATATCGTAGGATCTATCTTTATTTGGATTTTATCTTAAAGACGCAGTATGTAGGTATGGTTCTTACCTGAAAAGAAACAAAATTGAAATTAATACATATTACTCACTTCGTGGAAGTAGAGTAGTTAGCTCCCACTTTTAAACTACGTGAATCTACTTATAAAAGTTGAACATTGGATATAGCATCGGTTGAGTTATTTCACAGGTGCTAATGCTTTAGAAAATCTTTATCATTCGTTCATGCAATTTAGTATAATACTAAATAGTAACCCCCTTATTCATAAAACTTATCAAACCTATTTAAGTTAAAATGGGGTTTGTCTCTTTCTTACACACAGAAATGACAACGTGACAGATAAAGACAAACGTTCTATAAACCTATTTTAGCTAAAATAGAGATAAAATAGGATTATGAATAAGGGGGTAAATATTTAACTTCGATAAACACAAGAAATCTTGATGTGTGGACATGTCGCCACACGAGTCGATTGCACCCGTGCGAAGCAAGAGCGTGTCACTAGTTTTACGGCGCGTTCTTTGTTTCGCAGATATGAAAAGGGCATACAAATAAAATAGATGGCTACCTATAGCAAGTGAATCATAAAATGTTTCGGATGTATTGGTACCAGGGCAGCAGCATCACGTAACAATACCGCAGTGCAGGCGGCGAGCGCGGGCGCGGCATGTGCGCCGCTGGACTGCACAAAACTGTCCCGGGAATGCGACTTTCTTTTTTCTTCTCACAAAAAATTGCTCTTTTATAGTTTCTCCTTTTATATTGTTTCGAAACTTAATTAAAAAATCTTTGTTGAGGTGACTGCAGTGAACTGAAATGAGTTGCTTTGAGTTATATACAATTTTGACTAGCACCATAAAGATTGTACCAGCAACTTTTCTTAGGCATGGAAAACGGTATTTCATGGGCGCTGTAGGCAGTTCTAACGATAACAAAAGTAAAAAAACCATTTGGGTAAAATATTCAAGCATACTTCTACAAACAAAGGAATAGGTACAATGTTTAGATAGGCGCGGGTTCAGAGACTGAATTTAAATGAAACCCTGCGGACGTCACTTGTTAAACAGAAAATTGAAGGAACGCTATAAATGTCACTGATCCTGCGAGTGCAATATAGCCAAATATAGCGGCGGTAATAAAAACGTTGTAAACAGCCCGAGGGCGGCGGCGAAAATGAAAAAGAAGCATTTAGACGAGCTGTAAACTGCCGACTTATTAATTTAAAGATCGTAAAATAAAGGCGTTCTCCACAGACTGTTATTAATTACCTTTGTAATGAGGGCGCGCTCCTCGCACAAAAACCTTGTATAATAAAAATGGGCTTCAATATGTATTGTAATCTCGACGGACAGACTGTCAAAAGACGACCCTTACGTTGAAACGGGGTCGCCAGTTTCGCCAGAAAACATACATAAAGAACCTCCTCTTTTTTTTGAAGTCGGTTACGATTTTGGGACTTCGCATGGAAGTCACTAATAGCTGGCACATCTTTGTTAATAACTAATCATAAGACTTATATTTATGTTTCTGTGCTCAATAGACGTTCATTAATCCTTAATATTGTGTGAGAAAGTTTCAGAACGACGTAGGAAACTCTTTTCCGTATTTTTGTGTCACTTATGGCGCGTTGTGCCGGGAAGGCCACAAGACGCGGGCACCGCGCGGGTGTCATGCGGCGTGACGAGGGTTGACGACGTGCCCGCTGCTCAATTGCGAGCAATCTCTGTTGCGCCCCTGATTTCCTGGTGCTCACAATCATGTTGCAAATTACACTAATGTTGATTTTCCTCGTATAAATAAATCAAAGATTTATTGCATAGATATCGCTATCGAAATGATTCAGTAATAGTAACTTATTTGAATATTTTGAATTCGCGCTGTAATAAAACGTATTAGCAAGTGAATAGTCAAATACACAGCAAAGTACCCACAGATAAGTGAACACGTTGGAGTCGGTAGTGTAGGGCCGCGAATAAAACAAACAGGTTCCTGCGTTTCTGTTTCCAATTATTCAGAGTCGGCGTCGTATCACGACAAAACTCATCTAACTTTCGGCCGCGGCGCGAACGCCGCGTGCAGATGTGAATAATTCGACGAATTTCGGTGAAATTTCGCGAAAACTCCTCACGTTATGAGGCGAGAAGTTTTTTCGCTTCTATAGAATCTCTGGTGTGTGAAGAGGGTTTAATTTTGTGTTATCTCGAGTCGAGTGTTATCGCAGTCATTCATTCGTTCTACATTGGAAGTGTTTGTTTTGATTATATTTCGCGGAGAGAAAATTTGTAATTGGGTTGCAAATAAAAAGAAATAACAAAGCTGCTTTTCCGCGCAACGAATGAGAAAACGCGATTTGTAATTAGAAAAACAGAACGAGAAAACCTTTCGATGAAAATTGCAGCAAACGGAGTAGAGATCAGACAGGAAGTATTAGGTGTTTGTGTGCACAGGGCGACAGTTAAGATATCAGCTACTTGTCGTGGTGTAATTTATTTGCGGAAGGCGCATCCGGCACGAGCCGCCGCCGACGACGAGATTGAAAATAACTTCCTCGACGACAGCTGTCTACGATTCTATCAATACATTGATATATTTATTTACGTTACCTCCCATTTATTGCTTCTTTTCTTTTTTCCCAACATTAATCTTTTCTTTCCACTAACGAACGATACTTTCCGTCGAAGTCGGAACTTTTAAACGGGAAGTCAGTTCTGAGCTTAATTTCCAAGTTTTCTTACTTATTTGTTTTCTTTTGAATTACCGATCCTACTTTCGTTTACTTGGCAATCACGAAATACGACTGCGACTCCTTATCAACACTCGTTAGATTATTGTGAGTGTCGTGCATCAAATACAATAGGATTAGCTCTGGGAGTAATGTTATTATGTTGAGGTTCAACAGTACAAGAAGAAAGATGTCTGACCGCTCAGAGGCGCGTTTCTTGTTGGCGCATAATAATTTTACACCTAAATGAAATAAAGACGGTGTCGGCCGCGTGGCTCTGTAGCCGAGTGTAGCCGTCGGTACTTGTACAGTTGTACACAAAATACACAAGCTCGTTTGTTGGCGACTCCTTTTCATGCTAATTTAATTTGCCCCAACGTTCAGACTATTTTTGGCATGACTTTATATTGCTCTAGGTAATGTAAAAAACAGGAAAAATATATTATTTTTACGCACCCCTCTTTGTGGCAGTCGGAAATTAAGGAATATAATTGGAATATTGTTTCTATATCCTTTCATGCGTTTGTAACTAATGAAAAAGTTTCTCTTTTTCATAGATAACTTTCAGATTGTCTATAAAATAGAGAAACCATTTTATTCCGCCGATTATGAAACGAACAATGCTAATCAGAATTCTATTTAAAAGTTTTATATTAAAAAGCTTATCAAAAATCAAGTTAGTTATTAAAGTGTGTGGAGGTGGAGGGCAGTGAAAGGCATCGTTATGTCTACGATAAACGGTGCTTCATGGAGCATTTGGCCCCGAACGACCCACTTGGAGAAACTTTTCCAATTTTCAAAAAAAGTATTAAATGCTGCAGCATCTTCTTGCAGAACTCAGGTGTTGAATCGCGGATCTAATCGGATGAATGACAATTAAGTCGACAACATGACTGACACGAAGATTAAACTAAACAAATTAAAAAGACAAAGGCTTAACTTCTAAAACGACTTTTATAATTTTCATTATAAAGTATTCAGGTAAAATATCAAAAGGATTACCTATCACAATTTGAAAATTCCCCAAACCGCATGTGATCATATCAGTATAACGTGGCTAACTTCGGTATTCTATTAATATACATGTCCCGTTCGGTTCCACGCAAAAATTAGCTGTGTGAAAAACGAACAATCTAAAAAAGCAATAGGTGTTGCTAACGCGTGTGCCGCACCGCGACCAAAACATGAGCCCGTGGGGAAAATAAACCGAAAAATATACAAAATACGCTGCGGCGAACGTGACGATATTAAAAAGCGAAATATAAAAGTAAAGGCTTGAATTTGTTTTTGTATTATTTTTCCTTCATGAACCGAAACGCTTCCGGTGGTAATACCTACCTCTGTATGCATTACGGACTGAAACAATGAACGTGTCCAAATTCTGTGGAAAAATATTTAACGTCGCTTTACCGCACCGAACAAAATGAGGAAAACGTGTACACAATGCAATCCGACATGGATTGTCTTTTTTTCATTTACAGGGTGGAATTTTACCAATTTTGAGACAGCTCCCGTCCCGATTCACTGAATAAAGAATGAACTTTAAACATCTGAGTTTAAAATTTAATTTCATTATGCTGGAGCTAGTAAAAATCTATAAACCTCGCTAATTTTTTTTTTTTCATATGCATGTCTCGAAACTTTAAGCTGTTCGCAAGAATCGTGTTCTATCTACTGATAGAAAGCGATTCTTGCGATGGCTTGAAATTATTAACACTACTGTGTTAATAATGAGAACGAGGATGTCCACTTTGAAACACATTACTGAGTTAATCCGTTGGCTCTCAGAGCTCTCACTAAGCCAGTGCTCGATCCAGCGGCACCGACCAAATAGCTACCAAATATCCGAATATACGTTTTGTGCTCCTTTTTGTGAACGCTTTTCGGATTCTGAAAAGCAACGAAAACGTAAAAGGAACGAAGTGTTTTGATTAAACTTACGTCAGACTGAAAATTGTAAAGAAATGTTTTATTGTTATTGCCAAAAATGGATTCAGACAATCCGAATTAGAGCTAGAGTCGTTAGATTCTACGAGGCCATAAAAGTAATACGATTCCCACGAACGATTGCTTCAACAATGTTCATTGTAGTGTAGGTACGGCGACCTTTGTTATCAATGACAAAGGCGTTGCCCGGACCAAAATAAACATATAATACCTTTCTCATTTGTAAAAAACACAGTGGACTCTCTAAATTAGAATTGAAGACTTCTCGTCGGTTTCTCAGATGCCACGATAAGTCTAGGAGCGGCGCGCAGAGGTCTCCGAGCGTCCCTTTTTGTGTCGGGCCTCGTTACGGATATTGCTCCGTAATGTAATGACGATCGATTATTCAGATTCCGACTTTAATCTCGCCAATATGTCGACATATCGAATCACTGTTGAGCAGGGATAATCTCTACGCATTTGGAGCAAACGTACAAAGAAAATATATTTAGCAAACAATTATTCAATACAAGTATATTTAGAATTTATTGTGTGCCAGTTATGTTAGTCCGATTGTATTTGTAGCATTTTCATATTTTCGGGCAAACTCTTCCTTTTCACCGTCATTTCTTGAAAAACATTTTTTATCACCCTTTCACGGTTTATTATCTGTGCATAGAGATAATTACTGTGTTGTAAAAAGACGGCACGAGCAAATAGGCTTGTTTTAAAAGGATTACATTCAAAAAGGTTTTTGCTTCGCTTCGCACAATTTCCCGGCGCTTTTCAACGAGATTATTTACTGCAAGAGGCCGTTTGCTAATTAAATTAAAAAAAAACCCTAACACATAAATAAACTCGTTTTTTCTCTAGTGAAAAAGAAAGACGCCCACTATCCCCTCTTCTTTGATTAAATATTAGAATGTCAAAGATTCTCACGAATCAAACTTTTAAATTGGTACCAAAACAAAAATAGATCCTTCAACCGAAAAGTATTGTCGTTACGCGAACTCAACCCTTTCCGAATCACCGCGTTGTAAGATTGTCAACTGATTAAATAATTCATTTGAGAGTGTTACATCTAAGAGAGGCATATGAGCTCCCGGTGAGCAGTGCGGTACATTTAAGAGTGGTCCATTAATCCCGCATGGACGTCCCGGAGCCCGGGACGTGTGTCCTTATGCATAATTACATTGGATCCCATCCGTCTCAGTCTCTCCGTCCGCGGCCGCCACACTCCTCACCACAGTCGCAGGTTGTACACGTACCTACACACGTACGTATGTGCCGAGATAAAGGACATGTTCTGCACTCAATTAAATGAATCTACATAGTTAGATCTGGGACGGGTGTAATACTGGAATATTCTGCTTTATTTTATTGGGCTTTCGGTACGAATAGAAATGTGGATTTCGTACCTAAAGGATTTTGGTTAAGTCCACATAGTATCACCAAATCCTTATATATTTCTATATCTATCTACCTACATCAACATCAATTACTTGTCTCCATATACAGAATAATGACTGTCATATTTGCAAGTGAATTATTTAAATGTGACCCTGTAATCGCGGCTCAGCGGTCTGTCATTACAGTGTAATGAAGGCTGTCATATGAATTCATGTTACCACGCACTCTTACGTCATCGTTATGACAAGTTGAGTGACGTCACCAACCCCGGAAAGCTTTCAGATTAAATTAAAACACAATCAAGTAAATGACTCCTGAGCTTTTAAAGTAACAGCGCTTAATCTAATAATACACGAATACATTTATAAAATCCCGTTCTACTGAGGGAGGCTGTGTAAAAAAGTACTGTTTCGTAATTAAATCAAAAGTTTTTAGGTTAAGCGGAATGGTTTGTTTTAAGGCAATCTTTGAATGAACGCTTTATTGATTCAGTGGTAGAAAAAGTGGATTTTTAATTCGATTGTTTTCTTTTTACTGTTAAAAATGACTTAAGAGTTTAAGGTTTATTTGAGTGCTCGTTAAATGAAAACCCGTTGAAGCGATACAGACGTTAAAATTACTTTGTTCGAATAGATTTTACCATAGACATTATTATACTATACTACCGAACTAATATCCTTGTGGTCGTAACTTGTAATACGAAGAGACTGCTTATGTATCTCACGAGTGTATTAACCAGCTATTTCCCAGTATTATGGACGATGTAATTCCAGCTTACCAAGACAACATAACGAAAAGGAGACGCGCTTATATTATGGTCAATAGTGGTGACCATAGCCCCAGCGTGTGTAACACAACAATAACAGTGGGTAGCATTGGCATTAGGGGTGCAATAACACTAAACCAACACGACCTAGTTGGAGCAGCAAAGCACAATTAAACTAAAAGACGTTTCGAAAAACAAACAGCCGAAAAACGTAACAAAGCAATTACTGGCGGCAAACGAGCGCCATTTTGTCGATGGAAACAGAGAAAAGAAATGGCTTCATTAAAATCTTTCTCTTTTTTGCGAGTGGACAAACAACATGTACGTGCGTAGCTATCTAATATTCATATATAATATGCTGTTTTGGTTGGCAATGGGCTCAAACAGATTATTGAAACTTGCCAACTTGGATAGAAAAGGAGATATGGAGCGAGTGTTTTGGGAACTAAGCTTGTACAGACTTCAATAGACGACAAATTGAAAAGTTCATCCCATATATCTTTATCTTGGACAGATTTTATTCTCTTATGTGCTTAGATGTGATCACTGACAGTCTTTAACTTCAGTGCAAAGATAAATTTCTTCACTTAAAATTAGAAATACGACCATGAATGAAACAGCACAAGAAGCTCTAAAACTTTGCCAAGTGGATCCTCTGTTTAAAGGGACTTAGCTACAACTGTAAGACGGAGTTAGGGATTGGGTAAACCGCTGCCAGACATCTGTAGCGGAGACGTTAGCCAGCTAATGTGCGCAAGTTAATTCCACCGCAGATAATGTTACATACAACTTAAGCGAACAGAGATACGGATACTAATCAAGTTTGTCACAGCCAGGGGTTACTATAATTGTATCGCAGCGAGAGCTAAACGTAACATGCACACTGTTCATTTAATTAATTAAACAAATGGGTATGTCTAGTTGGATTAAGGCTCGTTTGCACCACTATCAGGGGGCCCGGTTCAAGGGATTAGACCGGAATAAATACACCAAATACATAAGCGCTAAACAAAAAAACATTGTTCTGTTGGTGTCACTTGCTTCAAAAATGTTTAACGCTAAACGCATTTAGTGATTTGTAGGTACTGCAAGTAGGCCTAACTAAATGTTGTAAAGTAATTCCAATATGCTAAATGACAATAATGTAAATCACGAATGCCATGCAGTTTTACAACTACGATACTAAGGCAACATAAACTATACGGTGGTTCGCGAATCCTGAAAACATCGCCTTAATTTGTCGTAATAAGCACAGGTAGACAGGGAAGGTAGCATTAACAATGAAATATTCATGCAGAAACGATCTGCTGATGTCGGGCGGATGGACAGACTCGATGGACCCGTCCAACGGGTCCCGGTCACGTTGCAATATAACTTCTATACCTTTGGAAGTTTGGACAAACAGTTTCATTCGCACGCAAAGTTAAAGGAGAATGGTGGAATGTTACAAATAAGGGCGGCCCATATCGACGTAACACGGGTCCCATAACAATAAGCATAATCTAAATGACTAGGATTTGTTCGACATGTGAGCTTATGGGGCGGTGAGGGGGGCCCACTCGTGCGGTTGTGCTGATTGCGAGGTTTTACCCACGCTTCAGAGGCGAAGGAAGTTATTTTACAGAAAGTCTTTTGATACAGGAAATTGCTGAAATATAATAATATAAATCAGGTTCCATTTTTCTTATTTGTATCTTTCGTTTGAGGAAGTAACAACATTGGCTCAAAGGTAATAAAGTGAATTTCGATGTTTCCCATTCGATGTATTTGAATCAGTGTATACTGTAGCAATCAGTAATACAGATATTATTACCCACCATGCCACGCCTGAAGCACTCCATGACAGCAGTGCTTCACATTTATAACATTATTACGCACAGGGCACAAATAGCACTCGTGAAACAACTGTGAGCCTTCGTTAGTCAGTATGGAAATCCTGGTGGTGATATAAAGCGGGTGTATCAAACACGAGGGCTCGTGGCACTCACGTGGAGGGCCGCATCGAGCGCGCGGGCCAATTAGGGCTCCAGCCAGCGTGAGAGGCTCTTCACTTGGCCGCTTAGCCTCCAAGCTTCTCCAGACGTGTACACTTAATCGCCAAGTTTATTATACTAAAACAAGTGAGCGGTCTCACAACATTGTTTGACGTCCACAAACTTATGGACAACATTTTCTTCGGAAGTCGGGCATTTCATGACGTAGATGGATCGTTAAATCAAAATGCTGGGGAATTCTTTGATTCGGCTGCTTTACGGGCGTGACAGTAATGTCGGACATGTACGTTTTATAGTGTACTGCTTCGTGAAATATTCATCGGACTCTGGTGTTTCTACGTCATGTGTCATCTTGTCCTGTCTCTAGGTAAGACAATTGAATAAATAAATAAACCTAAGATTTTTTGCAGTTAATATATCAGTTGCTGAGTATTAATTCTTTAATATTTTATTGTTAAAGTTATTAAATAAACAACTAAGAATGTACCTATGCTAAGCAGCAGTACACAGCGCACTTAATACGGTCATTGCTTATTTATGATTTCATGATTGCAAACTCCTTTGATACCTCTGACCCGGTTCTAAGGGCTGATTTTTCAATCGACATCTA
This sequence comes from Amphipoea lucens, assembly GCA_947508005.1. Classification (NCBI taxonomy): domain Eukaryota; kingdom Metazoa; phylum Arthropoda; class Insecta; order Lepidoptera; family Noctuidae; genus Amphipoea; species Amphipoea lucens. The sequence goes on from OX382357.1 coordinate 24,850,521, forward strand.
TTTTTTATTCGTAGAATAAAATTGAGCTCTGACAGATTTTGTATGGAGGAACTGTCAAAAAATCAAAATTATTCCTCGGATAAAATTATCCGGCGTAGGAAAGTTTAAATATTAATTACAAAATTCTTCACATCTGGAAATATCAAGAATAATTCATGAAGGTACTTAAGTGATGCATTGAAATCCATTACATTAAGCCTACTAAATGATGATGATTCATGATTCTTTATGAAAAGTGATATGAGAAAAGTAGAGTGAGGAAATAAGATTTATTGTACGAAATTAAATCAAAGAAAGGCCTGTCACCGCAAATTACATACTTATGAAGATGGAGTCGAGGTGGTGAGGAGTGCCTACACTGCCTACTGGAGACAATTCGCACGAGATGGAGACGAGCTTCAAATATTTCAACGGTATCACATTGCACACAAGGCGCTCTGACGCCGCTTGCGTTAGGGCGCCTATGTTTGGCAATTAGATGAGACAGTTACGAGCATTTATTAACTTGTAATAACACATTATCTTCCCGTTCTATGTAAAAAGCTTTAGCTTTTGAAGTAACAAAAAGTTGAGTAAACTTTGCTAATTTCGTCTAATTGTAAAATAATTTGAATAAGCTTTTAAACTATCGCTCGTTAAATAACAAATAAAAAACCTGTGCGGTCGGAAGACCCCCCGTCAAGATAGTTTTTAGAAGCTCTCTTTTCATTTTGACTTCACTTTTGTCTTTAGCACCCTCTAAAACCATGAAAACGACACCAATAATGAAAATATGAAAATTTTCGCAGGCGCCCTCTTGGATTTTCATTTTGACCTCGCTATAACTTTGGCTTTAACAGCTTCAAAAACCATGAAAACGACACCAATGATGAAAAATTTGAAATATTTCACACTCGCCATCTTGGATTTTCATTTTACACCTAACCTTTGGCTTTAGCACCCTCGAAAACCATGAAAACGACACCAATGATGAAAAATTTGAAATATTTCACACTCGCCATCTTGGATTTTCATTTTACACCTAACTTTTGGCTTTAGCACCCTCTAAAACCATGAAAACGACACCAATGATGAAAATATGAAAATTTTCGCAGGCGCCCTCTTGGATTTTCATTTTGACCTCGCTATAACTTTGGCTTTAACAGCTTCAAAAACCATGAAAACGACACCAATGATGAAAAATTTGAAATACACTTGGGAGCAAATAAATCGAGCCACTTCCTTTTTTCACGTATAATGGTTATTATTTTTGGTATTATGGAAGGTATCAATTCAAAACATATATCGCCTGAAAGCTTATTTAATAACCTTTACAATGAGGGTAAATTATTGAATGATAACCTTATTTAATGATAAATTATTGGCTCTGAAAGAAAAACGGTAATTTTGATAGAAAATTGTCAGTCCATAAAAAAACAATTAAAAACAAAATGATGGTATAAACTTATTCTTAATATCTTGTATTACCCCCCCTTGCCCTGATTTCGATAGATTTTCTGGACTGTTTTAACCCTACAATTTTCTATCAAAATTACCGTTTTTCTTTCAGAGCCAATAATTTATCACTAAATAAGGTTATCATTCAATAATTTACCCTCATTGTAAAGATTATTAAATAAGCTCTTAGGCGATATATGTTTCGATTTGATACGTTCCATAATACCAAAAATAATAACCATTATACGTGCAAAAAAAAGCAAGTGGCTCGATTTATTTGCTCCCAAGTGTATTTCACACTCGCCATCTTGGATTTTCATTTTACACCTAACTTTTGGCTTTAGCACCCTCGAAAACCATGAAAACGACACCAATGGTGAAAAATTTGAAAATTTTCTTGGATTTTCATTTTGACCTCGCTATAACTTTGGCTTTAACAGCTTCAAAACCATGAAAACGACACCAATGGTGGAAATTTTGAAATATTTCACACTCGCCATCTTGGATTTTCATTTTGACCTCGCTATAACTTTGGCTTTAACAGCTTCAAAACCATGAAAACGACACCAATGGTGAAAATTTTGAAATATTTCACACTCGCCATCTTGGATTTTCATTTTACACCTAACTTTTGGCTTTAGCAGCTTCAAAAACCACGAAAACGATACCCCATGACGAAAAATTTTTAAATTTTCGCATTCGTTACACGACGATTTCTCCCAGTTTACTCAAATCAAATTAAAAGTCATTTATTCAAATTAGGCTGAGAATCAGTACTTTTCGAACGTCAAAATTACAAAAGACAGTCCCCCAAAACGCCCGCCCTTCACCACTACTCCTACGGCGTTAAAGAACTTGGGTCTAATATTCGACCAATCGCAGTTGATTGTTCTAGCACAAAGATCAGAGCGGCCATTCATCAATATTACTGGTGGTGTGTTGTCAAGGATTATAGCACTGTCCCGCCCGCGCCAGCTCGCATGACTCGACTGCCGCAAACTAAGCGCACTGCTAATGGGATCAGCCAGCGATTTCGCACTATATCCGTGGCTGTTTCGACTACGTTTGCATTATGCTCAATTCTGTGAATGTATCTCATTGTTTCGTGATTTTCATGAGAATATTAATGTAGAAAGCCGATATTCTGATAAATACCGAATGTACACAATAGTTCGGTCGGTGATATACCATTAATTAATTCAGGTTAGTCAGGGTGTTGTGGCGCCGCCTGGGAGAGGCCTATGTCCAGCAGTGGACTGCGATAGGCTGAGTTGATTGATTGAATTCAGGTTAGGGACGTGAGCTCTTTGACGTTCAATTTTATTCCATAATTTTGTTTTCTCTTGTATTTTTAAAGAATTTTGTGATAATCGCAACAGGCGTTGCGTGTAATTTATGAACGTCAAAAACAAAAGGTGTATGTAACGACCTGAGCAGGTAGCGTTTCTGTAGTTTCTGCCTACCCCTATGGAAATAAGGCGTGATTTTGTATGATGTATGTAATTTTGTGATAATTACGCTATAAATCTCAGTGTATAACGATAATAAGTATCTTGTAGAAGTCTTAGTGAAAATTGTCGGGGCGAGGGCGCGGAGGGGGCGGGGGGCGGGGGGGGGCTAACTAATCCCCAGCTTACATATCTCGATAACTTGTCACATGGAGCCGCGCGCCCGTGCCGGCGTCATGATGAGTCGCCGGGTTTATCGGAGCGAGTCTGCTGGAAGAATTGATTGAAAGTTAACGCGCCATGATTAGTGAAAGACCACCGAGACCCGAACGCTTCAATAATGCCCGACGTTGGTTTATGAGTCCAAATCTATCACTTCGAGACGACTTTGCGATGTGATGTGACTTAAAGAGCTGTAGAATAGAGTTGATTTAACAACAAAATCTACTAAATCCTGTACACAGTTGTTTCAGTGACAAAGTCGGGATTCGAGAATGGTACTTAACATTCTATCCAAATAGAACTAATCAATAGTACCTGCCAGTTCGCTTTAATCTACATTTTTTATAAAAACAAAGTACAAAATTTAAATAAACTCCTGTGTAACTTTTCAATGTAATTGAATTCATTACGTTAATTGAACGCCAAAATGGATCACCGTCTGCCTGAACGACGCTAGATGCGACATGCCTCGATTGAGCGCACAATTCATTATGGCTAACTTAAGTTCAAGTATACAGGGTGTTACGGAAAGGGTATATCAATACAAACGGGTTGAAGAGTGTACTGATCTAGAATCTCTGTACAAAATTTCAGCTCAAAAGCATTAACTTTGAAAATGCTTAATATTTTTTTATTTCGACATCACGGCGCTGCACTGGCGCGCGGTGGCGTGATGTGCGTGTACTAGGCGCACAGACACACTACAGATAATGGATAATGACCCTCGTAGTGCGGTGACACGTTTTTTACGATTTCAATTTAATAAACTATCGAAATAAAAAAATATTAAGCATTTTCAAAGTTACTGCTTTTGAGCTGAAATTTTGTACAGAGATTCTAGACCAGATACACTTTTCAGCCCGTTTGTATTGATATACCCTTTCCGTAACACCCTGTATAACATATATATGAAAATATACACCTTTTCTTCAACACCCCAGAAATGTTTACGGAAAAGGTAACGACAAAAGCGTCACGTATATTGCTAATCCTAGCAACACAAGTATAACTTGGGAACAAAATAAATAGGTAATAAAAGTGATCCAAATGTCTTTCATAATAATTCCACAAAGGCACAATAATAAAATTATTTAAAGATTAATTTGTCCAAATCATGATTTAATTGTGTTATTAGGTAATTACGCCCACCTGATCAGGTACCAGGACATTAGGAAGCTGAGGAAGACTATAGAACGAATTAGGTACCATCGCGGACACTGGCGGTGGACCACTTTTCAACCTTATTACCAAGGGCATAAGGGTGAAAAGTGGTCGACCGCCATTGTCCGCGGCTGTACATACAGGCACAGCGTAACACGCCGTCCCTCATCAAAAAACCCTCATCACCCGGTACAAAACAGACCAAATAATCCGAGACCACTTGTGGTTATAATAAATATGATATTCTGCGTGGTTTATGTGTACCTAGTAACCAGACATGATAAAGGTTTAGGGTTTGCGTGGACCGTAATGAATCATAAACAAAATTACCTTTGGACGACAATAAGATTTGATTATTTCAATTTTATTCGGAGGCAATAAAAACAAATCATACCTTTGTGTAGGTTCGCGACGAACGCACAAACAAAATAAATTGGCTTGCGGTTCCACGTCCTCGCATTATATGATTAAAATGTAAAATAGGTTCCTCGTGGAAAAAATATTCGCGTAAAACATAGAAAGAAGATTTACATTAAAAAGTTTGAGCATGTTGACGCGGACGTCTCGGGGAACGTAAACTTCACATGTTGTTGCTCCTGGGCTCCGGGTAGCGCGCAGCTAACGAGTGTTCAATACAACATAAGTATGAATCAATTTATCAACATCCTGCTGACGGGAGATGTTTGTGAAACTGCCGAACACGAGCGAGAAGAGCTGAGCGGCTAAGTTTGTGACATAATAAAAGGTCGAGTGAGCCGATAATGAAGTATTCTTATTTTTACGCCATTGAACCGCTCGTGTGTGGATGATGATAAAAAAGTTACTTAAGCATCGCTCAAAAGCGATTTTTAAGTGGAATAACGATATCATAAAGGGGATGGTGAAAGCTCTACGCTATTCAGAGGTCATAAAGAGCTTAAGTAGGTAACTGGCACCTTTAGAAACATATGTATTTCATGTATCATGGTATAATAAAAGTAATTCCTCCCGTAAACTATTTCTGGTTTTATTTTAACTGACAGAATACACATTTCGCTACAGTTGGAGTATTCAGTACAACAAACCCGCTTTATCTCGCCCGTCCCGCAGTATTGCTGACTGTATGGTGTAGATAGTATCGACATGGCAGTACTAATGGTATTGCTACAGACCACTCCTGCCGAGTGGGCTAGTGTTGTGCCCCACACAAAGTTAGCGGGGTGCACAAGTGATGTGACAGGCTGGTAGATGTGTTTCATTCTTATGCACCGGTGGTGACAGGCGGGGTCCTCGAGTGTATGTATGCTCACGTATTGACGTGGAGTTTAGCCTGACGAAATAAAATTTGCACGTGCCAGTCCCAAGTTTTCCGAAATAGCTAATGACGTCTTTAATCTATCACCTATTAATTGCTATCTGCCACAGGCATGTAAATCACAGCATTCAGCTACAAGTGCAGGTTAATCACACAACAAATAAACACTAGAGAAACTAAGATCCGCGGAAATAAGGACCAAAATAATGATGTGCCTGAAGCTATACTTAATGCCAGAACTATAATTCTGATCCGCATAGGAATTGTACAACATATCTGTCTAGCTAACTCAATAAATTCACGTGAGTCGTTTAATAGTGATACAGGCTGAAATCCAGGACGATTCCATGGAACTTGTCGTGTGTCGGCCGGTTCATTTGGCTAGATTTATCTTCTGCGCAATACGCCCAGAGCCGCCGCAGAGCAATTACAGTCATTTTGCAAATTTCCTGACGCTTGGTGTGATATGTAGCTTTAATTTTAAATATTGATCTATCATTTGTCAAATATCTGGTCACGGAATATGTCGTCAACCGATTAAATTATGTACCTAATAACGATTGAAATACTAATTTATTGTAAACAATCCTGGGTCAAAAATGAACAAAATATACAAATCCATCAAATATTCGGTATTTTTCGGTTTGAAGTAATGTGTCAACACTACTAGCAAATATTACCAGAAATAGAAGCCACAACAAACATTCAAATCAACGGAATGAACTCCACGATGTGATATGTCTGGGAAATCCCGCAATAACCGCGCGGCGTCACACAAATCCTTCAATAAACAAGTGACAAACAAAAAGTGCGCTCGTCGACATACAAACAATCGTAATGGCAGACAGCGCGCACAAAAACAGAATTAAGACGAAGTGGCGCAGCGAGGCTCGTCAATCACCCGCGAGAGAGAAGAGTTTACTACTTTTGTCAATGCACTCGCTCGTTACCTACTTGCTGTTTCAGCTGACTTCAAGTATACAATAATATATCTTAGGTAGCTATATATATATTATCAAAAACAATGAACAATTCAACACCTCCAACCACTATCATGTACATTGCATTTTCTGGTCCTCCCGAAAACAGCCTTTTAAGTTTTAATATGTACTTAACTTACTAACATGTTTCAAGGACATAATTCACGGAAACGATTAACAACACTTTATCACCAACATATTCCTCTGAATATTGAGCTTGATGCTTTGAGTGTAACAACACTGTTGCTGTGGACGTTAGAGAATACATTGAAGTCGTACATGTCTTTTACTTTACGGTGCTAACGAAGGCAAACAAGTCGCTAATTATGTTTGTAGTGCAGTTGTTTACAACTAAGTACGTGTCACGAACAAAAGGTAATTAAGGCCTCATAAGGAGCAGGAGCGGTGCGCGCCTCTAAGGCGACAGTTACTGTTGTGAATGTCAATTAAGGAAAGTTTCGCAATATGGTGCGAGACGTGAGCGTCGCCTACTAGTCGATAATGAAAACTTGCTATCAACTACCACCGCGTTATGAGTTCCTGGTATCGATACAAGGTAGTTTCTATGCTAAAAAGAAACAGAAATAACGTATTATAATTTTAATGTTATTATACATAATTATATATATATATGTAATTGTAATATTCTGCACACAGACACAGCCTAAATATTGGAGACCACGTTAAAAAGTTGAATGAAAATATGAAAGAAATAATGATTAATACTTGAAACCCCATAAATCGGTGGGTTAGTGAAGGCGATCTATCACGGGAAGCGTTCCTCAATTACACGGGACAACTTGACTGATGGGCGTACCCCCGGGAACTTGCTACAAGAGACGAAAAATATACGTTGAACGCTGAAAAAGATTTAACGGAGATTGATTTAGAAAGAACACTCGGCACTCGTTAAAGAAATTAATTATATTTTTTTAAATAAAGGAAATTGTGAATGTGGAAATAAGGAAAACAGTCTTTGCCCAGCAGTGCGATGTTGTTAGGTAGAAAGAGTAGAAAAGAAGAATGAAACGACACGACAGATAGATGAAAACATTCATGGTCTTAAAAATCTTTAGCGAAAAATTCTTCGCCAAATATATTCATCAGACTATATTTTATCAAGTTGATGAAAAATAAATCGAAGATCTGAAAATGTTAGATATATTTCATAAATAAAGTTATTTTACCGCCAGACAAGTATTAATGAATTGAATATCTAAAAATCACCGGCGCGAATTAAGCGTCTCACTGGAGCGACGTTTTCAGCTAACCTAATTTCATTTATACCAAATCAGCCTGTCAAGTTTAATCTCTACTTGCGTACCACTAGAAATGCGGTCTAGATTTTGCTAAACGTTTTTGATATGATATTTGACGTTGATGCTTTTCGTTTTTCAGTCAGCGACATCGTTGGAGTAAATTGATGCCTTTAAAGCAATTTTCCGTGAAGAAGTGGCATATATGTAACGGGTAGCGCAAAAGTAATGCCATGATGTGAATGCGCCTTCATTTTTGCAGATGGCGCCAAATGTCACTGCGCTTTGACATTTATGTTGTAGACAAATAGAGAATTAATTTTCAACAAGCCATGGGGCGCTTCTCACTTCAAGAACGTGGAATTATTGTTACTGCTTATTTGACAAATCTGTTTTAACGCAGCGTGAATTTCGTCATCGTTTTCCTCGTCGTCATGTTCCATGTGCTCGAACAATTAAGCGTTTGGCCGAACGCCTCGAACTACTGGGTCCACTACAGATTTAGCAAGAAGTGGCCAATTTGGAGCCAGATGTTTTGTGAGCAACAATTCAAAATGCCGTAAAACGATACACAACGTAAAACGAGCACAATTGTGCATCAACTCGAGAGGTGGCCATTTGAGCTATATAATTTTTACCAATTAATCTCATGAATTTTACACTTTCAAATAAACTTTTCATGAAAACAGAATCCAATTTTTTCATTTCTAACAAAATGGCAGTCTATTCAAATTATGACATTACTTTTACGCCACCCTGTAGATACACATTGTTTCATAGAGGCTTACTAACAGTCGAGGATGTGAATTCGGAACTCGAAATAACTGAAATTCAATCAATCACCTGCATGGGCATGCCTGCTATTGATTGTGTCAGGAGCGCTCGGATCCTAGGCCTTGATCCACGCCGGGAGGCTCAGGCAAGCCGCCAAAACAACGACGAGCCGACGCCAAGATTCAATTTGCAGCACACTCCTACCACCCTGGTAGCCAGCAGGTTAAAACTTGCCAAATTGGACAATCACCGTATGAAAACTAAACTGGGTTTTCAACGGTTTGTGAATTTTACTCAATTCAGCTAACTAACTGAGCTCCCTAGTCAAAGTTTACGGGAATTATCATTTTTTTTTTACTTTATTTTTTGCATAGGCTACATACGTGAGTCTACTTGGGTTGCTTTATATGTCAGATGAAATAGAACATGAATTTTGTTACTTAGGAATAATGTAATGAAGACAAGTTAACATAGTTCCGTACTATGTGTATTAAAATACTGATTAAAAATAACTCGCATTCATGTTCAAGTGTAATGAAAAGCTAATATTAACTTTCTGAAATGTAGAAAATTACTTAGTTAAGTAAATGTAACATTAAATTTAGATTTATGTAGAAGTGAAACATTAAAAAAATATTTCGAATCGAGTTTATAAGGAGCAATAACAATGCTTATAATTTACACAAGTAAAGTACCGACTGGAGGGAAATTATAGAACTGTCCTGAAAAGTTCGTGTAGAAACGATAAAATTTAATTACCACCCGCAAAATACGCAAACAATAAACATACTTCCTAAATATTTGATATTTACTTACGCAAAATATAAATAAACCAGTTATTACACTCACTCCGGAGCTACTTTCATCGAAGAGCTGAAATTATTAATATCCAAATGGTGCCAAAATGATGCCAGGGGGAACAATAAAGTGAACCCAAAGTGAATGGCAGTAAGATTCATTTTGGAGGAACTATTTTCAAACAGGCCGCATTTAATTTTGAAGTAGGAGGCTTTAATTTCAATAGTCTCGTAATATTGCAATCCGATTTTAATTGCTAAGATACGAACGCGTTGCTCGAGTTTGTATCAAACATTGTTCACTGCGGCGAAACCACACAAATTAGAATCCTAAATCAAGGCACAGAGGATTCGATAACACTGTTGCAAATCCGATCTACTCGTCTATGTTCTTTTATGTTCCGAGTACGCGCGTATGCGGCAGAAAAAGCAAACGATGAGTATTATGTGCGCAGTCGTGAAGCATAATAGTTCCACACAGCGATGCAAATAGTTGTCGTGTCAATACTATCGCGGCGTAACAATGCAATCCACTCGGCGTCGATGCAGCGGGACAAAGCATTCTCACGCATCATTAACTATCGATGCGATTCGCATTCACCCACCTATTTGTACCTAGAGCGAGAAGAAATCTCGTTTAAAAGAAATACAAATGTGTCTAAAATAAAGTATGATAAACATTCTGTGTTTTAGAGGGTTACGGAAAAGGTACAGGAAAACTGTGTGGATATAAGAAATGTCATCAATCTCGTCCCTTTTCACTTAGTTGTACTGTTTTGTAAAGACGGCGAGTGGGCTCTGCAGTGCCGCGAGACTAGAAGACCGGTGGCATCCCGCCAAAGTATTCAGCCACGGGATTGAAACAAATTCGATTGTAACGATCCATTATAAATTAAATTACGTAACACACGGACAAAGGAGCTCCTAGTTTGCTGGTACTGAATTAACAACCCAAATAGTTTTATTGCGCACGATCGAGTTGAGCGAGGGATGATTTGATTACAAGAAAGAACCCACGTCTCATCAGGCATCTAATTTCCGGTATGAAGTAGGAAAACGTTCGGCAAACAATGAGTTAGCCCTCGCCTCATGCTCGCAGACGAATCAAGTGGAGGCTCTCTGAGCTCGGCGGACAGCGGTCCTTGGTGGCGGCTGTGGCGGGAGAAAGGGAGCCACTCGAGGGCAGTTAATAAACACTCGTCACAGCGCTCGCTCGCTCGGCTTTTTCCAATTTGTTCGACAAATAAACGTCGCCGGCTTGCATATAGGAAGTAACCGCGGCCGTCCGCTCTCACACCTGATACGTATTTTTATTTTGGTTACAGTCAAGCTAGCTGCGAGTTTGCACTGTCTGTGTTGGTTGAGGATAACTCTACTAAAATATCACCAATAACCAACAATACATTACCAAACACAGTACAGATATGAAGCCAGAGCAGTATGTATGTGTTTATTTACCTGAAACAGAAACAAAAACAATGTTTTAATTGCCATATACAAATTGCAATTTGGTAACAAACTAAAAATACAATATTGAGTGGGCTGATGGATATTCAATTTGAAACTGATAAATTGGGAGCAAGCAACAAGGTAACATAACAAACAAGATGTATTATGTATAACATTGGGGAAGTTTGACAACTTATGATAAGTTTATGTAGGTGTTTCGTGTCGGATTCTGCCCGGTCATCATAACAATCTATTGACCGGAGATTGGAGGTCGGGATAGAGATTTTCTTGCAACCCGCCGGCCGACCCTAACATTTGTGTAGTATAATTATGCAACAATGACCCATACAAATTCCCGATATTATGTTGGTATCTTTATATTCCTAGCTTGAATATGTTTTTTTTTATTTAACTCCAATACAGAAGGTTTCTTATTCCAACAATACATACTTAAGCAAAATAATTGTTGACGAAAAATTCCACCATCTTTTTGCTAATCTTTATGATGGATCACAGAATACAAGGATTTAATCGGCACCATCGGGCGCTAGTTAATTAACTTTAAAATTGGTTCAAGGGAAATTATCGAGGCTTTTAATTATTCATACAAGAAGGGTGGGTCGGTTTGGACCAGGGCTTCATAAGATTCGGCACGTCGCGGTCGTCGTAAAGACGAGCAGAATCAATACGCAATCAAACTGTCGGCCGCAGAGTTGGCTGCAAATATTTTCCCATTCACAATTGTGGAAGTTGGTGAGGCCGCGGGGCGACGTAATTTGATTTCGAGTAACGCCCTAATTTATTTACCATTTCCATTTCTGGCTCTAACGCCTCCGCTTCCATTAAGAGTTTGCACTCTACTATTGTGAGCTGCTTAATTTAGACCATTCTCTTTGATCGTATTTTGATTAATTTCGGTGACCTTTGATCGGACCACGATCGCCTTTAGGTTGTATTGGGTTCCCACATATTGGTTTTGCTGGTCAAAGTTAATATAAACTCAATGTATAAATATATTTCTTCCGAAATAATAATCTAAAATTCACGGCCACACTCCAATTTTGCTGAGAAAATGAGATGTGAATTCGAGAAAAGAATGTAAGATGTAGGTATACACAACAAACTATTCCATTCTAATCAAATCAAAGAGGCTGGCGTGGGCTCATTGACTGGCACTGAGGATCTACACGAGATCCACAGATTTTTTTCACTCTATGCATAAAACATGAGCATGATTACCGCACAACCTATTGCTCGGTTCTTAGAACTTACTTTATACATGTAAATATTGTATATGCTATCTTAGTCCTTTGTCGAAACACTCGTAATTCGATCAGCCTTGAAAATAACAAAATGTTACTTTCGGAGCACCTACAAAAAACTAACAACTAATCGAATATTAAGGCATGTTATGGTTCCTAACAAGAGTATATAGTATGTTTATTAGGGTGGTCCTTATTTTTCGACTTTTGAATAATCCTCGGGGCACTTTCTCATTTGATTATATACCTCTAAATATGAAATACGTTTTTTTTTGTTTTTGTTTTTGTTAAGATTTAGAGGTCGCTACCAGCTGTCAAAATTTTTACAAATAGTGTTGAAAGACAGCTTACATAAAGGTTTCAATAATTTGCAATTTAGGTGTCTATATATATTTTGGATGGTTATATTAAAAGTAATAAATAAATAAATAAACTGGCATACCTATTCAATTAAAAAAACATGTCATCAGTAAAATTGAAAATCTGTTCAAAGAATGGCAGAATCTAAAAAAAATAAAGAAAACAAGAAAAAACGTTCAGAAGCATTGAAGAATAACAATAAAAATAATTTCGTAATATTTTGTAAGACCTGGGTATAAAAATAAAGAATTCTAACAAATACAGATTTTGAGTTTTTATTTAAAATTCAAACCTTGGTAGCGACCTCTAAATGTAATTTAAAAATTTAAAAAAAAAATACTGAAACACTTTTTTATGGTATATAATCAAACGACGTGGTGCCCCGCGAAATTAAAGATATTTTTTTTTTTCTTAGGAATAAGGACCACCCTAATGTTTATTCAGTTCTTAAAGATATAAGAAGTCTGATTTACTTTCCTAAGTTCTAACTTGGTCCTTTGACGCTAAGTTTATTTTTCTTTCGTTTGAAAGAAGACTTATTGTAATTCTAACCCTTTCAACGATCTGAAGGAGATTTAGTGATTATATTTTTTGTGTTGCTCGTTTTATTAAGTCACAACACAACATGTACACATAACTACGTGTACCGAGAGTTTCTTCCAAGAAGTAAATAGAGCTTGCCATGCTTGGATAGAGCTCAACAAACAGTAGACAGTTTTGAATGAACTCATTCAGAAAATATGAACAAATCCTTATTATAAAACTTAATAGGGTTAGGGAATATTAAATGTATTGTGGTGGTTCATTGCTTGGCACAGGACACATGGGTACTAGAGCAGCATGAAACAGCTGAGCGCCATTATTGCGAACAACGGGACAAACATTTGTAAACAGTATAAATGGAGGCGGAAGCAGAGCTCTAATGTCACCTATTTATTTACTTCGGCGCCTCGAGGTGCTCCCTGTCGGCCGCGCTGCTGCTCGGATTTCCCATGGGTCCCCATTATTATTACTTCGATTCTAAAAGGATTTATTTTCAATATAATAGGGATTGAATGCAATATGCTACGACGCGCCTTGTATGCCAACGATAACAAATTCTAAATGTTTATGGGAGTCTTTCAAATGTATCGCTACAGGTCGAGTTTAATGAGGAAATAATATTTTCCTTATAATATGGTCAGAATATGTTTGGGATGTCGACACGATGGTGACGTCTTGATATTTCACACGCATAACCAAGGAAACTTAGAAAATAGCAGGGTTTACCACATCATTTATTCAAAGCAACGTCCGGAATTATCCTTCCTTGTTGACCTACTAATCAGCTTATGTCCAGTCTTTTGAACGAAAGTCTCTTTTAAAAAAAAACATATCTATACAGTTTTTCTTATCAAGGGAATTGAATTCAGTTAATGAAACTCTATAAATTAAACCGTGTTTTGTCCAATACTAGAATGATTTTGCATTGCACAATGAAGGGTTCCGTAGTTGATTTATTTTCTCTCAGACATCGATATACATATGTCACTCAATTCAATTCTCCAACTGCAAAAATGTATGTTTGTAATCACAAAAAAAAAATTGAGAAAACAACAAATTAACGATTTTCGGACTTTTTCCTTTACTTGTGAATCTAGGTCAACGGGAACTACCCTATAGATTTTAATTTATTAGCGAGTATCAAAATATGTCATATAAATTGCCGTATATTTTTATTGCAGACTTAAAATTCTTGAGTTTTTAGAGCTCCAGAGGACCGTAGCAGGTATTTGATATTAATTTACCGAGTGTCCCGTTTTGTTCCTTTTGAGGTAGGTACGGATTTACGGAGCCCTAAAGAAAGGCCTCACGAACAAAAAAAAATGAACGAAAGTTCAAATTGATGTCCTAAAAATAGCAAGCATCATGACTCATGAGACCACTGACTACATACTTAAGCACATTTGGCAAGTCTTTGAAAAAGCTGTAAGGGCGGGCTGTTATTCTCAAGTTGAGTAAAAGGGGAAAAGTTTTCGTGGAGTCACACTGTAAAAACAGCCTTGAGCTAAGTTTCTCCATCAGAAGAAAAAAAAAACGCCAAATCATTCCATGTACCTTCTAAAGTAACAACAGTTTGTTTGACATTTGATCCACAGGGAGGCGAGCTCGTCTCTAATGGCCCATGATCAGAGATATATAATCCGTAATTACTTTTTTAAGTGATTAAAAAAAAGGAAGACAAGAAAATCCTTAATGAAAAGTATAGGATGTGTTCAAGGAAGGTTCTCGAGAAGCTTTAATTAATTAAGTACCTTTATTCAGGTACTTTTATATTTCGAGTTGGTCATGTCATCTGTAAACCTAGCACAAACCTCAAGCAAAATACATTTTGCAGTCACCACTAACGCGTTCATGTAGACTTGTATAGAAATTGTTACAGCGCAATCGCAATGTAGGCATATTTCGACATCAACTTGCCAAATGTATAGAACTGGAAAATGAGAAACACGTTACAGCATCCAAACGTAAATCCAGGAGTACATGCAGCACTATTTCACGAATAAAACACGCATCTTTCGTTCGATCCGCTCATGTCCTCCACAACATTCCAGGTTGCTTAATCAACATTCCTGTTCAGTCTACGAAGACAATATAATAATTGATGAAACTATGAAGGAAATATTCTGAAGATCCCAGTAAGACGTGCCGTCGGTGAGCGAGGCGGCTAAACTTGGCACAACT
The DNA here is from genome assembly GCA_947508005.1 of Amphipoea lucens. Taxonomy (NCBI): domain Eukaryota; kingdom Metazoa; phylum Arthropoda; class Insecta; order Lepidoptera; family Noctuidae; genus Amphipoea; species Amphipoea lucens. Next base: position 24,865,685 of record OX382357.1, read on the forward strand.
AGTTAACATTCCGCGAATACAATAAATTGCGAGAATACCTTGTCATAACAGAACTACCGCGGGATGAAGGCGCCCCCGCGCAGCTTTGTGGAAATATTTGTTTACTTCACAGGCTGGGCTAGGAAGAGCTGAGTTCGTAACCATTTGTGTGTGATTTTGAACTATTCAAGCCTTTACCAGTTTGTGATTTATTGCTTAATTAGTATGTAAACGCGTGTTATAACGAATAAATGTTCTTTAAATAGGCTAACATTTCTTCGTATAATTTTGATCAATTTTAAAAAATTTATGCATTGGGATATTTTGAATCATGTTCGTGTGTGCGTCCAAAGACACACATCACACATGAATATAGAGTCACAGTCAAGCCAAATCGTTGAGCCACTGCGTCAATTGATCCGCCTACTATTTAGATTCAGCCGCTGGCAAAATAACCGCCCGCGGCTACCCGTGCGAAGTGGATGTATCTCCATATTTAGACAACACACATAAATAGAACAAAGCTATAAAGCGCGAACTAATTTCAAATACCTATATTTTAGCATAAATTAACAACATTAAAGGGATATGGAAGCTACTGAAAATTAGCTATGAATAAAATTAAGAGTCGACCTTTCACAACAATATCGTTGACGTGACGTGTTTACGGTCTGTCAGAGCAATTACCTAGGAGGCTGGATATAGAGCCGAGCGGCGGAAGGGTTGCCAGTAATGGGAAATGAAAAGAAAACACCGGAGATAGTCGCAAGTGGGGGTGCTAATGGAGGGCAACCCTTTGTCGCCGACACAAAGAGTAGGCGCACGAGAGTGGCACAGCTTTGTAATGTGACGGACACGTCGACGCCTGCCACTGTCCACAGTGCCACCTATTTGACGTGTCACGAACGAAATGTTTTACTATTAGTCAATTTGTTCCGATCGAGAAATTCCGTCTTCCGAGGGAGACAAAATTCATTGAACTATTTCATTTACAACATTTTATTCATTGCTCGGAAATAGACTTGTATGGTTTCAAATATCACAAAAGTGGGGCGCGCTCGGTTATTTTCACTTCTCCTTGATAAAATTTCCGTCTTTAACGTCAAGCAAAATTCCCACAAAGTACAAAATGAACCGTCAGTAGTTGATCATATTATTAACAAAGTTACGAACAAATCTTCCTAAATCACGATCTTGAGTGTTGCTTTACAATATTATCGACTTGAAGATGTTTAATATTTTGGTTCATTTCTGATAATTTTTAAGTTGGGCTACACGGGGTAACAGTCGCTTCCGGCAGTAGCTACCCCCCTCGCCCCCGCCACCCTAGACACAATGTTTTATTCATAATCTAAGTAAGAACTCCCAAAACACCGATTTGGCCGGAGTCCATTAAAATCCCGTTGGAGTGAATTTAAATTGTGCCGAGCCAGTGTCATCCGCTTGCTACAGACGTAGGTGCGATACCATTGAATTGGCCAGTTTCTTTTTTATTTTTCGTAGCGTTTTTGCCTTATTTAAAAATCAGAATTGCTAATTTGCTTCGGAGTATCTCTTACGGACTTAATATCTTCGACGGTATACTAATTGGTATAATGTCCGCGTCATCCGGGTATCGCAGTCAGCTCCGTACTACCTGACTGTCAACTGTTGTAACAATGATTGTGTAATAGGCTAGTTAACAGTAAGAAAAATACCTTGTGAATTTTGTATTGTAGAAAAAGAATTATTTCTACATTAGAACTAAAAATATCAAATTAATTTTGTAATTGATTATAAATAATAAATAAATCTCCTCAACTTTCGAACATTTTGACAGTGTTCATTATTAGTCTACTAAATTAGTAGTATTCAGTCATTACACATTAAACATTAGGAAATGGAATTCGTCTACCTACGAATCCTACGACTGTCAAAATAAACATTAACACAAATAATTATTTTTCTGCTTTGAATATAATTTGTATAGGTACATCTAAAATCGTTGTTTATTAAGATAACCGAATATTATAATATTCCGACAGAAGTAATAAATAAAGGCAGTGTGCGAGCAACATTGTGAAAAAGAAAAAAAACTCGCAGATTAGACAGAATTAAAAAAATGAAGTCTCTCTAGCCGCCATGACAGAATGTCCCTGTTTAGACAATCAAAAGTAATGAATGACATAAAAATGAAAACTTAGTTCTGTTAATCTTACTATTTCGCTGAAGTATACTATTTTGAGGAAAATAAGCCACAAAGAACATTCACAATAAATTGGTTTCTTAATAAAAACTTTTTAACAAAAAATTAAACCTCCGAAAAAACTGAAAAGCAAAAAATAATAAACTTTTTTTATTTAACCTTAATAAATAAGTTCTTAAACTAATGCAAGTATACCTAAGAAATTTTGAGTCGGCGCCAAACAAGCAAATTAATTCGTTGCGAGTGGTCGTGCGGAGAGCGCATTTTTTGTTTGAAATGTTAATGTTTATCGCTATAGATTTCACGTTGCTTATTTCTTTAAATTTAAGGTAATTTAGTAATCTTTGTTCATTGATTGTTTGGCGCCGACTCAAAATTACTTAGGTATACTTGCATTAGTTTAAGAACTTATTTATTAAGGTTAAATAAAAAAAGTTTATTATTTTTTGCTTTTCAGTTTTTTCGGAGGTTTAATTTTTTGTTAAAAAGTTTTTATTTTATAATTTTTTGAGGCCATAATTTACTAATTACTACATATGTTTAATGTTTGATTACTTTTAAAATACCTACCTTACTTTAGACATTAACTGTTATATACTCCTACTTTAACTATTATTTTTTGTGTAATATAATACTAAATAATATAATATAATACTTAAAAAAAACAGGCTTTATATACCAACATAGATAGGCCTTTTATTTTAATTGTAATACACAGCTCAGCATTAAAATCTGTGAATGAACAATAAATCACCCCTATTTTCCCACCCTTAGGGTAGGTTTTTTTTTTCCAAATTTACATGGGACCAACTTCGAAGTATGTCCTATCCAACAAAAGAAGAATGATCAAAATCGGACTACTCTGTAAAAAGTTAAGCGTGGTCATACATTACAATCAGTGAGTGAACAATCAATCATCCCCTGTTTTCTAACCCTTAGGGTTGGAATTTTTTTTCCAAATTTATATGGGACCAACTTCAGGGTATACCCTTTCTAATAAAAAAAGAATTATTAAAATCGGACTGCTCTGTAAAAAGTTATGCGTGATCATACATAAAAAAAAAAAAAAAAAAAAAAAAAAAAAAAATATACGCGTCGAATTGAGAACCTCCTTCGTTTTTTTTCGTCGGTTAAAAAACTGTCAATTAGCCTATTAAACCCTCTCTCATCAACCAGCTTCGTCGTCTATGTAATTTATACTTTGTAAATCAACGCTTCCTTGCTATCATTAATGTACAATCTTAGTAATTTGAACAACCCTTATTACGACATCATTATGGTATCAAATATAAATACTTGTTTCAATTAAAGCCTATTCAAAGAGCTTTACCGTTACAGGCTCTTTACAGCGTCGTTACTTACTTCAGACGTTAAAGCATGGCGGCTCTCGTTAAATATGTACCAAGGAATCATGAAGAGAGTAGAACAATGAAATATTCAAGTATTCCAGCGTGCGGACCCCAATTGGAATAATGCAAAATATGAGGCAACAGCAGTCCAAACCGTAATTACTTTTAGCTCTCATCGTGATACCTAATGAATTCCTAACGAACGCTACTTATTGTTTACGAATTCTGTATTTCTGTTAGTTGTAACCCTGACGTCTGTTTGGAGGGCGAACAAAAGCTCTTCTACAACGCTAATCATCTTTTTATTTACCTACAACTTCAAGACATAAGAGGCTATTCGAAATTTAACATCATATACGGTTTAAGCGTAGACCAAATAAGTGCGGAATCATTAGGTCTAAATTAAAAAAAAGCTCCATGCTAAGTGAAAAGCTTGAGTCTACCGTAAATTAATGAGGCGGCCTTCGCAGTGGCAACTTTGTCGATAAATCAACTAAGTTCACTCGTATCTGATGGCTGTCACTGAGCGCTAAATATACACACGTACTTGTGTCGGTCGACGCAACAAACATATTTGTACTTTGTACTGAAGACAAGAGTTGCTAAGTTGTTTAAGAAGCTTGTATCCACAGCCAAAAGTGATCACAATAAATAAATATAGGTAGCTACAGACTGTATAAGATTACTTTCTGTAACCGAAGCGATCGTCCGCAGTAGATCGGCAAACACTAAGATAAAGATGATACTTCGTGTTTCTGCAACCCTAATAAATTAATGTAATGGTGAGAACGTATAGCACGTGACCACTTTACCTTATTTAATCGACCCTGTTAAGTACACCTCGATAACACGTGTTTTTTCCTACCGACCGAGATATCTACCTGTTCAGACAATATTAACTGTGTCACGTCTTTGAAAGAACCCCTAATAAATATATTTGCAATGAAGATTGAAGGGTTAAGTAACAGTACAAGAGTAACATATCTTTTTCATTCCGAAATCATGAAAATGTATGAAGTGTAATAAGAAAAAGGTTCCATTATTATTTATTGATAAGCTCCAGAGCAAATAAATGTGAGTACGTGAGCTCGACTTAGATCTCAGAAATATTTTAGTGCAATACGGTAAGAGCAAACATAAATATTACTCCGCATAAAGGGAAGTACACATACATAACGCCATTCATATTAGAAAAACATCTCGTGAAATGTTTGGATATGTCTTGTAATGCTGTGGTTCTCAACGGGAAATAGTCGGCTGATGCTAAATATTTTACAACTAGTAAGTTGCAAGTCATATCACTATAATCTAATTTTCTAAGAACATTTTGCCATTTTAGCATCCAGTTGCTTAGCTAGCAGGAGTGATTCCCTGGCCTTCAAGATAATGTGTACCCCAAATCTAGGGTGAGTTCCTCATTAATTTGGTAATTATACCAGACCCCCGGCATTGGATAACCGTTGATATTATCTATCTACCTAAGTACCTAGTATCTGATTGCGCGGTTGTCAATGTCAGACCGCGCGGCTGTAGGTTGTCCAGTGCATAGGAGGCGGAAATATGTATGTACTGCTGCTGCATGCGGGCTGTGCAGGGCCTCACTGTATATTATAAGCTATATAGCAAGCCAGCTGCTAAGATCATTGTTTGTCTTGTGTTTTATGCTCGCATGTCACATGCTTCCTCATATCCTGCTCCCTACACCGTTCCTTGGTCGTGGAAGGGGGAATGAGGTTGGACACATCGCACGCGGCTTGCTGCTTTCGCACTCTAGTGACATGCGCACCCTATCGCGCCTTCCAGGGTTCTACGTCACGGCTTCTTCGGCCAGGCTTCTACAGCCAACCTTTACGTCCAGGTTGATGGCAGGGCCTCTACAATCGCTGCACGCGTAGCTGAAATGCGCGCTGCATGCGTAGGTAAACTATGCGCTGCACGCAGAACTGGTCCGCGCGTTACCAGCGACCTGCTGCCGCTGCTGTCAGCGGCCTGACCGGCCTTCTGCACTCGTGCCGGCAAGCCCTGCTCCCCGGTGTCCAAGCTTCCATGTCCCGGGAACCAAGGACGGTACCTTTCCCAACGTACACGAGCTAGTGCTCAGAACGCAATGTGTGTCCTTACCCGCGACCTAGTCTACGTATCTATTGTAAACCTACTATGAGGATGATTCGTATGAACCTTGCTTGTGTTTCTTTTACCTAACCTAATTGTTAAGGTAATATATTGAAAAAAATGAGGATTTTCTATTCGTGTAACTTGTTAAGTATGTGGAATAGAGTTTAACATTTTGGTATATGTTTTTAGGGTTCCGTAGCCAAATGTCAAAAAACGGAACCCTTATGGATTCGTCATGTCTGTCTGTCTGTCTGTCCGTCCGTCCGTATGTCACAGCCACTTTTTTCCGAAACTATAAGAACTATACTGTTGAAACTTGGTAAGTAGATGTATTCTGTGAACCGCAGTAAGATTTTCACACAAAAATAGAAAAAAAAACAATAAATTTTGGGGTTCCCCATACTTACAACTGAAACTACAAAAATTTTTTTTCATCAAACCTGTACGTGTGGGGTATCTATGGATAGGTCTTCAAAAATGATATTGAGGTTTCTAATATCATTTTTTTCTGAACTGAATAGTTTGCGCGAGAGACACTTCCAAAGTGGTAAAATGTGTCCCCCCCCCCCCCCTCTAACTTCTAAAATAAGAGAATGATAAAATTAAAAAAATATATATAATGTACATTACCATGTAAACTTCCACCGAAAATTGGTTTGAACGAGATCTCGTAAGTAGTTTTTTTTTAATACGTCATAAATCGAAAACCGCAATTTACCTATCACAAAGTTACAACGAACTACAAGAACTTTTATATTATGTTACTTGCTGCTACGGAACCCTTCATGGGCGAGTCCGACTCGCACTTGGCCGCTTTTTACCCGACTGCGCGACGCAAAGGAGTGGTAATGTGTTTATCAGCCTATGTATGTATGTATGTATGTATGTATGTTTTTTGACTCTTTGTTCTAGTATCATGTAAAAGGAATACATGATTCAATGAAATTTACTCAATTTTTTTACTTTTTTCGACATCACGGCGTAACGCTTAAGAGTTATTCAATGGAATTTACTTTAAAACATAGAGAATAATCATATCAAAGTTTACTCAATGTAGTTTCAAATTAAAAAAGGAGTAAATTCGTTTTGGCACATATGTCGTTTTATTCCGAGCGCACGCACATTATAGCCATCACTCTTCTTTTGCGTTTCAAAAGTAATTGCATCACTTTCGCTCGCTTAGTAGGTTTTCGAGGATTTTAGATTTTCGAAGTGCAGCCTGCCTGCAAAGCCCTAGCCGTTACAGTCTGTCACGTAATATTATGTTTTTAATCTGAGGCACATTTCATGCGGTGCTTGCGTGTCGCGACCTCCTACAGAGTTCATATTTGGGGAAATGTTTTGATTCCTTTGACTGTTCATTTGAGAGGAATGCGCCAGTAATTCATATTACCCATTCCAGATACTAACTTCGTTCGACGTATTCAGCTGTTCAATATAATGTTAAACAGAAATTTATTACATTGGGACAGCCTGAAATAGCGTTATGAGTACGTACTGTGCTTGTACTTATGATATAGCGCTGATTTCTTTCAATCCTGGAATCTATTTTATCTTTCTGTGTTATACTGCTCTTAAAGCCATGTCCGTTCTTCCAGCATAACGACCGTCACTTGCATCTACAGAGAGAGAAAGATCTTGCTCTGCCATTGAGTTTACAATCATGGCACAGAGTTCAACCGCAATCGTCGTTTGCCCTGCCTACGTCATCGTCATCAGCGCACTTGCGCCCGTTGCCAACACAATACACTTAGCTATTTTGACTCCAGTCTCCAGCATCACATTTTCGCTGATTTATAATATTTTTCCACAAATAAAAAACATACGGTTGTCAAAAGCATTATGAAAATATACTGGCAGCAGTAGAATGATAGCGTGTTACCGTATTTCGCCATTTACAGAAAATTACGAATAATATTTTGTTACCACGTACATACACATACATATTTCGCGCACAGATTTTTTATTATAATTATTTAGGTATTACATTTCTTTGAAACGTGGAAAGAATTTAAATATACAAGATCAAACCTTTGAAGTATTCTTAAAACATAGACAAGTAGATACATAAAACTCCTTTGACAGTTAAAAAAATATCGTCAAAACAATTTTTTGCAAGAGGGTTTCTGATTTTTCAGATTTTTTTTTGCTAATTGAAACCTAGCCAATAGACATACATACCTACATAGGTGTACGTGTGTGTCCGAGCAGGCAACTTTTGTCCGAGGTTTTTGTTCGAGTCGTCAGTCCAACACCGAAACAAGCTGTCATTCAACAAAGCATTTGATCCGGTAGTTCGCCGTACGTTTTTGATAGGGATACCTATTCATTCGCAGTGCGGAAACAGCGTCCGATTGAAAAATCAACAGCACTGCACGGAATTTCACAATCGTGACAATTTTGAGCGAACTTTGACGTTGGGTTTTTAAAACATTTTATCCTGCAGGATTTAAATATGATAAAGAAACCACACAATGAATTCACGCAGTTCAAATGTAGGAGAAAATGTCAGAGAACGTTGAGCGAGTACCAGGTGAACAGGAACTTAAAAAGCTTAACTCAATTATGGCCGTTTGGAACGCGTCGAAACGCTTGTGGCTTCACGCTTACTTGCTCAAGAACCTCTTTGCACATTTATAATGTCCAGGCTATTCGTCTTTATTCTGCACTTCTCCGAGATTTCTTGTTCTCTATTAAATATAAAATATTAATGTACCAGAACATTTACGATTAAAGAATACGGTAAGAAGATTTATTTATAAGGTGTATTTAATTTCAGATGAAGGCTTTCAACTTTCGCATGTAATGATTGCCACCTATCTTAAGAACATCAACTGGTAATACTGCTTGCTGGAACCTTTGATATCGTGGTTGGAGAAGGTTCTAAATAAAATGCCAGTGTCTGGTATAAAGTCCATTGACTATTAATTAGTTGTATTAGTTCTTGGTATTAGATCGGAACAAATCGACGTTTCTAACATAATCTATTCAGAACATAAGTTGCTCCTACTGCGCTGGGAATACGACTGCCAGCCACACCGAGAGCGCGGGGAACATTGCATTTAGCATTATTGCTACCTGTAGTTCCTACAATGCCATTTTTGCCAACTTTGGTCTGAAATAGTAGATTGTTATGCAAGGGTCGAAAGGAATCAATTCCTATACGAGGCATTTAGACGCCCGAGCGCAGCGAGGGCGGCTATAGCCCGAGTAGGAATTGATGACTTTCACCCGTGTTAAACACTCTACTTTTCATTTCGAATATAAGGAAAGTAAAAAGTAGTAGTTTTTCTCAAATATTTATTGCTAACAATAACATGCAAAGTTTTTGAATTTCGGTACAGCTTACAGGGTTAGTATCCCGCCAAATAATACTATTGTCTTTTTTATTTTAAATATAGAACACACCGCGTCATCGCCGCGGGCTGTCCCGCTTAATAGGTTTTTTTTTTTTTTTAAATACACACTGGCTGTTTATACACTCACAAGACTGCAGCATTTTTTTTAATTTATGTAAAAAATTTCGTAGCTGACTATAGTTCTATTTTTAAAATTCATTCCCACCCTAAAGAGGGAAGTAATTACTATGAGTCTTTCCCGCCCTGTGGTGGGAAGCAGCGTCTTCCACCCGCTATTTGGATCAAACAAACACTACTTTCCGAGTATGAGAAATGAAATAGTAGATTGTTATGCAAGGGTCGAAAGGAATCAATTCCTATACGAGGCATTTAGACGCCCGAGCGCAGCGAGGGCGGCTATAGCCCGAGTAGGAATTGATGACTTTCACCCGTGTTAAACACTCTACTTTTCATTTCGAATATAAGGAAAGTAAAAAGTAGTAGTTTTTCTAAAATATTTATTGCTAACAATAACATGCAAAGTTTTTGAATTTCGGTACAGCTTACAGGGTTAGTATCCCGCCAAATAATACTATTGTCTTTTTTATCTATACTTATAATAAATCTGTAGAGAGGTCAATTCTGTACATGAAATATATTTTCAAAATAACTATCAGGGGGTGATTAGTGATCGATACTGATGCCAAAAATGCAATCAGTAAAATTTTTGTCTGTCTGTCTGTCTGTCTGTCTGTATGTTCCTTATAGAAACAAAAACTACTCGACGGATTTTAACGAAACTTGGTACAATTATTCTTCATACTCCTGGGCAGGTTATAGTATACTTTTCATCACGGTACAATCAATAGGAGCAGAGTAGTGAAGGGAAATGTTGGGAAAACGGGAGAATTTACTCCATTTTTTAAGCTTCCGTCGCGTGTGCAGCCTTAATGGTTAAAGTTACATAGAAATCATGTATGACGGAAATATTTTACATAAAATTGTCTAAAAAATATCCTTCAACAGCATATGTCTATCTTTTATGGTTGACTCACAATAACACGTGTAACTCCTGATAGCTTAGCAGTTCGGAGCATTCTGATTATATTTGTTTACTCTTACGTTTATAATACTCTCACTCATCCCTAATTTAAAAAAGTTAACATTATTACCTATTTAATAAAAAAAGAATCATAGAAATCGGTATAGAAACACCAAACTTATACATGAAATAAGCCATCGCGCCGTCGCACGTCTGAATCATGCTATAAGGATTATTTTTGTGTAACGGTTGTCAGAGCGTTCGACCTTATTGACAGACAATAATTGATATTGAGAAACCGTGCTTATCAGCGCGACTTTTAGTCTTTAAATAGTTTATTTGAATTTCTTTTGTTGTTATTTTGTAAAATAGGTATGAGTTGTTTTGGTAGTGTTTAAATATTCGTTCAAATGAAAAATTATTAAACGTAGGTACTTTTATTAATTAAAGTAGTTATAAGTATTTATTTTTAAGTGAAGTAGGTATAGGTAGATAGTATTGCACAGGCGTTTCAGCTTTATTTTCATTTCTTTTTTGTTGTGTAGACAAGGAATAAGGAAGGATTGTTTGAAATTCAACCCCTAAGGGAGTTAAATAGGGGATGAAAGTTTGTATGAAAGTCCGTCAGTTTTAAAGTTAGGATCATCAAATTTTGTGTTTAGGCTGACGACTAAAAATTAATTTATACGTGTCTCAGCGTTTTTGATAATTCTACCCCCAAAGGGTTAAAAGGGGGGATGAAGTTGTGTATGAAAGTCCGTCAGTTTAATAGTTAGGATCTTTAAATTTTTGTATTTAGGCTAACGATTGAAAATTAATTTATACGTGTCTCAGCGTTTTTGATAATTTCTCCCCCAAAAGGGGGATTAACGACCTGACTGAAATATCAACGCACAGTCTAAATCGCTGGTCCTTCCTAGGGACATGAATTTTGGAGGGTGTGTTCTTTGTGAAGAGTAGGTATCGAATAAGAAGGGGTTTTTGGAAATTAAACCTTTAAGGGGGTGAAAAGGGGGGATTTTGTTGGTATGAAAAATCTTATTTCTTGAGTTAATAACCTTGAAACTTGGCACGAATACTTATCTAAGTAAATTATGAAGTTTGGAATTTTTCGTTTTTCTAAAATACCCCCTAAAGAGGTATTGGGGGGTGTCAAAATTTGTATGGAAGAATTTTTACGCCCTGTCCGATTAACTTGAAACTCAGTATTTATACTAAGGACTAAAAATAATTAATAACATGTATCAGGGTTTTTCGAAAATCTACCCCTAGCTGTGTGAAAAGAGGTAGTTAATTTTAAAGGGGAGGATTTTACCGCGTGGCTTGATTAGCTCGAAAATTGATATAAATAAACTGAGTCAAGTTATAAAATTCCACCCCTGTGGGGGTGAAAAGCGGGGATACAGTTTATTTGAAAAATCTGATTCCTTTGTTCTATAAACTTAAAAATTGGCCCGAATACTTATTTATCTAAATTGATTATAAAGATCATACCAACATACATTTTCGAAACTTTTAGAGGAAAGTACGAATTTCACGCGGACGAAGTCGCGGGCAGAAGCTAGTTTTAAATATAGAACACACCGCGTCATCGCCGCGGGCTGTCCCGCTTAATAGGTTTTTTTTTTTTTTAGACACACACTGGCTGTTTATACACTCACAAGACTGCAGCATTTTTTTTAATTTATGTAAAAAATTTCGTAGCTGACTATAGTTCTATTTTTAAAATTCATTCCCACCCTAAAGAGGGAAGTAATTACTATGAGTCTTTCCCGCCCTGTGGTGGGAAGCAGCGTCTTCCACCCGCTATTTGGATCAAACAAACACTACTTTCCGAGTATGAGAAATGAAAATATTATTTTGTCTTCTGACATAAACATTTTTCTAGCATGTGAAGTTATCAGAATCAAGAATATTAAAGAAGCTGGGTGTTAAAACGTACAAAATGTTACCATAGAGAGGAGTTCCTTGCTTTTGTTTGAATGAATTCAGTTTGCAACGCGGTGCTCATGAATAAGGCAAGCGGAAACAACGTGTAGAATTCACATTCACCGATTTCCTCCAGTGTCCCTACTTATACAGTATGTAACACGTAAGGATCTTTAGAATGAAGCCTAGAATATTCTCCTATCATTACGATTTTCGGAAGAAAACAGAGGCAAAGTAATATCGACTCCAGGTCCCAGGTTAATATTATGTGGACCAGCCAGGAGCGCATTGGAAGCCCGCGGCACAAAGGGAAGGGTCTAATATGATAAAATAATCCAATACCGCGATACGAGACAATATAGACGTGTACTGTCGAAGGATTACTTACTTGTGATAAAAATCGATAGTTTTCTAGTTAATAGCGAGATATTATTGGAAGCTCGCTCCAATGAATACACGTGATTCCTGACATCGACGGATGTAATTAACGATATTTAGGTGTCGGCCTCCGTCTGCGCTCGACAGCAGGTGTTGATATGAAATAATAAATGTTATTTATACGTGTATAGAACATTGAACGGAAACAATGAAGTCGTTTCACGTTTTATTATGTAGCAAGTACTCTCTTTATGAGTCCTTCACAGATTAATAAACCTTCAGCGAAGTAGTTACTTCATATTGCTTTTAGAAAACGTCAAGAAATGTGCTTAACTTTTAATTATAGCCAAAGACAAAGCTTACATAGTCATCGTCCATTATCTCTGCAGCCCAGAGATACTCGTCTAAAAATACAGTTGAAAGATACAAACAGCGCGTATTATCCTAAAAACAATATTATCTAAATAGGCGGAGTTAATGCCTCGGGTAATTTCTTCGTTCATTAATAACTGACAAAGTTGCTCGCCTCTGCTAAGCTCCTTGTCTCGCGTACTAGCCTGGGCTCGGGGGCTCGGGACTCGGAGCACGATTCCCGGTGAAATTGGACTCAATTCCACTAAACTTAAAGCTCTAGGTTGGAAGACTGTTTAAGTACATAATCCTCCTTCCAAGCTATTTTCTAAGGAATACGTAAAATTAATACTCTACACGGTTTGAAACCGTTTTCAATTAATGAACTGATCGCTTGTGTCACCTTAAATCCGAACAGAACGGATCATTTGGCTTCAAAGCAAGCATTACAGAATTATCTTCAAAATATAATTAATCTAATTTATGATTAACGATACCTATCAAGGTATACCTTACCATATTATATTCTGTTCTGAGGGGATTTATAATAGGCTTTCCTTTTGTTGTATGTCAGCGGGTGACGGCAGAGCAACCCTTTTCGTAACGCCTGTTATGACGCTGCTGTCGGTGTATTTGGGGAAAGCACATTTTGATACTCACCGAAAAAGCTTTGAGAAAAACGAGGCACTGTATGATGCCCTCCATGGTGTCTCCGGTGAGACAAAAGGTGCCGGTCAGGTGCCTGCCCTTCTTGTCCCCTATAGCGGGTGCGGCAGCGAGGCTGGCGTGCACCAGGGCGCCACGCGGGCGAGCGTCCCTCGTAGCCCCCAGCACGCCCGGCAGCGGAGCGCCTTCCATGAGCCTCGCCAGCGGGTCCATGCCCGCGAGCTAACAAACCATCGCACTGGCTGCACTTTAGCACTTATCAATTTAATTAACTATTCACTTTTAATTGTTGAAACGTCACAAACCTTTTTTGGCTTTTAGCGGATAAAACAACTTTTAATTCATGATCCGTGATTTTTGTAACTGAATAAAGGTACCAGATTAACAGAACGACAGAGGAGGTTTACGGACGTGTAATGACGTCGATGCGCGACGACACGGACATGACCGACGGCGTCATGGTGTGGGCGGCGCCGCAGAGGCTCTTGCACTCCTCGCACTGACACTTCTGGTGCTCCGGCTTCCAGCACTCACTGTTCAACAGTAACGAGACGAACGTGTAGATCAACACGGCCATTCCAACTATTATGTATACTTCCATGCTGCACTAACACTTTTTTGGCACACTATTTGGCACGAGATTTACCTGTCAAGTTTAATTTAATAATGACGTATAGTTATGGTATTACAATTAAACATCAGTGGTGTTTGTCGTCCGTATTTATATGCATGCCCAATTAAATGTAGTTAAGCGGAATATATTAATAAATCGAATTTGGGGTTGCTCATTTATCATTTTTAACGGCATTTGTAGGAAACAAACGGCGTGCGGCGTCCAGCATTTATGTTAGCGCTCCGATGATTTACATAGGACGCGTGGCGCCGCGCCGCCATTTAAATAGAATCATTCCAAACATCGGTGGCTGTTTTGCATACAAAAACTGTTCGAAACATTTTACACACGAATAACACAACAACATGTTTTAAATTGATCAAACAATATAGAGTAATTTGTTTCGATATCATTTCTATCATTACAATTTTGCTATTCAGAATTTATTTTGGATAAAGGCTCTTTAAAATAAATAAATGGCCCTCATCAAATACACAATAATTCTAGCATCAAATAAATAATTTGTTGAATGCGAGCCGCGCGATTCCAGCAAACAAAATCTATCCTCATTACGTACAGCCACAAAAGCTCTCAGCGATAATGATCATATAGATGTAACCGGGTATTGTCGGCAGGAGTGTGTCCGACGATGTACCGACTACCTATGTACTCGGCGGTATAACAACAAACTCATTCCCGACTGATTGGCGTCATTGTGAGACGGGGTCGCGGGATTTTATCTCGTCACGTAGCGGCGTTCAATCACGTCGTATTCAATCGAACACACACATACACGCGTGCGCACATACCTACCATTGTGTTATACAGGGTGAAATTGAACACATGCGACAAATCGAAATGGGAGATTGTACTCGTCATTATGAACAACTTTTACTATGAGACCAAACCTGAAATCGCGAAAAAAAAATCTGCTGTTCCCTACATTTTGGCGAGTTATGCGAACATAAATGTAGGGAACAGCTGATTTTTTTTTCGCGATTTCAGGTTTGGTCTCATAGTAAAAGTTGTTCATAATGACGAGTACAATCTCCCATTTCGATTTGTCGCATGTGTTCAATTTCACCCTGTATATTAGCTCGTAGCCGTGGGCACGACGCGGACGACGTCTTAAAATATGTTTCGCAAGACCGACGTGACACAATTTTCAAGTTTTTTTTTGTTGATACAGCTACGTTTTAGTTATTTCAAGCGTGTTGAATTACTCGCTTAAAGAAATAATATTATTTGAGGGAATGCTGAATAAGATTAACAATATTTGTAGTTCTATGCCTACCAATATTTATTTTTTTCAGTTTATTGTAAACATTGAAATGAATATGATATGTTATTATATTATATGATATGTTGAATATGATATGTACTGTAAGATACTTTTCGCCATTTCTTTTTAAAAGCGGGAATAGAAAAATATAATAATAGAGTTACTTCCGTCCTATTTCATTACTACAGGGAGGTAACTGACTTTACTCTGTCATTGATATTGATTAGAAGCAAAAAGGGATTCTGCCAAAAATAGTATTTAAAATGTCAGTACAGAGTTTTATTTAGCTCAGACCGTTAAAAGGTTTATTTGTGCATAAAAAGTTCATGTGAAAAAGAAATATTGTAGGTACCTACTGAACACACTGTTATTGCCAGTCAATACTGGTAGCTGCGTCCGGTTAGATTGGAAGTCGATAGTTGGGAAAGGTAAGGGAGATGCTATTATTATTATTTAGAAAGAGAATGATACTTTTACTACCTCCATCTCTATAAATATATTTTCCCACAAACCACAAACGTCATATTCAGGCCACAATTCCTAATATTTCGTTTTACCCTGAAAAGACATTGAAATCACACAGCATCTCAAACTGCAATCACATAGGTACGTGTCTACTGTCTACCCACGCCTTCTGTGAGGACCTGAGTATTGGTAACAAATGAATAGCAGTCAAGTGAAGATGTGGCGCGTGGGTGTCGCATGTTCGATGTCTATTTATTAATAGCAGTCGAAGTGAAGACGTGACATGAGAAAACATTACTGTTGTGATGATAGTGCCAGCTTCTTGCGAATGTGCTCGCGAACCTTAACTTTAAAGGATAATCGATTGGTTGCCATCCTGATTTCTTCGGGAAGCGCATTCCACAAAGCGATAGACTGAACGAAGAAGGAAGAGTGAATGAAGTCTGTGCAGTCAGCAGTGACTGGGACATTGAAAAAGACGATTATGTGAAGAACGTAGGTTTCTACTGTGGTTGGCGCAAATGTAATGAAAGTGGGGGGCTGGATAACCAGGGGAATAGGGAGAATCAAGAAGTGAAAACAAGGTAGTCAGTGGCCTTTGCTCTCTGTGCTGGCGTATAAGCAACCACTTTAGAAGCAACCGATGCGCAGAGACATGATCATATTTACGCAGATTTAAAACGAATCAAATGAAGTTATTGAGAAGACGGTCAAGTTTATCGAGGAGATCTGCATTCAGGTTATAGTAGCACACCACATCACCATAGTCGATAATAGGGAAAATTAAGAACTGCACAATCATTGTCTTGGTACTTGAAGGTAACGGATTTCTCAATCGGAACAGAGCCCGCAGCGTTCCAGTAACCTCCTGGCTTACCCTGGCAACTTAAGTACGCCAGTACAGGGTACTATCGATGTGCAAGCCTAGGCCCTTCACGTCAATACCAAAAGGAACGATCGTACCATTGAAGATTATATTTATCATCGTATTCATTACTACTGTTACTTAACTACGTGTGCACAAGCCTTTGGTCGATGACAATATTTCATTAATTTCAGCGAATAAATGTTATGAGTGTCGATTTCTATCTCTGTTTTCCTTCATAACGAACTTTTTCAGCTCTGATTAAAAAAAAAGGTTTGATGGCTTCTAAAAAGTTTAACACTGATTAGACTCAATTCTTTAGTGACGCAATGTCATTAAATCTATATGTCACCGGAAAATAACAAGAACCGCAAATTTATAAATTTCCTAGGAAATTTATAAACTTTCGTAGGATTCTAAACGAGAGATAAATTGTATTATTTTACGCCCACATTTTCGCAAATTGATAAACTTACCGAACTCACCGAAATAATAAGTACGCAATAACCAAACGCCATGTGCGCTCTGATTGGTTGAATATGTCACGTGTTCCTTCTCCTTCCTCTCTACCGCCATTGTTCGCCACGCCACGGAACATAAAAAAACCGGTTGTTCGTGTGTTTTTTGTAAAGTTTTTAATGTTGAAACTGTGTTGGAACTGTGAAAATAGTTTTATTTTGCTAAGGTTACTAAACTAGACCCATAATTGTACCTAAGTCTATAGACAAAACCATTGCCACTGTCAACATCGACCAATCAGAGAGCAGTGTGTTATTTTCCGTATTTTAAAAAAGCGTAAAATTAAATGCTCTTCTGTGATTGGTCGAACCGTTTAGAATCTTACGAATGGATATCCGATAGTTTATAAATTTACCACGAGACGTCGAAAATTGATAAATTTACGAAAATGTGGGCGTAAAATAATACAATTTATCTCTCGTTTAGAATCCTACGAAAGTTTATAAATTTCCTAGGAAATTTATAAATTTGCGGTTCTTGTTATTTTCCGGTGACATATATAATACAAAGTCGGGTTAGTTATACCATTTATAACTCAAGAATGGCTGAACCAATTTTCATCTTTTATCGGTTGGTTTTGTCTAGAATAACTAATAAAACAAGGGACAAAATCACGAAAAAAAAAGAACATTATTTCAACATTTATTGATTCTGAAGCGTTAGGTACGAAGTTCGCCGGGTCAGCTAGTACATAATAATTAATTCATTGGAAACGAAATTAACGAAGACCTAAACGGTAGCTCAACTTATTTCGGAAATCGAACGTCAAAGCTATACGATTATATTAACAAGACGCCGGATCTTTCGTCTCTTTAATAAATATTCCTTCTGTAAGATTTAAAGCCGTTTAATCTTGTAATGTAAGCCTTTACAAATTTAACTTTGCCTAAACTTTGACACAAGTAAGGTCAAGCGCTGTTTACCTTTTGAATTTCCCAGTCCTGGCCTGCCCGGCCTAAATAATATTTACTCTTAGGAACATTTGCACAGTGAGCCAACTTGGTTTTGTTTATACATCCGAGCACTTAGGCAAGCTAGTTCTACTCTGACAAGAAAAAATCCAATTGAACTAACACCGGGTAATAAAGAGCTTAGATAATAGGTTCCAAGAATTTCCCCTAATCACCCCCGTGCCGAGCTATCCGACAATCTTTGCAAATCGTGCAATTACGGAATTTCAATCAAACATCTAACCGGACCTGTAGATGTTCAAAATCGGACCCTATTATTGTACAACAGGGTTGACATTAGGTTGTTGCGGTAAGGGTAGGTAGTCCGAGTTAAGCGCGCTAAGTTGGGGTACTTTATGAGTACAATGTTAATGTGGTGTAAGCCGCGCGGCCGCGCCACTGTGATGTAGATTAGTAGTAATGCTCGTTGGGCGGCACTCGGCGGCACTCGGCGTGATACGAGATAATGAATGTAGCTGCGGCGTACATCGATGTGATAAATAGCGTTCGTTTTGTGTGAGGCGAGATCGGCGATCCGTCACGGCGCGCGGCGGCCCGTCTCCGCTACCATTAAGTATTTATCTCACACGCCCGCGGCGCCGCGCTCTTAACCTACAAACGTCGGGCGTACGCCGCGCTGCACGCTGGCGTAAAATAAAATATGTATAACTAATACTCTCCGGATGGCAAATATTGTTACACGCTTGAATAATTAATTTTACAACAAAAATGTGAGCGTGCAGCTGAATGTTAAAATTCAAAAATAGTTTAAATTCGGTAAACGTCGCAGTCATAAATTGTATGTCGGTACTTATTTCATCGTTGAAAATATAAATCGAAACGTAATTTTCCGGTTGACAATGAAGATCATAAGGACTTGGTTTGGTGGCAGGGACATCTATGCGCTAACTGTAACCATGAATTCAGCACATGATTCTAGACCTCTAGAGTCGAAATTTTTCGCCGGTTATAAAAAAAAAAACTAAAAACTGTACCTGCGCGGTTAAAATGTATGGAGCAGATTTTTTTTTTTTTAAATCGACGAGAAATTTCAACGTAGTTCAGAATGAATTCAGCACATGATCTGCTGAATTCATAGTTACAGTTTGTGCGTCAAATACAAAATCACGACAATACAGATGCCACTGAAGCTAAATAGTTAAATCCAGGAATTATTTGAGTGAAACAAAAAAAAAACCTAAAATGTGTAGACAAACAACATGAATTAGTGGAAATATCTTGCAGTCTGCGTACTCGTTTGTTTTCATCAAAAAGCATAAAATGTAATTTCGTCGTAAATCTATAGAAAAATCTGAACAAAGGATTTTTATAAAACAGTGTTGTTGTGATAACATATCTTTCTCCTAATTACTTATTTAGAAAGTGCAGATATTTTTAAGTTACTTAGAATAAAATAGCTAAAAGCTAATAACCCACGAAAGACGTGTTTATGCATCTCTCACCCCTTAACATTTATGCAGCCTATTCTCAAAGTCACGTCGAATGTGTATTAAAAACATGTTGGTAAGCGCGCGTAAAACTCAAGTGATCGTAAAATGATATCATTTGCTTTGATAATGCTAATGACGCGACGCCGCGCCGTCCCGGCGGCTCCCGCGATCTGTTCCTATAACCAACGGCTATATAGCCAGGATACACCGGGATCGGGTCGCGGGATTAGCAAACAAACAGACGGACTCGCATTAACATTTTAGTGGGATTACGTTTCTTGGGCTGTGGACGCGCAAATGTTGCCAACTGCTCGTAACGTGTTTGTGTTAGCATCGGGAATTGTTTATGCTTCTTGGATTTGAAGTTGTAATCCCATATCGTTCGAGATAATTATTAAGGTTGTACTCAAATTAATTTCTAAAATTGATCTATTCATAGAATAAACTAAAAAGAAACCTAATTCGTGTCGTCTGCAAGGACCAAACGGTCTTTAAAACAGGAACCTAGCTTCTTGTACAAGACAATATAATGGGAGAAAACAAGCGCTCGGCATGAGATAAAATAACAAGACAAACGAACATGGTGGTCCTAAGCAAACGCCCGGGGCTTGCGGGCGCGTGTCACCGGCGCCGGCGGCGCCTTCGTCAACATCAACATTGCTATTGTGCCACGCCAAATTAACTGTATTATGCCTTTAAGAAACCAACGGCAAACACATGACAACCACTGACACATATTTCGGTCTTCGGATAAAAGTGGTAAGGAAATACTTGTCTGAAAGTACCAGGTAAGTATGAATTCGGAGAAGTGTGACATTAATAAACTTAATTGTTTATTACTTGTAAACAAAGCCGTGATCTTCAAAGAACGAGGTGGCGGAACATAATCGTTAGCCTAAATTACAAATGATTTTTTTATGCGCCACTTAGTTGGAAAGCCTTTTATTCGGGCAGACAATCAAATCCCGGACTTTATGTTACCAGATTCAGAAATGGCCGTCACAAAAGTACCCGACAACTACGATTCAAAGGAGCCGTTCAAATGGTTAATTCTATTAAACTTATAAACAGTTCACTTTATTAAGTTAAATCCATAAAAACAGTAACTTTATCTAGTCCAGAAAATATCTGGAAGATAGAAAGTATTTTCAACAAGTAAATGTTTCGCTCGTTAAATCAGCCCAACAAAAGGTAATCTGTCTGATCATCAATCCAGGCGACTCCTTGTTTTAGCACCGCGCGAGAAAATAGTGAAATAACGACATCGTTTACTATAATAGTGTCTCGAGTCTTAAGAAGTAGGTGCTTTTTAACTTTTGTAATAAAAGTGTCACATTGTGTTAAGGACCCAGTTCTTATACAAAACTTTGTGTTAAGCCGAATGATTAATTTTGACATTAAGTCGGTATAAAGAGAAAGTTGAGTATCTTTGAATTAGAAATTAAGACTCTTTAGTTACAAGATTGTAATACGGATCGTATCTAAGGTACGTTTGTTTGGAATGACGTCAAAATATTGAAGCACCTATTCACTCCATCACAAAATGTAGACGAAATCAAATAAGATATCAGTTTACTACTCTATATACAAATAAACTGGTACAAAAGCTATCTTACATCAAAAACTTCAGACGAAATCCCAGTTGACAGCTGTAACTTAATCCGTGAAGAAATTGTGTAATCTCTCAAGTATGATTCCTTTCAAGTTAATACCAAATTCAAGTTTTTCAACCTTCAGCGAGCGCCAGCTATCGGATCCCACCATTCCCACCTGATCTATAATCATTATACTTTCAAATGGATGTAGTAACTTTATACTTAGTTGTTGAAAACAGCCTGTATGTCAAGAGGTAGGTAGGCAGAGCGGACCTTTGTTAACCTACATATTGTGCTGAAAACCTTTTCACAATGTTCATTAGAAAATAAATGAGCTAGAAATGTTACCTGGCCGTTTCTTAATGAACACAGAACTTCCACTGGCTTTCAAAGTCGACCAATACCTTTAAAAGCCCTCATCCCAATGGTAATTATATAAATATTTCTAAACCCGATTACCCTTAGCGCACCCAAGTACGTCTCCAATTACGGGCTAATCTTCAACCGAAGTACTGGAAATCGATTTAATTCAAATCTCCAACGTTAATTGCCGTCCGAAAAATTCAATCCGTTCTTTGTTCGCCATTAATTGTGCGAGCCACGAGCTCCGAGCCCCCGCGGCACCATCCCCTCGACCCAGTTCTGCTGGAACACATAATTAAAGGCAGGAACTCTAAAAATCTCCCACAAAGAGCACAAAGGCGCAGTTTTAAAACCTACAAATGACGATCGGCGATGTATGCGGTGACGTCATGCTGATCAACGTCCATACTACATGTCATCAAGCAGAATAACGCAGGGGAATCTTTAGGCGTTGATTTGTTTAAATGGTTATGTTACGAGGCACACAATGTCACACTTAGCTTGCCGCCGACCTTCGGGTGTGTATTTGTTACTAAATCAAGCGTTATCGGCTAAACTGATTTGGTGATTTAGTTAAATGAACCCCGTTTGCACCACAAATGACTAAATACGTTTAGCAGCACTAACGATATTCAAAACATCATTCTATCTCAAGTGAAATGATAGATAATTCCTGGAAAATGAAAGAGTTAGCAAATCATCCATACTTCTTATTCAAAGCATTCTCTGTTCGTATTTGCTTTATCGTTTCCATACAGAGGTATAGGCATGACGATTAGATTTGTTCATTATCAATTTATGACGTAGACCGACGGAAACTGTACCTTGTAATCCGTTTACGCATTTAATTAATTCGTTAATAATTAATCAAAATTGCGTACATTTCTGAGAACTCCCCTTATTTTATATGAGTTAATATTTTATAAGACGCTTCAGGTGCGCTGGGAGCCTGGTAGGTACTCGGCGAAAATAAACGGTTGTTTGCACTTGCGTGAATATTTTAAGCGTGTAAAACGGTGTAGATGAGACTTATTTGTCTCCCTCATAACCTACGTCTGTCATTGCAGCATTGATCGGATCTGTATCCCTTGTTTGAGTTAAACGTTCACAATGTAACTTTACTCATATACTAGACGACGCTTACAACTTTCCACCTCGCTGTTTCATCACCACTTTGTATCTCATCATACCTCCTAAAACTTTTTAAAACTTCGTATATCGCTCATCGAGACTCTCGTATAGTTTCAAGGGATCACTTGCGGCTGTTTCGGGGTATTTTCACTTTGTGTGAGAAAGGTTTTTCCATAGCGAGAGTTTTATCGTTATGGTTGCGGCGCCGGCTTCCCGGCACTTGGCAGGATATTACGCCGAGACACGTGTGTGGAAGTGCTCCATCTTGGCCGCAGTCAACTATTTCTGGCACATGTAGCCGACCCGGCTCAGTGGTACGTAACCTGTCGTATTACTTTTACTTGAAATTAGTTTCCATGTTTCTATTCATAGTTGGAGATATGCTATGCAGCGTGTGCTGTTCCCAACGTTTAATTACGAGGAGTACATACAAGGAATGCATACCGAGCTGTGGGTGACATAATATTTGTAATAGCGGGCGGCGCCGGCTCCTGTCCTACTTATGATCCGAGCAGCGCGCAGCGGTACGAAGCACAAACACAAACTTACACCCGAGCAGTACCAGCACGAGGTGTGTTTGCGTCGCCGCACAACACGCTGTTTTCCATAAACACAACATTCCCCTTTAGCAGCGAGTCGAGCAGCCATTTTAGTTTATTTTCCTACTGAAGACCTTCAGCTGTAAAGGAAATGGCGCTCGCAACTAACACGCTGCATTCTATTCCTAAGATTTTATTATTTGTGGAGTAAACATAGAAAGCTGTGCGTTCTTCTGCTCAAGTTTGAAACATTCGCGGCGGCTACAGGAATATAGGACGGTGATTCTTATTTTATTTACGTCTCTCGGTTTATGTCGTAGGATCAGACTCACAACAATATTAGTGCCAAACGTTTTTGTTCCGAGAAACATTTGAAGACAGAGATCAAGACAGCGTTGTGTAGATGTCACATTACGAATACATTTTTATCAGCATGTAACTTGAACAAGATTTTACTTGACTTTGATATCAAATTCTCTGATATTGAACTTGATGAAACTTCGCCATGGCGACATGAATTTCTATAAGCCCCATAGTAACAGGTAAATTTGCGCAGACGTACGTACAAAATATTGTTGTAAATTCTTTTCACTTGGCGTAGAGAGAGATGTTCATATTCTTTTTCTCACCATGAATGCCTATTGCGTAGTACTGTTCCTATATCTCTGTCATTATGAATATGTTCATGTAGATGCATGAAATGAAGTCGATACGAAAGTGTTTGATGTAATATATCGAGTTAGTCCTCGACATCACCTTGTAAGCACAAGTTGGTTTTGTTCGACATGTCTCGTTACTATGTGTAGGCTTGTAAACGTGTACTAGGTTTGGTTCAACACAGTGATACGAGGCGTAAGTTATAGACGAACCAAAGTTACAAATGACTGTATTTACGAAACAGTAACAATGTTATTACGTATCTCCTACGTCTGAGAATTACACGGAGAAACTTCTATTGGTTTATTTGTCATTACCATTATTTTGTAAAGTTAAACAGTCCCTACTTCCTGACTGTAAGGTAGAAAGTATATTGCCGTATCACGATAAGTTGTTTTTTTTATACCTTTACCTTTGGCAGCAGCAAAATAACAGACAAAATCGCGAGTAACTTTGCTCTCGCGCCGTGTCGTGGCGCGTGTCGCCGTGATCACGACACAAACGGACTATTTGATGTCACCTACCGCGCCGTGTGACTGAGTGGTAAGTGGTGACTAACGATCATTCACGCACCACTCTCTAGGTCAGGGAGTCGAACCTCACTTCAAGTAATCATAAGACACGCTGGAGGGCGGAAGGATCAGATGTGACAAGTGCCAGAAAGGGGAAAAAATAGTGAGCATGTTTGCGCTCTCACTTAGTTATATAAACACGAAGTCTGCCGAGAGATTTTAAAAACATTCGCAATGTTTTAACCTTGCATTGTTAAAAGTCTGATGTGTAAATACGTCATAAGTAATAAGACAACATAACCATACAACAAGCGTACATTACAATGGACATGAACAAACACGTGAAGTTCCATAGGAAACAGGTTTAGGAAAATTTTTTATTACAAGTTTTGCTATAAAAAAGAAGAGTTATTAATCTTCCTTTCAAAGGAGCACGTGTCTACTCGTAATGAAGAAAAATAAAATAGTAAATTCTTAAATCTTTTACATTTAGTTGAAATACAAATTTCCTAGACGAAAATTGTATATTCTCTGTTATAAATAACAAAATTTGTCTCAACATGAAATAACAAACTTTCAAACGGTACCACAGAACAAACTGTACTCGCGTAGGTATACATACGAATGAATGGAAATCTGAAACAAAAACTTGGAATAAGTTTATGAATACGAAGGAATATAATGGCAATCTCTGTAGGGTAGAGTGGAGTAGCACTCCATGGTTTCATGACTAGGATATCAGCAGGGGGTCGGAAGTAGAATGGTTTGAACGCTAGTGTATGCGTATCATTAAAACTAGTACTTTCAAGGACGTACTCGAAAGATTTCAAATTTAAAGGAGGTTTGACTTTGAACTTCGTGGTCAAAAGCGATGAAATTAAATGGGGGTAACACAGCACGTAAGCACGAGCTTTGTATACACTGAGAATAATGAAGCCATAGTATGTCTAGGCTATCTAGCCAAAATACAGGTTGAAATTGAAAACATGCGACAAATCGAAATGGGAGATTATACTCATGATTATGAACAACTTTGACTATGGGACCAAACCTGAAATCGCGAAAAAAAAAATCAGCTGTTGCCTACATTTTGGCGAGTTACGCGAACATAAATGTAGGGAACAGCTGATTTTTTTTTTCGCGATTTCTGGTTTGGTCCTATAGTAAAAGTTGTTCATAATGACGAGTACAATCTCCCATTTCGATTTGTCGCATGTGTTCAATTTCACCCTGTATATAATGGTTTTCAGACTCAAATCTATGTGTGGGTACGTTTCATATATTATATCACACAAAAACTCTTCTCCCGTCATAGTCGCTGTGGTCATACATGAGTTACTTTGTCAATGTTTACCGAACACTATGCTGTTTGCGAGTAATTAAACCGAGGTGTTTCTGTGATCGTGTCACTATTCTGTTCGGCAGGTGCACGCTCTTTGTAGGCCTTTGCAGGCGACCGTGTAATAGCTACATTGTACTGCGAACGAGACACTCCACTCGGGTTTATATTAACCGAGGTAGCACAGAAATGTCCGACTGTTTCAGTAGAGTTCCAATTACTGCTGCTTGATCAATTTCACAAAGCAGACGGATTCTATTACGTTGCCTACGCAACACTATAAATCAGTCTAAACTGCATACGATTTGATATTGATAATATTACTGCTACAAAATTCACACGTAGCAGTGCTACGCGTCCGCTACGGCAAAAGCTACGCCTAGCGCGACGTAGCACAGATGCGCTACGCCGTAGCAATTGCTCGTCCTCTACGACTTTTCCCCACCTGCTACACTCGCCTAGCAGTATCATTTAATCCATTGAATAAAACTGATAATAGTTTTCTGTGAACTCAATTGAAACGATTCAATACAACGCCCGTCTGGCTTAACAATGCAAAAGTAACAGAATGAAAATCAAAGAGTTCTTTACAAATTCAAAAGAACTTTAAACAATTAGTATTCTTTTTCCATCGTTTTGCAATCACCACAAACTCTAGCGTTTTCAATTAGACGCTAGCTTTCGGAATCTATTTAGTGAGGCGAGGCTGAGGAGTTCAACTCTTTGTTTAATTTTACTTCTGAACAGTATTCGAAGAAACTAGCTTATTTGTAAATAATAAGAACTGTGAAATCTTCATCCCGCCTACGTATGTCCAGCCGAGCCTACGCATCGGTCCCTCTGTCAGAATTGACTTCAAGAACCTACGTCAGTTAATATTTGTGGCATTTATAATTTAGTTTGATTCATGACAGATATACAAGATGGTGTGGAAAATCGACGCGCAGCCTGTTACCATAGACTCAGTACATGATTCGGAAGCCATGCGTTGATATTTCGCTGATTCTTAAAAAAGAGTCTAGACTCACGTGCTGAATGAATGGTTACAGTTTGTGCGTAGAGGTTCCTGCCACCCTGTATACGCGGTTTCCGTTTTAGTTGAACAAATCGAGGGTATAGTGCTCAAACCCAATAAGTACGAAATTCGAAACGGCGAAAAAAATTAAGAAACGGCTAAACGTGGTGACTTTATTGGGTTATTACCTTAAGTAATTATCTTTCTGCTGCGAATTCCACTTATTGGATTAGACCACTGGAAAGAGCGTCAAAAATGCATTAAGATGTACTAATAAACCGATTTTTCATTTTTTGACACTTATTGGGTTTGAACACTATACCCTCGATTAATATACATTTACGAAAGTATTTCTGACATAATGACAGACAAGATAAGTAAAAGACTGTCCAATTAGTAAAGATCTTATGCGTTTTCACATTATGATTGTTGTTCTGCAGTTATTTATTATTTCACGTGCACTATAAAATACTAATATTGTGTTTGCCTACCACCATGCAATGAGCCAAAGCTGTTGTACATATATTCAGCGCTAACACATCGAGCGTTTTGACATGTGTAACGCTGCATATAGGATCGCACCTATGTGTCTCCATGCCAACAACACCGTACATTTAACGATAGATTGTTACCATTTGATAATTTGCATCCGCACTAACATTTATTGCGCCATCCATCACCCTCGATAAAACATTCCCGGCTTGTTGAAATAGTGCGATCCGATAGAACTAGTGTCTGTTGTATATACATACATCTAGCTACCTCTATCAAACTCTGTGTCTAATCCAATGTATAGACCGAAATCAAACTTCTTTTCTAAAATTAAGAACACAAGAGAATTTGAAAAATTTGGGAAGGTCAGTTCATTTCCCTAGGAAATGGTGGATATTGTTGTTCAATCATCATCATCTGAATGCCTTCCTTACTTGATATATATGTATGCAAGCAGTGAGTATAAGAGCCCGCAGATTCAATTTTATAAGAAAAATAAAGTTAAGCCGTGCAACATTTGCAGCATGTCCGTAGCAGCGACCGAATGTATATGCAGTGTGGTACCACGGCGAGTGTGGGCCTGCGCTTGATGTGACCGCTCGTACGACAGTGACTCGTGACGTCACAGCTACACAGCTTACTGTGTGACCTACATTATAATTATGTACATGCTGTACAGTAACATGTAATCACAATAATAATGTTACACGAGTGCTACCAAATTAGAAAGCGATTTCCTCACGTATCGCCAAATTATATAACTTATTTCCAAGATTGTATCCGAAAATACTTATATGGATTGTTCCTTATTCATATTACACAATTGCAATCAATATATTCCGATAAGTGTAGGTAGGTAACTTATTTCTGCACGTCACGAGCATAAATACCTTACACTTACCCATGATTCAAAAGCGGTTTCCTCCTAAAGTATTGATTGATATTTTATGTTATTACGAACATGGTATTATTTATCGAATCCATACTGTCTCTACTATTATTTCAAGAAAATAAAACGCTTTCAATCACAATACAAATGATTTTGAAGAAAATTGCTATTCCATATCAATTGCTTCATATGTTTGAAAAATTCGTCTTCTCAACAACGTAAATAACGCAATGAATGTTGTTGAACTGTCCCAAGTGAATGGTATTGCCATTGTATGTGTGTTACGTAATGGCCCCGCTGGATAAGCAGCATTCTGTTTGTGATCACAGGATTAGCTCCAGACTGGATCACAAACATTTGTACACTCATTAACTTCAATATTAGCAGAAATCTTTTCAGTTGCGATTTAGTCTGCAAAGGCAAAGAATGTTGACTTTTAGAATTGCTCTGTGATTAATTTCGGTAGAAAATACTCGACCATTGAGATATCTCGAATTATTTTAGTGACTTATTCAACTCCTAAGCTAAGAATTTCTGTGTACGTTGGTAAAAAAATAAAAATAAATTATGTTCAGCTGTTTATATTACTCTGTCAAAAAAGTACCGGGAAAAGATCAATAATACACAAAATGTTAGTTATTTACCGTTTGATCTTCCGGTAAGAATTCCGAATGCACAACACCGCGATTGTCAAAGAAAACAGTCAACATGACTTTGACTTTTGATCGACTTTGGCGTGGCCGTGGTTTTTTCGGTTTCGGTTCAGTAGAAAGGCGCCACTTCGGAGTGGTGGTGGCTAGTTTGCATGTCTAACTCGTAAACCCATGTCTCGTCACCAGTAACAATATGTTTGTGAATGTTGGGTCGGAATTGACTCGTTCTAGCATGTCTTCGGCGACTCTTATGCGATTGAGTTTTTGGAGAAAATTCAGGTCTTTTGGGACTAGCCGAGCGGCAACATGCTTCATACCCAAGTGATTATTTAAAATGATACGGATCGACTCACGAGACAGAGAAAGTTCAGCGGCTATCTCTCTCAAACTTGAATGAGGATTTTCCGTCACTATTTCCTTCACTTTTACGATGTTGACTTCAGTTGAAAACGTTGATGGCCTACCAGGGCGAGGCAAATCTTCCAGCATATCTTGACCGCTTTGTACCACTCATAAGCACGTGTTTTTGATAAAGTCAATTCACCGTAAGCCTTCTGTAACATTTTGAGTGACTTCGAACACGAAATTCCATTGGCGATGCAAAATTCAAGACAAACTCTTTGTTCGATGTTTTTGTCCATTATGAAATTCGCAATACACACTAGATATGATCTAACTAAAAACAGCACTGTTTCGGCTGTTGCCGCTGTTATGCTTCGAAATAAATGGACTGATGGTTCATGAATCTGTAATCTATTTTACTTTAATTTATGATAATAATATGACGATGACGTGTCGTCTCCGATGAAGGCGAGACGACGACCATGACCTGGCGGCGCGAAGTAGAGATGCGGTATGGCTCCACACAGGCATGGACGCGGAAAGTCCTGCCGTGCGCCATCTGGCGGTGGCGGGGCCGTAACAAATCAAATCAAATCAAATCATTTATTGGTTTGCAAACATGGGTATTATTTAGTACATAGATGTTTTATTAAAAGAGTCCTCCATGCTCTACCGTCACATGGGCATGCAAAACATATTATTATTTAATTTATACAAAAGTTATTATAATTTTAAATCACAATTACGAGGATTAAATAATAGAAAATACAAATTCATGTCAAATCGTTTGAATTACTGTAAAAATGTCACAATAATATAATAATGGCAAATGTCAACTAAGGTTACATACATATAAAAAAAAAAAATAATAATATAAAAAAAATGTTAAATGTCATCTAAGTTACAATAAAAAACAAAATAAAAATTGTCAAACGGCATAATAGCATGTCAATCAGTCAGTGATTCATCATTAAGGAAGTCATCAATTGTGTAATAACTTTTTTCAATCAATATTTCGATTAGTGCCCTTTTAAATTTGAATACAGTCATAGTTTTAATAATATTAGGTACTTTGTTATAAATGCGTGGGGCAATGCCAAAAAAACTTTTTTGCATTAGTGCGGTTTTACATTTAACTTGACACAATTGATGTACATATTGAGTTCGTGTTGGATTGCTTCTGACTGCCGACAATTTTTGAAATAGATGTGGATTATTTTTCACAAATAAAGCCTGCAAACAAGCACTGTATTTAATCTAAATGACAGATGCAACTCAAACTCCGCGCCAAAATGTATAACAGTTGTGCCAATCTATCAACGAAAAAAAAAACCAAATCGAATTTGATACTTTTTTGACTGAATGTAGATCAGAAACTATCTTCAAAATGTAAACTTTTACGGCCCTTGTTTATGTATTTTTACTCTTTGGGACTGAATATGTTGCAAAAATATAACAAGAGATATGTAGAACGACAAAGCGATATTAATAATTACTTTTATTTGCCGTTACTCCGACAACGCCGACGGGCATACAAAATAAAAGCATATTTTCAGGTACATTGTTCGCCTTTGATGCAGCGTCGATTTGACAAATTAAAAGGTTTGTTTTTACTGGAATACATTTTTGCATCATGCTTGTGTACTTCATACGAAACAGGTATGTAGGTACATTAATAAAGGAGCTTTATAAAAACGGTAATTAACATGCATAGAGAAATTATTAAGTACATGTAACTGTACATTATTATATAAACGAGAAAAAGAATTTTGTAAAATGTTCGCAAATTAATTACCTACATGATGAGTAGATAAATGCAGAAGCATAAAACGTTGAACAGATAATTGCCATTTAATATCTCCTGTTTTCAATAAATGTGGCACTGTGATTAACGCGAACATTTTTAATGATTATAACGAATGTTTTAATTAAGTAATTAATGAGATCTGTGATTTCCGAAATACTTAATTAAAGTCCTAATTAATTTGATAATTATCCAAAAACGTTACCTATTACAATTCATTGTACGTTACGTTAACTATTCTGTTTTTTGTCCAGATCTAATAAGTAAAACTGTTATAGATAGGTCATAAATAGCTCGAGGATAACTTACGTATTTACCAGCCAAACAGTAAATACTTAAGATGTAACAATGTATATCTCAATATGTATACGTAACCGATTGTAGATATCAATATATCTACAATCGGTTACGTACTCAAATAACTCACATATAAGTGCTTCAATATTTTCAAACTAATAAAAGTATGAAAATTGTTCAGCAAATATGTTTTAAGTTTTTCATAGAACAGACGTAGGTTATTTCGAAATTTTATGATACGTGAAAGTTAGACTTGACAAATAAATTATCTCAGTGTCCGCACGAAGTTTAAACGAGTAAACGGCAAAACACTTATAATCCTGGCTCAGGGCGGAAATGCAGAGGCACTGAGCCGCCAACCTTTGGCACGTGAACACAGACAAGGGCAGGCACTAGTATCAAGTGAATACTCTCCACTTTTCAAGGATCCATTACCGTTATACTAAAGCTATGAGAGCACTTAGTAAAGACTGAATATTTAAACTTAAACATCGAAGGATTTCTTACGAGAAAAATTACGAAAATAGGATCCTACTTGAGGCAAATAAAAAACTGAAGCACGAGGATTAAAGAGGGTTATTAACAATGTCTTATAGCGGCGGTATTAGCGAGAGGTCGACCTCGGGTCGGAGGGCCCGAGGTCAGCGGCTACATTGATGGAATCCTACAACATTACAGAGAGCGGGCGATACCAAGATAAAAAAGATCCCTTGATTACAACGCGCCGACAAATGTGGGGCATAACTCTTGCAGCGGGACGCCGACTGGTTGCACACCAATGAAATACGTGACGCCCTAGTAATACAGCTCAGAATCGATTGACGCCGCTAATGTAGAAAACGATTACGGCGGATTTAAAAATGGTTGGTGGTGAACTAAAACCCATTTGTGATGTATTGGATTGAAATTCTATTAACGTTTGTGAAGGCCAACTTTGATTTGGTGGTTGTAAGCTATTTGCAATTTTCATTTATCTTGCCTTTTACAATTGCTCAGTGGACTAGAACTTGATTGACCGGTCTAATGTTCAATACCCTTTGTAAGTCATCTAGATATCAGAATATTCCCAGGCGCCCCCACATGGATTGCCCCCACTTCAAATCGCTGTACACTGCGGCGTGGATCGCCAACTCCCTCATCGTTGCCTGTCTTACGGCCGCGATGTGGGGGTTGGCGGTCAAACTTTTCCAATGTGGTTTTATTAGTAGATAAGTGATATTATTAGGACATACAAACAACATTTTCTTCATCGTAATTGCTTTTAAATGATTAATAATAATATGTGATTAAAGTATCTTGACTTGACTCGCGAGGCTGTCGACGTGTGAGATGTGGACTCAGCGATCATTGTGCCGATAGTCGTGACAGCCAATGGGTTAATAGTCAATAGCCTCGACCAACACCTAACGAGGCTCTCGTTGGACAACTGGATCAAGGGCTTGATTCAGAAAGCGGTGTTGGATCATTTAGCTCCCTTCAAAATGGTTGAGCTGAATGGTGCTAATGCATGCGTCATGTTCGTGAACGGGCGCCGTCAGTAGGGACTGGTCATCTCTTTGCTGCCATGGCTTATTTTATTTTATTTAATATTTGAATTGTTGTTTTTTCTTATCTTTTCATTATGGACGCTTTTAACGTTCTGCATAGTTCTCACATGTATAATTTTTAACATGAATGATGTAACCACGACTTTGTAACTATATTATTTTGATTTAAAAGAGTGTCCATGGAGTTTCTTGCCCGTTCCTCTCCATAGGTACCTACGCTTTGGAATGGGCAACTAGCTTCATCTTTCTGACTGACCGACCCTTTGACAATTCAAAAGTGCCTGTAATTGGTTTAATTGAAATAAATGCTTTGAGTTTGAGTTTGAGGTACTTCTCGACAAGCCTCGCATTGTCAGGAGGTTCCTCACTCTAGGCCTCTGACCGCCGCACCGGTAGCTTGGACCCTGTTCCCGATACCGGTGGGCTACTATTTTGTTATATTTTAAAATGTTTCTTTTTTATTTTTTTGTTTATAAAAATATTTAAAAATGTAATTTATAAGTATTAAAATTACACAAAGGAAATAAATACTTAAGTAATTAAAAGCAACTACGATGAAGAAAATATTGTTCCACATTGGAAAAGTCTGACCGCCAACCCCCATCGCGGCCGTAAGACAGGCAACGATGAGGGGGCTGGCGATCCACGCCGCAGTGTACAGCGATTTGAAGTGAGGGCATAACTTCGCAGTCGCCACCCGGAGACAACTGGGAATTTTATTCCCGATTGAATATTCGTAGATATCAGATAGGTTTGTTGCATAATACATTATAAGACAACACCTTCATTGTGTCGAGCCTTTTCATTCTAAGACTAGTCCACAAAACCATCGAAATTGGGATGTGTGTTCCCGTTCCTTATATCACACACCAAAAAGGGTGTGCAATTTTCGGGAAATCTATAGATATCAATAAATTCCGCACATTTTGTGTGCTTGTTCGAAACGCGGTCGCTCAATGGGTGTCTAACGGCAGGAGGTCGCGAATTTCGATCGACTACGCGGAATTTATCAATCTTTTGCAACAAACAACATTAGAAATGTAGAACTCCACGATATAAATATGGATACATTTAATTTCCGTCAATTTTCAGCGAATGCGTCTCCCTACGTAAGCATCAAGATTCCATACATTTTATGTGAAATCTTTTGAAGCAAAATAAAGCTGTCGACACATTTTGTATTCATACCATTTAAATCTGTTCGCCCTTCATCAAAGGAAGTGCTTTGCTATAAGTATTTATACTTATGTTTAAATGTAAGACAATTACTGAACTGACTTTATTTAAATTAGAAATAAAAATACAAATTTTTGATTAAATAAAGTCAGTTCCGTAATTGTCTTACATTTAAACATATTAGAAATAAAAATACAAATTTTAGATAAATGATTACAAGTCGTTAAGAGCAAGCAAGCAAGCTTACCGAATGAATACTCTTGTACCACTATATTATTGCCTCATGTACAGCGAATAGGTACAAATATGCGCCAGACGTCGTCGTCGTGAGCATTTGATCGTATCGAGAACTAATGGCGCCGCTCTCTCACACGACTGAGCGACACTTTGACACACTACCGGCTTATTAACAACTTGCTAATTAGCCAAAGTCTTACACCTATGTTCCGCGGGACTCGGGACAAGTTTCCCGGGACTCTAAAGCGTCCGGAAATTAGCAAGATTCTCGATACAGAGCAGAGTCTGTGCTGTGTCAGGGGAGCAAGTTTCAGATCTAATACTTGTCCTAATGTGTACGGAGCTAACAAATCGACACGTGGTGAGCTAAGTTTATCGTGACTAATGTATGTCTGTTTTCTTTTTGTTTGTTACTTAGTACCACAAATTGTACTAGGTACAATGTGAGGAGATACTAAGTCAAAGACAAATACGAGTCTTTTGAACCGAGAAATCTACTGCTCTTGAACAGAAAGCTACGTCGCCGTCGTACAAACACTTCTTGCTGAATTTCAAAATGAAACATGTTATTTCATACATAGTCAAGCACGGGTTTACGAAATATTTCTTATATACGCTCGATGCCAAAATGACAAATGAAATTCGCGAAACGTCTTTCCTAGAGGCTGCGCTGCGAAGTATATTTAATCTGTCAGTGATTGACAGCTGAAGCTTGTTTTTCGTTAACAAATACTTTGTCAGAATACGAATAAAAAATGTCATATAATATTATTGACCTTCCAAGTCCTAAATCAAGACAAATAAAGCCTTATGTATCTAAACATGTATAGAAATATTGAAGTAGGTATCAATGCGAAGAGTTCGGGCGCCATCTTCATCAAAGTTATCCAATAAATTATGTGAGATAAACGCAACACAACACAAACACTATACACGGATATCATAATCAATCGAAGGTAACACGATAGGACGATCTGTGTTGCGTATCCTCCACAGTATCACATTGTCGGCCGGTATGGAGCGCACGCGTTAGGCGAACGTAAACACCACTGATGTTTGGAATAAATTATTCACTGTGTTATGGTACCCTGGTAGTGAACATTCAACATACATGACGTGGAGGTGTCGGGGGCCGCGGAAACGCGAGACGCGTACAGGCGCCGGGGCGGGCGGCCGATCACTGAAACGTCCCGGGCGCGCGTCGCCCCGCGCCCCCTGCAGCCCCCGCTACTGAAACTCTCAATTATTTTATTGGGAAAGCTAATGAGACGAGAGCCATCCACAGGACTGCTGTCCGTTATTCCCATGGTTACCGGCAAATAAAACATCGTTAGGATTACACGGTAATTCGCTCGTATTGGCGGCGTAGTCAATTTCGGAGCTTTGAGTATATTTAAATAATATTTGAGTTCACAGACTGCGGATTAACGAAATTGCTACATATGTATTAATGTACATAAAAGGCAGCGTCGAATTTTAAATAAACATCAAAGCCCCGGAGTTATTGGAGTAGACATTTCATAAGACTCGGAATGTCTTTTCAATCTGCGTTCGTCGCAGTCGGGGTGTACTTTTAAAAGTCCCCGAACTTATTCGGTGTCCTTCGGCGGCAGTTTCCTCCTTATTTGCGTAATGTGGACGTGTGCCGGGAATAACAATCTTGTCCTAATTGATAGTCGGCGCGCTCGAGGACACGGGGATATGAGGAGATCTGCAAAACTGTGCAGGTGTCGCTATGGGCGTCGCGTTGTAAAGCCCTTTTCTTAGTATGAAGCGAATCTTGAGACAAATTCAAAATTCCATATTCCCATAATGTTTGCAACTGAACGCGATAGAACCTTCCCAGAATCAGCTCTGCTTGCCCCTCAGTATCAATTTACAATCAAATTGGTTTACTTTTTGTAAGAATCCTATTTACTCTCTAAAAGCCTTCGTCGAAGTCATTCAATTGTGATGTGACGAATTTTTGACTTTAGCGAGAACGATTGCCATTTGACCTCGGCAGCCCGCAGGGAAATCAGATGCTCGCAATACGCGCAATCAATGCACGGGTGGACGGTGATTCTGTTTCATTACGAGCTATGTTTCGGGTCTGATGTAATTTCTGCTTCGTCTCTTGGATTCTCGTGTAGATTCTGATGCGGTAGTCTCTTCTCAAACCCACATAATCCAACCCAACTACTACTATTTTAATTATCAGAACATTATTTGTTAATGGCATCATTTAGAAGTCTCACCCTCCCCTAAGGGGCGTGGTGGGGTTTAGATAAGACCAGGAAGTACAACAAACAGTGAGTCAACTTATACACAAAACATTCACAGAGCTCGGACAATCTAAATTGTTCGGGGACATCCGAGGAATTCAGGGATTCGCAGTCAGCGAATAAAAAAGAAATTTGGGTAGGCAACAAAAGACAATAGCAAATGGTCACTCCTGCGAGACAACATGTTTGAAGTAGGGTAGGCTGGCATAAAATACGGCCCTTCGGGTCACTCCTGTTCAGCTATCATTTAGTTTCAGACCACGTGTAACATGTTTGACATACCTGCATTTAACTGGCAGATAACGATCCTACTTTTCTAGTGACTTCTATCCTTCACAAAATTATGTGTAATTCTGTAAGTTGGTTTATACAAACAGTTTTACCTGTTAATATTTTAAAAACTAGATGAGGCTGGTACAACGGAACATCATACAATTTTTATTCCCATAAAGTTAGTACACGTAAATATACAAATCTTCTACCTATAAAAATCTCTAGGATGGCAATGAGCTATGTTCCAAAGAATTATTTGAGCTATGTCTGATAGTAATCAACTGAGGATTACAGAAGCACACACCAGCACCAGTTTACCCTTGCAAGGGGCATAGAGGTGTGACAATATGTTACCACAGAAGATACATTAACCACATGCCAACAACATTCCGTCAGACCACAGCAGTAAGAACGTGGGCCGGGCAGCCTTAATCAATGAAGACAAACACTACTCTCATTTGTGAATCGGGTCGAGTTGGTTTAGCGAAGTCATCACTCATTATCTTGAGTCTGTCTTTAGCCTAAATACATGATTCGCTAAAACTTACTTTGGAAGTAAACGCAATAAAGGTAATGCTCGTGCTTGGTTTATGACGGCATCGTAAAACTTCTATGGCATTGCTGTATCTTTTTTTGAATATCTTCGTTGGAATGTACAAAATAAGATACTTCTAGGAAAGTTATCTTAGATTTTATCCACAAACCATAAAATCCAACAAGTGCATCATCAAACTTCATCAAGTGCAAATTCGCAAAAAGTCAGATTGATATCAGCGTTTTTGAACGCGAGTTAAAAGAACGAAGTATACGTATTATGGTTATGGGAAATATGATGAAAATTCAATATCTCAACATCAGGGGTTGAAACCTGATCAGATTCCGTTAATATCAGGAAGTCGTATAAAGTCTACCTTTTCGCGAATATCAAAATGAAGTCGGTTAATAAAGATAAATCAATGTTCCGCCCGGAAGTTCATCCGAACGCTTCAGCTTCAGCAACAATGTTAATTTCAG
Source organism: Amphipoea lucens (assembly GCA_947508005.1). Classification (NCBI taxonomy): domain Eukaryota; kingdom Metazoa; phylum Arthropoda; class Insecta; order Lepidoptera; family Noctuidae; genus Amphipoea; species Amphipoea lucens. The sequence continues at coordinate 24,903,301 of OX382357.1, forward strand.
TTGTAAGATGACCTCTGTCCTACATTGTTGACATATCTATAATATGGACACCATCAGATATTTTCTTTCACTTGTCTTATGAGCCCCACGTGAGATTAAGGTGTGACTACTCATTACCGAATACCAAGAGGCAGTAAGGTACAACTAAACGGAATAGTAAATAGTGTGTACAATTATGGGCAATGTGATAGTTACTCACGCGGTGCAGGGCAGGAGCCAGGCGGCAGGCCGGTGCTACACTGGTGGATTCATTTACGACGACCAAGGAGAAGTCTTGTAGTATAATTAACTGACACATGGACAAAATTGGCTTTTTCCTTTTTAGGGCGTGCGAAGTAAGTGACATTCAACGTTAGGTTGGTACTTACGAAGTCTACTAAACAAATATAAAATAAACCGTTTGGAGCATTTGGCTAATAAAATAAATTTCTACAGCATAGGTATTGGAACTCAAATGGACAAGGTTATCGTCATTTGCTCTACAAAATTTCGATCGCGAAGCACTTGGATTATAACTGGGAATTAGAAGCTTTAGTCATCAAAGGTTAACTAGGTATACTATCTTTAGGTAGGACGGGTTGCGTCCTAGACTAGATAGAGGTATTGATAGGATTAGATAATCCGTTTATAACGAGAAACTCATTAGTTATGGAACTTCATAGGTTATGTACAGTAGGTACTGTGACGATTACGCCACGGGGGTCGTAGCAACGGACGTGCTGACGACAAATAACTAAAAGGCGTTAAGCTTTGTATAGCATTTATTGCTTAAGAGAAGCTTATCGTACAACGGCAAATTCAACACCGCTTATAAAATAAGAAAAAACACTAACAGAATATTTGACACACGCTTGAACGTTCGAATGGAACATACCTTCAAAAATAACCAGCCTGTCCTGTAAAGAGGTGTGGCTTTACAGCCAGTCTCCACAGTACCTACTGTAGGATTTCCACTCAGCACTCGCAAGTCTAGTTATAGACTACTGATTCAATACGATGGACAGCTTCTTTCTAAATAAAAACATTGGTACGTTCTTCCATCACTAATATGCGACTGCCATCCCTAAAAGATATTCTTGCACCTTCTTTCATTTTTACCAGCTTTATGTAGTCCAGGGTATCGAATAATTTACTGCCATTGTAGGTAATTCTCAGGACGTAACGTGTAATCTACCGGCCACTGTTCGCAGAATGTATGTGGAGCATAGCTATAGTACTGCGTACATTGCCGGCCAGCGACAATGGGGCACAAAGCCAAAGGAGGATTATGTGAAGGATTACACACACACACACGCATACACATACCACGACCGAATAGCTGGACACCTCCGCTCCGTACTGTGTGAGGCGGAATTATGTACGTAGTCAAATGGATTTATTGATGTATAAAACTGTTTATACGATTGTTCTATGGGTAATGGTAATGAAGAACACTCAATGTCATACAAGCTTAACTCTGAAGTAGAAATCGGTAGGTACTTTATATTAAGCGTTCACAATTTGATACTTTCGCATCGCGTGATGAAGACACATTTGTCGATATATGACATCATCATCTCCGTAACACATTCACACACATTTCCCCTGTAATCGATAACTTGATAGCATAATCTGCTTTACTTGGCGTGCACACCGGCGCTGATCAGCTTACCTTTGTGTCACCCGTTTGTGATACGACCTTAACTTGCATGAATGAATCCATTTTCAATTTAACAACAATTTCAATATCGTACATGTAACAAGTAAGTATATATCCAAAGAGGACTAAAGAAATCTTCGCTTTCTCAGTTCAATGGAGCAAAGAGGACGCATCACAATCGTAAAGACGCGCCCTATAAAATAGTTTCTGCGTATTGTAGGTACCGGCTATACGTCAGACATGAAAGGAGATTTGGATCCAATAGATTGTACATGTATTAATGTAAATAACATTAGATCAAAGGAACTTTTTTATGTGGGTAGCGTTTGACATGCTTGCCAAGTTTTATTAAGTTTCAGTGAAACCGCAAACGAAGTTACAAATGCAAAATGAAAGGGCCGATGCTAAAGTTATTTATATCAAAGTGCTCATAATAAGGTGTTTCAGAAGAAAAGTGAGTTCTGAATGGTTGTAAACCTCGTTGGAACTAATCAAGAGCGCCCACTTTTCACGGCCTCGTGGAGTTTGGAAAGTTCCGCTCACAAAGCTCGTCTATTTAACTGACACATTTCTGCAACGAACACCACGCCCCGCATCGCTCGACAAACTTATATTTTACACCAAAAAATACCCTCACTTAGCCACTACCAAGGAGATTAAATACAAATTGATTCGCGATTGATTTCGGGCCTGCAGATTTAAGTTTGATAGGGAGTTAATTCGACGTCTAATTGCAGGCGCGAGTCAGGTCTCCCGAGTTGTTTAACTTGACAGTTATAAGAAATAGCGGATCATTCGGTTGTACTGCTGTTGAACTTCAATGAAATATACATATTATAATGAATCGGGTAGAAACTAAACTAAATGGTTGGTTTTAATTAAATAAAATAAAAAGAGTCCGTGTCAGCCGCGAGAGTTGCACAACTTTAATCCGTCAGTCAAGTGGCGGTCGGAATTTGTAACGTCTTCCACACTTCGCGAAAGATCCTTCATTTTAAATATGAAGGCTCCCCGAGTGCCTCTACACAATTTATCTACGTGAGTGAATTTTATAAATTCGTTCATAACTCATAACTTTCGAGTGGTGTTACGGGTAATCCTCGACGCCTTTATGTGACTATTAAAAGATACGCCAACTTGGTTTAGTTTCAATTTCGCGATAAAATTCTAAAATTCGTACGCATTAAGCGATTAATTAATTTTACATCAGCTCTTCTCTGGCTATTTTAACAAGTTTATTAATTTTCTTGTGCGTTAGTTAAATAGTTGATATAAAATAGCTAGGTAAATAGTTACCAGCGCAATTCTGGTAACAAGTAATATCATCTTCCAAACAATATAAGCTCAAATTAAACAGTTTTTATACAAGTTCTTATTAAGAGAGTCTGGCACGTCTGGAACGTGAGTAGTCTACCTACCTACTATTGTTTCATAGAGCTTTTATTTCTACTAACTTTTAGAAAAGAAAATTCAAGTAGATAATAAGGCTTTATTAAGCAAAATAAACATAGATGAGATTTCACGTAGGTGTTCCTCTAAAATTCAACACGTAGAATATGATAATACCATCTCAGAATTTTTATTAGGTAGGTACCTATCTAAAATGCGTCGTGGGCCCGCGACCTTGTTGCCGGGTGGTTTAAACCCCAGAGACTGGACGACAAAGACACCGGCGGGCGACCACACGCGGCCCTTGGGCATAAAGGACGCCTAATCCACTTAGGGCATCCTGGCGCGTTTCACAGGCCAGTTCATTATGCGCCATAATTTATTTATTAAATAATCATTTTTGCTTTGCGAACCTGGTAACTTTGGCGAAGTTATCCACATTTACCAAAATAAATAAATAATGAGGGAGTACATTACAATTATATTTAATGTTTAAAATAAGGATTGTGACAGCTCCGAAACCAGCGTCGCATTTTATGTTAATATTTAATCAAAGAATCGCCCGCGAAATACCTCCGAGACGACTGAACCTTTCTTTGTACTAACTTACGACTATTTCCTTTGTACATCTGACATTGAATTACAATATTGGTTTGAATGTTAAGAAGAAATGCGGTCGGAGAGACTTTTTGAAAAAGCCTTAGGAAAAAGTCATAGATAATTGGTGATTTGGCTCTCGCCTATTTTCTCCTCCAATATTGGGCCAATTTAAAAAATATTCATAAACAGAATAAGAAGGATATATTGTCCATATGTTTTTCTTTTTTCATGAATAGTTGTCATGTACACTAGGCCTCTGTTGACAGCGGCAATTTTGAGCATTTTTTGAGGGTTTTAGTGCTTATAGAAATAATGTATCATCAAAAAGGAAAACATAGGAACACAATATAAATATCCTTCTTATTATGTTTATGAAATATCTTTTAAATTGGTCCAATATTGGAGGAGAGAATAGGCGAGAACCGAATCTCGAATTATGACTTATTACTTAGGCTTTTTCAAAAAGTCTCTCGACCGCATTTCCTCTTAAGCATGATTGGATAACATAGTGTAGATTTCTTCTTTAATTATTATGGTATAATATATGTATTATGTACTTACCTATTCATTTATTTGTATTTTACTGAAATGATTCGAAGAAAAATAAAAGTACGTATGTTGGCCCTGCTGAAGTAAAATTAAAACTTGGATTGAATTTCGATTCCTAACAATGGGTGGGTCGTTTCTTCTGCTACGACGCAAACCAATGTGCGCTGGGTTGAAAAGAACCGAGCGTGCGCCGCTGCCGCGTGCAGTGGCCGAAGTTACGAGCGAGTGAGGGAGGGAGCGAGCGAAACCATACATCACTTTATTTTAATTAAAAGGCAGCGTGTAACCTGAGCCTTCGGGAAAATAGGCGTGTTGTGATGTTGGCTGTGTTCACGTGTTCCTACTCAGTTTAGTTGCTTTGTCCTAATTGAAGGATCGTACACCCCCAACAAGAATAATGTACCCAGGATTTTGTAATATCTTGATTTTAAAAGAGTGTCCATGGAGTTTCTTGCCCGTTCTTCTCCATAGAGATCTACGCTTTGGAATGGGCACCTAGATTCAACTTTCTGACCAACTGACCGACTACTTAATTTTGACAATTCAAAAGTGCCTGTAATGGTTTAATTGAAATAAATGCTTTGGATTTGAGTTTGATATTTTAAAACAAAAACATAAAACTAGTGAAGTCAAATTGAAGTTGGCTGTTGCCTTATTTAATAATTACTATAATTAGGTTCTTTGTTTGTCTCCCGTTCGTTGAAAATTCTCACCAAAAAACACGAACTTGTTTTTGCGCTGAAGTTCATACGTAGAAACGCTCTTAAATTACACCAAATAGTAAAGTCGAAGCTAAAGTCGCCAAAAGCTGAGCAAACTTAAATTGGATCTCTCAAGTCCGTACTTCGTTTACGATCGACCAGGAGAGCAGAAAAAACTGTACAATTAATGCACAGCTGGAAAATTGGATATTGATTCCTAGAAACGAATAACTTAGATATTTTTACGAAATGAGAGGTTTGTTTATTGAAGTAATAGATAATATAGAGTTATTTAATATCGGAGTAAGTATAAAAGTATCCTAATTCAATATCATAAAACCATTAAGAATTTCAAATCACTTACTCCTCAAACCAAATCGATAATAGTAGATTGTAAAACTAAGGCATAAAAGAAGCTATTTTACCCCGAGACGTTATATCCATGCGAGGCGAGGGTGGATAGTAGGGCTAGCAATCCGGATATCCGGATATCCGTACTATCCGGATATCCGCCGATTTTCAAATCCGGATTTGACTTGCATAATTATCCGGATTTTACGGATATTACGGATAGTTGTATTTCTCTTTTAAATATTAAATAAAAAGTTGTTAAACACATGAGTGTTATTGCGTTATATTATTTTAATATAGTTAATCACTTGCAATTATTTACTTACTTCACAAATCACAATAATTCAATCTAGTGACAGAGATCATAACAACATTGTACACTTGTTAACTTTATGTTAAACTCCCTACTGCATGCATTTGCAATATTGTATCGTATTGTTTCGCAAGTACGGTCGCTTCTCACTTAAACCAGTCTTTTTTTCTAAACTTTTCACCCACGCTGAGCCCCTCATTGTTATTATCAACCGGTGGCGTCCCGGCCCTTCGCACACTCATAAACAAGTTGTATTCCATGTAGAGAGGTGTTGTGTTGTGTTTGTGTAAAAAGCCAATGCAGTCAGATGTAATCATGTAAGTAACTTTGATTCTTCACTTTCGCTATCGCTGTTAATAGTAATGTACGTACTCGTATAGTGTAATCTATAATACTTAAAATTAAATAGGGCTTTTCTTTGTTTACAGATTATTCTGATCAAAAATATTAAGTTAAGCTAAAAATGGCATCCAAAACTCAATTTTTGAATACAAAAAATGTTCGCAAATGAAGAACTCAGTCTGGCAGCATTTTAAACGCAGTGTTGATGGTGCTCAGGCACAATGCAATGTTTGCAAACAAGTTTTTAAAATCGCAGGATCGACATCATCTTTACATAATCACCTTCGATTAAAACATTCAATTAATGTTAAAAATCAAAGCACTTCAATACCAGAAGGCACATCGACTGGCCTGCCAAGTAGTTCGATTACTATGACAACACAAGCATCCACGTCTCATTCTGAAGAAAATGTGATACCAAATAAAAAAGCTAAAATAGTTGATTATTTTAAGTCTGATGAGCACGAGAGTATGGAAGTGATGATTTCTAAATTGGCAGCTCTAGACGGATTTGCATTCAGTGCTTTCTGTACATCTCAAACATTGCGTAAACTTTTTTTAAAAGTGGGTTAAAATTACCACAATCACCCCACACAATTAAAAAGATTGTTTTAAATCATTGTGAAGAATTAAAGGTAGACCTAAAGATAGAATTGGACCGATTGAAATCGAGAGAATGCAATTTTGCAGTAAGTCTAGATGAATGGACATCAGTTCAAAATAAAAGATTTATGAACATAAATATACATTCGACACAGTTTAAAAACAAATCATTTAGAAAGGAGATGGCAGTTTTTGGCATTGGTAATTTTGGAAAGGTACAGAATTCAAAGCTATTTAAAAAAAAAGCGCTTATTTTTATGTATTGATAGCCAGATTAACTTTATTATTGAGAATTGGGATTAAATCTCGTTAAATATGAGTAAGTTGAGCAGCCGGAAACAAGGCTTTTTGGGCTTGTTATACTATATGACAGTGTTGTCATGGTAAACAAACAAACATGACTCTTTAGAAGATGACCACAGAGTACTTTTTGATAGACTAAGATGACACACAAAACTTCACAAGTCACATTCGCTCGCTCGCTACTATTTTGTGCTGGTGTGAATGATTTGTGCGCCCAAAGTTTTACGTGGATTTTTACAACGACCTGGCTTGCTTTTGGATTTCGAAGACTCCTACCTTTCTGAACGACTGTTGCTAGACTTGGACCTCGACGTTTCCTATATGCTTAGATTATTATTTTCTCCTTTATTTAACTATATACATATAAATTATATTTTTAAATATTAGTATAAAAAATATATAAAACATTTAAAAATATAAAAAATAGTAGCCCACCGGTATCGGGAACAGGGTCCAAGCTACCGGCGGTCAGGGCTCCAGAGAGAGGAACCTCCTGACAATGCGAGCCGTGTCCAGAAGTACCGCTTTCTGAATCAAGCCCTTGATCCAGCTGCCCAACGTGAGCCTCCTCAGGTGTTGGTCGAGGCTCTTGGCAATCAATCCATTGGCTGTGACGACTATCGGCACAATGATTGCTGAGTCAACATCCCACATGTCGACAACCTCGCGAGCCAAGTCAAGATACTTTATTTGTTTATCTTTTTCGGCTTTCACGAGGTTCTCATCATGCGGGACGGTTATGTCAACAATCATTGCGCGCCGCTCTAATCGATCCATCACCACTATATCAGGCTTATTGGCAACAATAGTCCTGTCAGTGATGATGGATCGATCCCAGTACAATGTGATATTTCCATTTTCGAGAACTGGGTCGGGCACATACCTGTAGTACGGCACCTCCGATTCCACAAGGCTGTATTTCAGAGCAAGTTGCTGATGGATTATCCTGGCTACAAGGTTGTGTCTATGCAAGTACTCTCCGTTAGCTAGACGAGAACACCCGGAGATAATATGCCTGATTGATTCTCCCGGCCGGTGGCATGCCCGACAGATGTCAACCGTGCCGTCTTTCACAATAAATCTCCGGTAATTGTTCGTCATCACAACTTCGTCCATAATTGCACAGACAAAACCTTCGGTTTCTCCAAAGAGATCACCGCAACGTAGCCAGGCTACGGACGCTAGTAGGTCTACATCGGGTCCATGAAGGGCCCGGAAAAAGCGTCCGTGAAGCTCCTTACTCTGCCATACCTCCATGCGATCATTAGTGTCAAGCACTACTGGTTTGCGCCAGTTCTCTTTAGCCAAGGAGAGCGGGGTGAGGCCCTTGTCCACTATGACTACATCTCGATGCATCCCCACGTCGGTTTCTTGGAAGTATTCCCTGAGATTGCATATCTCGCGATTGTGGAGGGTCTTAGCGTTTAAAAACCCTCGACCTCCACACTTTCGCGGGATATACAACCTCATTACCGATGACCGTGGGTGATGCATTCGATTTGCAGTCAACAGTGTACGGACCCTCCTATCCAGGGCGTCGAGTTCGGTTTGAGTCCATTTGAGTATGCCAAAAGAGTACATCAAAACCGGCATGACCCAACCGTTGAAGGCGCGCACCTTGTTTCCGCCTGATAGAAGACTATTAAGTACTTTTTTCAGGCGGCCATTATTATTATTCAGATTATTATTTTATTACTATTCTTATTGATTATTATTATTCCTATTATAATATGCTTAGATTCCGATAAGTGAGTCTCTAGTCTCCTGAGTTTTCTGTGACTACTGAGTTTAATTAAAACTGACCGAGTACCTACACTTGAAACTGTTATTAGGTCTATGATCAGTGGGTAAATCATTGAACTAAACAAACTTCAACAAGTAGTTATTTATCATTTTTGAAGTCATTACAAAGCATAATTAGCAATATGTTATGCATACAATAAACATTTATGCGTTAAAATAGTAATAGAGGTAAAATAACCTATTAAAGTACAAACATTAATGAACTTAACCTCACTTTTACAAAAATTTAGATTTCTCTTTAACCCCATTGTTATTATTTTTTATTTATTTTTTTAACAAAAGTTCATAATATTCCCTTTCAAACCATGCCACTTTTATTTCTGTGGAAACTAAAAAAGTTTAATGCCAGCGTTCTATGAACTTCTGCCATTCTCCTTTAGGACTCTCGTTGATGACAGGCAAAGGTACGGCGGATAATTGCCTTAACCTTCTCAAATCAAAGTCGACACAGTATGGTCTGTCACTGAACGATGATGTTATTTGCCTGGTAACAGATGGCGCTTCGGTGATGTGTGCTCTAGGAAAAAAAACACCAGTGTACGACCAATTGTGTTATGCACACGGGATTCAGCTTGGAGTTCTAGACGTTCTGTATAATAAAAAAGAGCCAGCTGTTGTCATACAAGACAATACTGATAATGATGACAGTACAGAAGATGTAGATGAACAAGAAATTGAAGACTCCGATGGTGAAGAAGGTTTTATTGTAGCTACAAGTAATATACATGCAACCGGTTGTAGAACTGAAGTTTGTTTAAGAAACCAAGATTATAACGAAATAATAAAAAGAGTTAGAAATTACTTAAAATATTGGTATAGTTTCTTATTTCTTTGTCATTTTGCTTGAGAGACTGATTAAAAAGTGTAACAAAAGCTTACTAGTTTTATTTATAATAAAAACTAAAAAATATCCGTATTATCCGGATAATCCGGATAGTAAAATATTAATATCCGTACTATCCGGATAGTAAAAATGAACGGATATTGCAAGCCCTAGTGGATAGTTAAGTCGAGGGGTAAAATGGCTCGTTTATGCCTGAGTTATACACTCTGCTTTTCACTTCGATTGCGAGAAAATGAAACAGGCATAAAGTATACAGTACATAATTAATCAAAAATGTTGCAAAGCATAGCTAATTCCCGCCACCACAGATAATACCGCCATGAAACTTTTTAAAAATTTTTGAAGTGAAAACTTCTTTAGCGGCGTTGCACACTTTTTGTAATGCGTAAAAAATGTTAAACTCGCGTCAGGACATCGCGTGAGGACACGTGACCGTCAGGAGAGATCCCCCCCCCCCCCTCTCTTTCTACGGCGGCGCCAACCGAAGTGAACCAAGTGACACACGACAATGGATGGATGGATCGATGGATGGATGGATGGATCGATGGATGGATGGATAGATCGATGGATGGATCGATGGATGGATCGATGGATGGATCGATGGATCGACGGATGGATCGATGGTTCGATGGATGGATCGATGGATGGATCGATGGATCGATCGATGGATCGATGAATGGATCGATGGATGGATCGATGGATCGATGGATGGATCGATGGATGGATTTTTTATTTATTTATTCGTGTATACAACATTATTTTTAGTATATGCGAAACCTGAATATAGTTTGTTCAGAATAAGTAACTGAATCGATTCCAATAATTTTCACCCCATGTTATATTTTGGCCCAAAAATATTTAAAAAAGGTTAATAGTTGGACACCCCGAGTATATTATACTGTGCCCCGAGGAGCGACTAAGTAGGTAGTTATCTACCATACGCGCACAATGGCGCGGCGCCGGCGCACAGCGAGCGGGGCGACCGGGGCGGGGGTGCAGCAACCTCAGTCACCCGGGTACCACTGGTTGGCGCGCACGTGTCGCGTGGGTCCAACTGCATAATCGCGAGCGCGCGGCCGCCGCGGGCCTTGTTGTGTTTCGGTTGATCGTGTACTTACCTATCGTATGTAAAAAGTGTCGTGTAACCATGACTTTCTCATACACAAACGTCCAGTACACAGAAACAACGATAACAGTGATAACGTATCCCTGGCAGTGCAGCGGTACGAGGAGCAATCAGAGTATCATGGAACACAATGCTTTGCCGTGATGATTAACATTTTTAAACACGCCAAGATGGTTAATTGTAGAAAGTTATTATTTGTACCTACAGCCTGCTGTGGTTAAGTAATGCGATGTTTAACACTTTTCATCCACTTTGAACTTGAAGTGGTTGAAATAAGGTGCAACAAATCGCATTGACTACATTGTATCACTTACGGCTTACGAATAAGTAATTACTTATTCGTAGCTTACGGCTGCATTTATTTACGAATAAAGTACATTATAATAACTACCTACACTTGACCATTACGACAGTCCAAAGCCTGCAAGTGTGATGGAAAATGTTATCACCCGTTAATTACAATACAATCGCCGCGCGGTACGTTTAGGCACGCGGTGCCTATGATTTCGTACGGACAAACAGGTAACATAACAAGCTTATAACTTGGTGATTATTCATGATACAGTTTTGAAATTTTGTACATAGATTCTTTACATAAAAATACTAGACACGTGTTTCGGGTTTCGCATATACTAAAAATAATGTTGTATAAAGTGTTTAAAATATGGAAATTGAACAAAGTGCATCTATTAATGAAAAAAGTGACGCAGAAATAGTGAAAAAAATGAGTTATATTAATTCAATTAATAATTGATTTATTTCAACGTTAATATTCAAGTTTTCACTTCTGCCGGCACTCCCGGAGTGCAACCCGTCTTTTTTTACTTCAACATGTGTCATTCGACTTGGGTACTTCATACTGCCAAGTCATAAAAACGTTTCTTTGCGTTTTTAAATAATACATGACAACTATTTTACCTGATTTTATTAAATTAACGATGGAAAACACGGAAGTGGTATAAATTAAAGAAAATGAAATAAACCACGACTTTAATCTGCGAAGTTTTATTGTGCGTGTGGCTGTTGGGCATGATTACCTTAGTCTCAGAAAAAAAAATTACTTTATGTACTAGAACATAAAAAGCAATTTTATGTCGCCTAAGCACAACATAAAGACGAACTTTAAGAGCATGAGAAGTGAAAATGTTTTTTTTATGTAAGCTGAATTGACCAACTGCGCATACAAAATTGGCGACTCAAGTACTAAGTAAATACGGAACCGAGGAAATGCTGACCCAAAGGACGTCTACACTCTGTTACACGTTGCATTTCGCGAGCATGTGCGGCGACACAAAGGACTGTCAACCATGTAAACTAGTGTTAGAGACGGCGGCGAACTTAATATATCCAACTATCTGCAAATGTGCGCACGATTGCCTGTCACAGACAAGACAGCCGAGTTTCTTGGCTGCAGTGCAATCTAGTTAATTAAACTTAATAACTGGGGCCTACTTTGTTTTTGTACGACTGGTACTGCATGGAGCTTTGTGGAGAGAAGTAACTTTAGTGTTTTGTTTCTTAATTTTGTGGGTTACAGTCCAGGATTTTGGCAGTAGCACTCAAAACCTAGTGCAATAGTAACGGATGCCAGTCAAAGGCTCAATCTGCATATGTAGTGACTTAGTGAGTGAGATATTTTGGCTTGTGTGAAACGATATCATGTAGTAATCTACATACCTACGTTAATCTCTTTGTTCATAATTCTGATAAAATCTATAATAAATATTTTAGTAATTTAGGTTACTCGAAAATTAGACAGGTGTGTTGTTTAAATAAACCCACAAATTATAAGATTCACTGAATATCAACATTATTTTGATAAACTCCACCAGTAATTTTGTATTAATTACGATCAGCGAAAATTAAAATGAGTACTAACTTTGGCGAACAACCAACCAACGAGGACGTGGTTTATTATTCAATGAAATAGAATAGACATTTATTTTGCAAATATGGTTAATACATAATAGGTGTTAAAAAATTCATTAAAGCTCAGCCATATTTCACCATTCCGGCATGCAACATTTATATTATTAAAATATGCACTTAAGTTTAGCCAAAAGCCAGTAGGCCAGATCCAGTAGGCCAGTAGGAATTGGTCTGGATTGATATCCAGAGCAATTCAGGCAATTAGAAACTCAATCACACTGTAGTACGTTTTATCTATCAAAAACTCACGCACTCTACTCTTGCGGCTGATAGTATGTCATGCTCACACAAATGTCTCGCTGACGGTGGCGTGTGTGTTGCATCATTTAGCATGGTTGAGCTAAATGATGCTGATCTATGCGTCATGTTCGTGAACGGGCGCCGTCAGTCGGGGCTGGTCATCTCTTAGCTGCCTCGGCTAATTTTTAATTATTTTATTTTTGTATTGTTGTTTTTTTACTATTTGCTGTACCTACTCTGGACGCTTTTATCGCGTACGTCTTTTTATTTCTACATCGTTTTCACATATAATTATAAATTCAACATTTATGATGTAACTAATATTTTTGTAAAAATATAATTTAAAAGAGTGTCCATGGAGTTTCTTGCCCGTTCTTCTCCATAGGTACCTACGCCTTGGAATGGGCAACTAGATCCATATTTTCTGACTGACTAACTTCTTGACAATTCAAAAGTACCTGTAAATGGTTTAATTGAAATGAATGCTTCGAGTTTGAGTTCTTAAGGTGCCACTAGTCGATTATTTTCCATACAAATGTCGGGAGAGTATTACTCCACTGTTTTTTGACATTGTGCATCCAAAGTTAAATATGATATCGTTTTGTCTTATTATTAATTTTGTCTGTACGGTAACAAAATAGTAAAATAAAAAGCCATTAAAAAGTTATGAACCAACAAATATTCGTTTTTCTTGCTATTTTTAACGTAACTTAGGGTGTAAATAAGTAAGAAAAGAACTGTAAAATCTTCAAAACGCAGTCGGTAACGCCAACGCTCGGTTATAGAAGAGTTCAATAAAATTTATTTGTAATAGATTTATGCAGTGGTTTTTATCATAAAACTCGATTTTCCAAAGCACTTTTCGAATTTTTTTAAGCGCCTTTCAGTTCTGAACAGTGTTTCTGTGCGTGAGAACTAGACGTTGCGCGTGTAGAGTAGCGTCTAACTGGTCATCACTGATACTAGCTCTGTCAGACACGAAGCCAGGTGAGACAACCACTTGGTAATTTATTGTAAGCAATTGGGGCCATAACCACTTCTGCGCGCCAAAGTAGTTTGGCACGTTAATTGACATTATTTACTATTATTACGCCTATTTCTTGGAAATACATCAGCCAGACCTTTAAAAAGGCCTGGGATTTTGTTTTTACAAAGATACTTCGAAAATATAAATAGGTACAAGGAAGTGTCAAGACGTTTTACTGCTTAAAATAAGGCTTGCAACTGTCTGTTTTTTAAGGCCCAAAAAAGATGTCTCCGATCTAGGTTTAACCTAGATCGGAGACATCTTTTTTGGGCCTTAAATGCTACGTAAAAAATCCATTCCATCATTCAAATAACTGATGGCACTCGGAAAGCTGCCACGCTTAAATGGAATTGGGCTGAACACATCTGCCGCATGTCAGACGATCAGTGGGCCAAACTTACGACCCAGTGGGTCCCGCTTAATGGCAAACGACATCGCGGCAGGCCCAGACGGAGAGTGTTGGATGAACTGGATTCCTTTGATAAAGATTGGCAACTCTGAACAGAGAGATGTGGAAAAAGAGTAGGGAGGCCTTTGCCCAGCAGTGGGAAATTAAGGGCTAAAAAAATGCTGTGTCTTTATCAGTCGAGTTTTCCCAGAAAATGATATCGTAACGTAATAGAGATCCAACTATGCCGTGGTACTAAGCCGTAAGAAGTGTGGTATCTACTATGGAGGGTAATCTATATATACTCGTAAGACATACCTATGCAGATGACTTAATTTTTTACACAGTATATCTATATGTCCTCTCCAATTTAAATTGTAATCTATCTGTAATCCCAAAAATTTAGTATTATTTGTTTCGTCAATATAGTCATTTTTGTAATGTATATGAAAATTAGTTGCGCCGGGCATACGTTGTCTGAAGTAATAGGAAGCTTCGTTGCTCAGTCTTGTTTATTTATCCAAATATATACTTAAATATACTTACTGGCTAACTGCAAACATGACGGCGTAATTTAAAGGGACTATTAAATATACATAATGTCGATGAGGACCACAAAAGATTTGCCAAGAAAAGAAATTAATTAGCCGACGATATTAAACCTCGGATTTGAGACCCTTTTACGAATACCCAGCGAATACAGAGTACCGACCCGCCAATACCGGGGGAGAAGGAATTAAAGGCGTTTACAAGGCTGCCGATTGGATTTAATGAACAATTAGGAACCAAGTCATCTTTTATTTCTAACAGGGTTGTGAATAATATAGTCTTCTCCTTCAAATCTAGATATTTCCGCTCGTAAACACTACGTTGTGACATGCCGTGGCGACAAAAGAATTAACCTTTGCACTGCAAACCTTTGCACAGCGCTTGCCAACTGGGGCAGAAGCGTCGTGATCAAAGGAAACACTAGGTAGGCTCACCTCCTGCTGTGCTCTGAATGCCTGGTACGCAGGGCGGGAGGTCGCGCGTACTGTACGTCAGCGTATGTGGGTCACAGGGCCCCAGGGCACGTGCCATAATATGCAGTACCTGATCCATCGTGCAAAATATCTTGCTTTTTGACATTCTGTCCGACCGGCCATCCACAATAAAAAGGAATTTGATGGTTGAATATCTCCCGTATTTTCTAAAAATGTGGGTACCGACAATCTCGCAGTAGAAATACCACACATAGTATTGAGGGGGAACACAGCTAAAAAGCCTATAAACATTATATCGTTTAGTTACGTCATACATTTTCTGCCGCTGACAACATTGATGTCCGTGCAATGTGTGTTTGCAAATCCGACCAATCGATATCGTTAGAACTAACAAATAGGCACGACTAATTGGTTACAATGGACCAGTTTGGAAGAAACAAGAATGAGCTTTATAAATTGATACACCTAATAAGCGATTAATAGACTCTAGTTAAGGATTAATCAGTTCAATATTTTAGATAAGATAGAAAGATACCAAAACGATATCCCGCGCCTCCAACAAAAACATTCCTTTTGTAACTTATTTTATATCTTGAGAAAATATTCCAAAAAAGTCTATTGCATTTTTATCGTCCATCCATTTAACTAATAATATACAACACAAAACTTGTTCGGCAAGGTCGGTTATCAAAGTACAGTCTACACCCGGGAGGCCATTTAATAAAGTCGCCTGTCCTCGCCCGAGGCAATGTGACTTGAATTTATTACTATCTGTACAAAAGTAAACCTAGTATTCGAATATTCTGCCAACGAGGGCGTAGCTCAGATGGTAGAGCGCTCGCTTAGCATGCGAGAGGTACCGGGATCGATACCCGGCGCCTCCAGGTTTTTGTTATCAGACTGTGTATTATTTTGAGTCATTACAGTATCAGAGGTTATAGAAGTGCGGACCTTTCATGAAGTACAGAAAATTATCAGAAGAATGATGTTGATGCCTTCCGCGACGTGTCCTTTGAAATCGATACCTAGTTGGCGCCTGGCATGCATTCAAGTTGCAAAATCAAACTTGGTGTAAAATGTTATTATGTAATTATTTCGAATACGTTGACCTCGTTCCCGTGTTCCTTGTTCTCTGCGTTTAATTAAAACATAATTATACCGGGAGACCATAATTTGAAAGCAGCGCAGTCGCTAGTGAAACTTACTTGAGTTTTGAAAAGCGTCGCTAACAAAGCGTCTCGCTACAAGAAGGCTTGACTCTCCTCCATGTCATGACATCCTGGTGTCGCGTAATAATCCTTACTGTTTTCGTCATTACGGCAAAAATACAACACACTTTTTCATTTCAGAAAACTCGCGGCGGGCTTGCTAATTTTTCATAAGAAATTAATCTTGGATACGTGTTATACTGAATCATAATGTGAGTAATAATGTAAATGCAAAAGTAGACAGATATGAATAATAAACGATTGAATTTTGCATTGGATAGCTTTTATCCGTAGAATAAAATTGACGTCTCGACAGTTTTTGTATAGAAAAACTGTCATACCTAAGTAGTATAATTGTTAACTACACAAAATTCAGTTTCCCTTGCCCTACTGCGATGATCGGTTATAAGCTTATCAATTATTTCGTTACCCATAAGTCAGTCGTTTTTACGACAAGGAAAAACAAAGGTTCACCCTTATGGGGCGTTCCGGGGTAATATAGAATCCTGTCCGGGAAACTAATTTTAATGGTCGCAAAGGGCCTCGGGCGCATATTTTTCGGAAAAACGGGAGGGACACGAGGTCTGAAGTCCGACAAAACCGCGGCATGACATATTTGCACAATCCTATACCTATGGGTTTATAATGGGACCATGGAAGGAATTTCACAGACGTATTACTTAAAACGAGAACACCTATTCAACTACTTGACAGTAAGTTTATTACCTTTAAATAATTTACGTAGATTGAAAGAAAAAAAACAAAAACGCGCTTCAATATGTTATTAGGACATTATAGGAATAAGAACAAGCCTCGTTATGACAAAACCAATGAGCCCCAGCTTGATATGTTTTTTAGCCATTTAGAGTTCCGCAAACTACCTTCCATCGTCAAACCAGCCCGAAGGTACCATTATTAATTATATTGTCATGTTAATTACATACATTAGCAAAGTTTAAATGGGTATAACCTCAGAAAGAGGATGAAATTCAGATTCTTACATTTTCTTACAAACATACATTCAGGTCGACATAATTAAGCGTGTTAATAAATGAAAGTATGTACAATGTTTATTGGGTTTCTTCTATTTACAATTGAAATAAGACACAACATTTATTGAATTAACCGACAATTAGTTTATTTACTTTAAATAATTAATTACAAATGTTACTGTGTTTGTATCTACTACAAATCATATAAAGGTGCTTTTAGTGAGCGTTTCACATGTAACTATGATGAAACTGCCTAAATACATAACTGAATGACACAATTTATAAGTACTACTGAATGCAACTCATAACAAAATTAAACTTGCACAAGCTCTCAAAACAAGTTTACAAAAAAATTGCAACAATGGCCACAGGCAAACAAAAAAACAAAGTAACTAGTGCTGGTGTAGCATGCACAAGTACCAGGGCACCAGAGATGACAAAGAGAACAAAATACCCGCCAACTCTTGAGTGTCCTTTCACACTGTTTCGTTTGTAACTAGCGGCTGCTTTATGTTTTACATGTGCTAACTTTTTATGCAATAAAACTGAGGCAAGAAGAAATGCCTCCCTCAATTTTAAATTAGTATTTTTTTTTTATTTGTTTATCCTCACACTGGAACGCCATACGGAAATTACACCAACGGAGTAAAAAAAATCACTTCATCTGCTGCTTCCCATCCTTGCTGTGCGCGGTGGATATTCGATGTCCACCGCGCACAGCATCACGCACTCTCACGCAGCGTCAAGACATTTCTCCATACCCCCATCACTCTTTCCATAAATTGCACACATTCATTGCGAATTTTTGAAACACGATGATTTTTTAAAGTAAATACTTACTTTTAAAATTGAAAAAAACGGAAAATTTTGAGGTGTCATCCTGCCTGACAGAAGCACTCATTAGCAAAGCTTATAGTGGAAAGATGAGAATAATATATTCAAATAAACTCTATGTTACACGGTACACATCTTAAATCCATAATTATTTTGTTCAACATTGGCCGCAATCCAGAGATACAAATCAAAGATTTGCCCTCACCGTACTTACGTCGCGCGGGAAGTGTCAATCCTAAGAGAGGCGAACGTATCACGACATCACACAGACGATACGTTCTCTCGAAACAGTTCTTGACACATGGGAGAAACTTTGTTGTTTTTAAGACAACAAGCTGTAAATAATGCCCTCTTGTGTCTTCAGAAAATGTACCAAGAATTCCAAACATTCATTTCATTTCATTAAAGCTAAAGGTACTTATTACTTTTAATGTGTAATTACATGTGTGTTTCAAATTAATTAAGATTTCGGAAATAAATATTTTGACGGATGATGCCATATAACAAAAATGACGTCCATTACAACAAATGATATTGTAGTAGTTGTCAAAAAACCGGCTAAGTGCGTTTCGGACTACGCACAATGAAGGGTTCCATAGTTGGGATTATATTATCCCAAAAACAAACTTAACATTGTGGTTGAAAAATATGTTCATTTCCATATACATATTCCCATACATTGATATACGTCACGATCCTCCAACTGCAAATGAAAGATTGATATCGCAAAAAACATTGTTGTAATACTACAATTTAACGATTTTCTGTGACTTTTTTCTGTACTTGTGCTTTGAGACCTTGCTTCTTGCCAAATTTCATGATTCTAATGTACTCATTAGAATTATGTTTTTTACACAGAACCTACTTAATTTATATACCATTGAATAGATAATTTAATGGAGATTTCTGTAGTTTTCAAAAATGTATTTAATGTTGCTAAAATATTTCTAAAATAATTCCCTTCAGTCAAGTGTGAAACCTGAAAACACTGTACTTAGCTTGCGAAAAAATCAATTAATTGAATATTTTTTTTTATAGATTCGTTTCAGGAGGAACAGGAGGAGCCTTATTGAAAATGGGTCTTTTATTCAAAGTAGTTTAATTACAATTAATAAAAAACTAACTAAAATAACTATATCTATGGTTTTTATACGATCAAAATGAGCATTACGAGTCGTGCACTGTTGGACTTTCTAATTTTTTTTTTTTTTTTTTCAATATACTTGCTTCAGTTAACATGAGCCTATAGCCCAGCAAGGCTTTTGCAGAGCCCTCTGGTAACACGTTTGCGCCCTCCCTTTGCAGAGCCCTCTAGTAACAGTATTATGCTCTACCTGTGCTGAGCCCTCTAGTAACAGTATTATACACTTCCTTTGCAGTGCCCTCTAGTACCAGTTTACTACCCTCGCAAGTTCATGTTTACCAAAGCGCCGCCAGCGCCATCTCTGTATCGGACCGCGAATTACTCAGTGAAAGTAGAAAGGTTCGTTTCATTGAAGTACCCCTCTTTGCCGCAAGGGGAGCAGAGCGCAGCCTCTTTAAAACGCTCGCTTACGAAGTAGTGCGGCAAGTTTCACAGAGATGGCGCTAGTCGAACGAAAAACGAACGAAGGGTTGAATAAAGCTCTTGGAACAGCCAAATTTTAATGTTATTTTCGCATTATGAGTTCAGATTGTTTCTATATACGCGTTTCCCTATTCAAGGCAGCGAGAATTTTCTATAAATAATAGAGAATACTGGTATTCAGCTGCATGCGGTTGGACTGGAAGCCGACCCCAACATAGTTGGGAAAAGGCTAGGCAGGTGATGAATAGAGAATTCTTAATTGAAAATTTACATACTTTAAGCGACCTCCGCCCTGAAGCGGACGTAGAAAATCACAGCATAGAACTTACCTGAAAAAGAAAAACATCATCAGAAAACCGTTTATGTCCACACGTTAGATCAACTTTTACTGTGTTTCACGACAATACAATGAATCAAAAGCAAGAAGTATCCTAACTATTAATTGTTTAAGTATCTCGCATAAGTAATAAAAATGGAGTAAATGAGTATATGTAAATAAACTCGTAACCAATTCTGCATCATTTTGTGACGTTATTATGAAAAACTTAGTGAACTTAGCATGAATGTACCTACAACATGCTAGCTACATACATTATTATGATGCTTATTATGTTCAAATGATTTAAAAACATATAGTTACCCAGTAACGCAGAAACAATCAAGTGCTCAAACATATTTAGATTCAAAATGTTTTCAATGTACACTATGATAGGTTTTTACGACTCGACAAAACATCGAGATTTCTTTTGTAATGGAATTGTACACATAAATCTCCCAGAATTTTCTAAATGACGGTGAAAACCGCATCAAAATCCACTGCCTAGTTAATTAGAATGACAACGTGGTCACACGAAAGGTGACTTTGTTTTATAGATGAAAAAACACAAATACTACGGTTTCGGCGTCTATCAACCAACTGCAAATAATACAAGGACAAGGTATCACCAATCCATTCTTCCATCGGCGCTAAATAGCCATTTGCAACAAGTAAACAGTGATTTCAGCTCAATGGTCTGCTGAAATTAATCTTAATGAAAACGACTTACAGTGCAAAATTAGTCGCCGGCGTAGAGCGATATTCCTTTGAAATAAGTTGTCTTTGAGATAAACCTAAATACTGAATGGGTCCCTCGTAGTGTTGTGGCATTACCTGGATTAACGAATACGTACGGCATAATAAACTTTAACTACGTTACGTAAAGTCTAGTTTCAGTTAACGTTAGGACGTGTAGAGGAAATGTCAACGTATTTTGCTCAGTGGAATTTGAACGTTATGACGGTTTGTTTTAGGTTCAGAGGTGTTAGCACGAATATGGTAAGGTAAACGTGTGAGTTGTTTGCATAATCGCAGCGTTCCATCGGGCCAGGACAATAGCATCCATGTTTAGACCGCACTCGGCTCAAATATGAATACGGAAGTCGCCGCACGCAACCGACAATCTGCATATATTTCATAAAATTTTCACAAAGCTGAACATTCCGTCGACAAAAAATATTTAATAACAATTTGTGTAATTTACATTTGTTTCAAAGGTTCTTCACAGCGGCGCGGTATTAAAGTTCTTTTGATAAACAAACACAATAAAACAGTGAAAGTAACTTTTCATTTACATAAAAGCATCGTCAAATTAAACCGCTTAATAGCAGAGTATTTACAGCAATGGAAATGGTGCGCAGAATAAAATTAGTATATTAGTAGGCGTAAGGGCTCTAGGTAGGAAATATAAATAGGTAACTAGGCAAGAGGTATTTTGTACAGTTATCCTGATACTGAGTGATATGCTGTCCACAAAAGTGAACCTCTCCCTTGCTTATAGCTATAGGTACCTACCTATTTATTATTTCAACAGAACAATCATCGTGGACGTAAGATTCGTGATCAAATATTTCAATACTCTCGTAGTTCCATTAAAAAAACCTATTCAGAATTTGATTAGTAGAAAGTTTGAATTTCATAAGACGCCATATCCCATATATGATACTTTTCAGCAGCCATCATTTTGCAGGAAACCGGATAGGTAGGTACCTATCGTAAATCAGATAATATTTTTTCAATAGCTACAGGGACTTCGCATGTGAATTGGCAATAATGAACTTCATTATTGAAAGCCTCTTTCAGAAATGGGCTAAACGAATTGCAAATGAAATCACAGCCGAGACTTGGGGAAAATATCGAGCCTGTATTACCAATCCGGCTAAAAGATTTTTACAGCCTAACAATAGGAGTCGGGCCATTAGATTCCGAGACCCACAATCCATAATATCTTCAGATAAATCACTTGTTTGAATTGAATAGATGGGTATTAAGTTCTTAGGTTCTTACTGCCACCGAAACTAAGCATACATTCAGATTCCGTTAAACGCCGAAAAGGATTACAAAAATATGATCACGTAAAAAGAGCGTAATAAAAATAAATTAAAAGATATCACTGCTGACCTGACGCAGGACAGACTTCAGCACCATGCCGGGTGTCGTTAAAATGTATTAATACCTTTAAGGTCATGAAAAGAACTTTGACAGCTTCCACCAGCTTAACTGTTCCCTGTTTTAGCGAAGTGATAAATAATATAATTGGGTAGTGTTACTCGTACAAAGCCGTCGGCCGGACGCGTCGGGGGCTCGGGGCTCGTGGTAATCGTGGGGCTCGTTAGCGGCTTACCAGAGTCAGTTAGTGCCTACATGATTAACACGTAGCCTTTCACTTGTCTACTTGTTCCGGACTTGGGGTTTATAGATCTGCTGATCAGCCGCTAATACAGAACAGATGTTACATATTACAAGAATCTGCTATTTGACTGTATTTTTCTAATGTTTCTACGTTTTTGATAAGAATGGATATACCGATTGCAACATATTTAGGGGTCTTAAAATGAAATGGTAACGCTACATTTTATGACAACAAAGCTAACATTTGGACATTTGTTTCATCAGCCGTGTTCATCTGACGACAGTATGAAAATAACATTATTAAACTGTTCCACCGAACCGCACGTTACAAAATTTTGTTTCAGTGCGGTTAGTGGAAGTGCTCAGTTGCGGTTCGTACAAGTGCGGTTGAAATCAGTGCTCTGAGAAGAATACCTCTATTCATAAAAATATTTTCTCACAAACTATTTTTGACACAAACAGGTAATACTTGTAGGAGGTTAATTTATAAGGCCTCGGTAACTATTCTGTAATTCCGAGCGTATTTATAGTCCTACTTTAATCAAGTCGGGACGATTTTGGGAAGGAATAGCAGGAATAGCTGAGAAACGCGTAGGTGTGTGAAGCCACGAAGCTGCGCGGCGGCGTGTAAGCGCCGGGGATACGCCGCGCCGCGGTGGCAATATACTTACCAGCCGTTCAAACTCCACTGATTTATGTAGAACGAAACTTTTCGACGCGCGATTTCCATTCAGAATTTTAAAAGGGAATACTTAAAGGCAAGATACGCCAAAACGGGAATGTATATTATATTCATTTGAAAGTTACAAAGCAGAAAATGATGAAGGATAATAAAAATAGCTATGTAACCTTACGTAGCTATTTTTGTAATCCTTCAAAACTGAGAAGGGTCCGATTCAGACATAGATTTGGATAAAATGTCCGAATTCAGGTCGGTGTTCTCTGAAATCTCGGCAGGGTTTTATAAAAGCCAGGTTTATAATTTCCAAAATGATAGGCAAAGCTATCACTAAGATGAGCCCGGATGTTGATAAAGTTAACTCGGTTGTTAGTAACATTTTAGCATTGATTGAAAATGTAAATAATTTTGAAAGTTGCTCCAGCATCCTCTTCTAAGTAAGTACCAAATTGTAATTGTTAATGTACAACAAGTAGTTTGAATCAGGACTGAGGTGCTCGGCACGTCCCGCGCCACATCTCTGGTTACACAGTTCGCGGAACAAACTAAATTATTTATGAATGCGACCCTTAGGAGCGGGCCGCTGGGGACCGAATGATATTTGTTTCCCTTACTTATCCGAAAGTGTCGTCTACTCTATGCTATCCTAGTATGTGTAGATACGTGAGCGATGGGCATTGCGGAAACCATGCGGGACGGAGGTCCGGTTCAATTCAAATGAAACTAGTAAAAAGCTCCCGTCATTGAGATATGCTTATACATGTTCTTTTTTACATTGAGATGGGTTCCATTCTATGGGTGGTAGGCTCATGAGATATACGTAGATATTCATAAAATAGAAAGGATATTGCAGCTATGAGAGCTATGCTTTTGAAAAAACACCTAACAACAGATAGCAATCTCAGGTAGACGATGATAAAACCCACTTTCTCCATTTTCCAGCTAGGAAATTATTCATACAAAAGTTGTGTATCGTTAAGCTTAAGACAGTCATTTCGCCATGACAGTGAGTGGGCCCGGTATGCAAATGGCTGGGAACCGGCAGCGGCGAGGAATTCTCCATGGACAGGTATGTGCAGCGGCAACTTCACACGGCAGACAATGACAAATGGCTGTGTTCCTAGTCCTGCTCCGGTTCCCATCGGTTCTAAAACCGTCATTTTGTGTGCTCTAAGCAGAATTTATGAATATTTAGATTAATTTTAACCGAAAATGTTTCATAATTCGAAGTTAGATGAAGGAACCCTGAAATATGATAGATGGCTACCTAGATGTAATAGGACGCCCGTCTATTGTCAGATCGACTTAATAATTAATTATTTATCTAGTGAAATTGATTCACTACGTACGTAGGTTTGAGTAGGGCAAAGAACATGAACATGGATGTAATAATCCATAGTGAAACAAGAGTCTGACTGAAATATTCGTTGAATACCTACAACATACTTAACGAGTATTTAAACGCAGAACATGTAGAACTTCATCTGTGTAAGAAAAAGTCCCGAAAAACAATTCCTTTGAAGCGTAGTAATCATCACGTATCGCGATCCTTCGGGTTGATAAATGTTCTCAGTAGAAACAAATACTAATAAAGGCCATACATCACGGCTACGGGGTCGGGTAGGCAGGGTAATAGCCCGTGACGAGGAGCGGAGACAGGTGTCGCTAAATCATAAGCGCCCATCACCAAGATACTGCCGACCCAAGGTGCGAGCGAGAGCGACAGCGGATACGCTATTGCTTACAACTCCCACTCGGTACACAATTTTGTTTATGAAGTCCTAGGCTACTGTCCACACTGGTTTTAATTTAACATTATTGTGACAAGAAGAATATCAAACAGACATTAAGTATGCGATCCGTTAATTGAAATGATAAGCGAGATTTGTAGGTTTCTCCACTTCAAAACACACGTAACAAAAGACAATAGTTTGACAAAGGCGCCACCCCGCTACACGGTTGCCGGCATTAGTCAGCCCGCAGACTAGTAGAAGCACAATCAAATAAATCGTCGGTAGTTGCACGACGGTCCCTATTATTCCGGGCGGGTAGTGTGATCGCCCGCCATCCGTCACTCGCGCCCGACGAGCCAGGCCGCGCTGTTCTATTGTCTCGTGAAATCTCTCTAGTCTGCAGGAGATACCGAGTTGTTTGTTTTTGGTTTAGATTACCAGTAATCGCTTTAGATGCAATCTTCGGATTGTGTTTCGTGACTTTTGAAATTGATTTTCCACTTGTGGTGCGTTGTTTTAACTAAAGCAAACTTTTGTACACCATTTTTCTATTCACTCATCTCTAAAGGGCAAAACAAAGATATATTAAGTAACCATCTAACTACCAGACAGCTTCCTGTTTTAAACCTCTGGCATAGGTTGAATTTAATTACAAAAGCACAGACAAGAAAGAAACCTTAATTTACAGTCTAGTAGACTACAATTAACATTGTCTACATACGACAACTGAAGTAGACAGAAATTAATTATACCTATCTTTCAGTCACCACTTCAATTTAATTGGCACACATTTTCATTACTAAAGTTTCTCTGGTTGATGGTACTTAGCAGTTTACAAAACGAACACAATTTTCAGAAAAAAAAAAACTCAATTCAAGTATGTTTCTATTCAGCACCCTGAAAACATGTTGAGAAGGTATACAGCTTCAAAACTCCGTGAGATGAGCGAGTGCTGAAAAATTCATACTTGTGCCGTAGGTTTTTAACATGCATAGACCAGGGGAAGAAACGTACGAAAAGTAGGTATAATGTATTGAGACCGCAATACATTTTTATAGCTCAATCAAAAGTAGTGTACGAACGTAGACCAGCCATACCATAAAATGTTCTGTTAAAATGTTTTCTGGGGTATTAATATTACATAATTATATTCTCTGGACTATAGTGACATCGTAATTTGTACGATGGTTTGCCTTCGCCTGGCTAAGTACTAAAGTACGTGCCGAACTGCCGAGCTCTCCTGAGCCAAGGGATTACGCCTATAAAACACAAAGCGAGAAGCCATTCGTATTACTTCCCGCATTAAAAACTCAGCGACAAATCAAAGTGTCAAATAATGGTATAAAATTGCCAGTATACGTCGAGCATTCGGGCCCTGCAACTTGTTTAGTAGGCCATTCTTGTTGATGACGTCATTAATCCCGCGGAATTGCGATCCCGGCACGCCTGTGACGTCACTCGCTCATACAACTGGTACCAGGGTATCATGACAACTGGACGGTGTTGCTTTTATTTCCGCAACGTCATCGTCAGTGAGATGCCCCTTTCGAAAGTGAAAAAAAATTGAGAAGACCCTTTCAAAGTATTTCTTGTGTCCGAATCAATATCCTGATTTTTCTGCAAAGCTACTTCTACAAATAAAAAAACACCGTTGGTTTTAAGCATCTTACAAAAAAAAATACAGTTTAACTGTATATCATGAATAATAACAATTTAAATAAAAAACAGTTTTTAATACGTAAATCCTTCAAAACACGTTAAACTAAAATCATTTTCACGTCTAGAAACGGTCTCTGTTTTTGTTTATTGTAAAAAACGAACGGATACTACAAAATAACACTCTCGCGTTGCGATCAATCACCAAAGCCCTGCTAAATTATTTTTAGATAGATCCACCGATTAGTTTTCACGTTTTTGTACAATTTGCTAAAAAAAAAAGGCCAAAGGACCGTGGTGACAGTAATTATCTCCTCGCCAGCACTGACAAAGATCCATCGGTTCCAGACGCGGGCAGCTCCACAAAACGCCACTCTTCATTAAGGCGGCCGAGACAAAGGATCTCTTCGACCGTGAAACGCTCAACACATCGAACGCTCACCGAGACACCAATGGCTGAAACTTACCTTTGAAACGATTAAAAATGGCAAAAATGTATGGCTTTGCTACATTTTTAATAGGTTGCTCAACTGTGGCTAATGAGACAAAATTAAATTTCTATTGTTATAAATAAAATTTTGATTTTTCAACAGTTGAGCGGAATCTTGAAGTCAAAGGGGTGTGTTCATAAACGGTTTAACTTAAACTGCACATTTTATTTTGAAATAAAATAACTTATAAGTAGACACCTATTTCCGTATGACCAAGAGATCTACGATTGTAAAACACATCAATCGGATCTTGAGATTAATTTTATTTTTATAGTGAAATATAAAATAAATATCCTTCTGGCGTCTCAAAACATTGATTTTATTAGGGACTTGATACCTCAAATTCGAATCAAAGTTACTGAATTATTTTATTGAAGTTACTAAGTTTTCAATTTCAATATTAATTTTCGGTTATATCAAGGTATTTTGTGACTGATAGTTTCTGTTATAACTAGCTGCTGCCCGCGATTTCCTCCGCATATTTCGGGTCTTTGACAACCGCGTCGCATCGCATCCCCCGCCCACGTTATTACTTCGTTTTCGCGTAGCGTTCTTTCTGACTTTTTATTTTTGCTAGGCTCATAAGGCCGTAGCGTGATGTTAAATAGCCTATAAGTCCTAAAGAATTGGGCTATGAAATGCAAAAATATTTTTTCAAATCCGTTTGGTAGTTACACAGATTAGCGCGTTCAAACAAACTCTTCAAGTCTTCAGCTTTATATTTAGAGGTATAGATAGATTATATCCTTACATACGAGTATAAAACAAAGTCGCCGAAATGTCTATACGCGCATTAGTTCCGAATCTTCTTCTTAGGGTGTCGATAGCAATCCGAATGACTGCACCAAATTGGATAATTATTTTTTTGTTGTGTTCGGTATTTCCAAGACAAGGTTTGTATGATAGAAAATTACGGAAATTCGAAAAAAAAAAAATATACACCCGTGCCAAGCTGGGGCGGGCCGCTAGTACCTATAATCAACTGCCCCGTTGGTCTCGTAGTCGCAAGCGCAACTGTTGAGCGTGGGGGTCCTGGGTTCGATTCCCGGGTCGGGCGAAGTGTTATTGAGTTTTTCCATTAGAAATTTCTTGGTAACAGTCCGGGGTTGGGAAGTTGGCGGTGTGATACCCCTGTGCCTCGGAAAACACGTTCAGCCGTTGGTCCTGCGCTTGATTTCTCTCCGGTCGTGTCGGATTGCCGTCCCATCGGACTATGCGAGGGAGTGGGAGTGCACCTGTATCTGCGCGCACACTTGTGCACTATAATATCTACCGCGCCGAAGGCTAGTCTCCGTTGAGATTGGCCGCCGTGGCCGAAATGCGGTCTGTCTGGAGGACTTTATTTATATTATATTTAGAATGCTCGCGTTTTCCCGTTTCAGTAATTTCGTTTCTGAAGGTTTCTAATATTGCCTACATTGAAAAGCCTTCCGGCAGATCTAAATCGTTGTTTGTACAAACAACATATTGTAAGCGTTCATTAGAAGACAAACGTTGTTAATTCTAAAACAATAACGAAATTCATAACCGAAGCTTCGGTAAACCGATACAATGGATTAATGTTTATGTACCCACTTACCCCTCCGCGGAGATTAAGCCTTTAGCAAACTAATACATAAATTGTTATCGATATCTGCGGAACCGATTAAACTAATATCGGTCTGTGGAACTGTACCGAAAGACACCAAGATCCTTTTGATTCATTTATTTATCTTTTTGCCAAAGCACCTTTCTTGTATCAATATTTTCTTAAATAAATCTATCGACTGCGAAAGTCAACATTTGATTTTCAACCGAGATTCACAGATTCAACTCTATAAAACTGAAATGTGTCCACAATTTATGAGAAAAGTGAAAGACGTCAAACCGTTCGTATCGTAAAATTCATTTATATATTTTCATTTGGCTGGCATGTAAGTGGCCGCGCACTAAGCCCTTTGCTTGCTTGATAAAAAGCAATAAGCGTTGAGCGGCTGCGGGGATTTGCGCGCCAAACTCGCTACACACTAATGGTCTCAAACAACTGCGCGGAATCGGCTCACTTTGCTGTTTTATGAAAATATTTTTTCATAACATGGATCATGAAACAAAATCACGATTATGTGCTAGATAGGAAAAATCGTGAAACGCCATTTCTTAAACAAACACTATTCATCAGCTTCATTGCATGTAACACTTTGCCCTGATACCGAAACATTATGACTAAAAAGTATGGCACAGTTGTTGCTACAACTTACCGATTTTCCGTCACTTCCGCGTCGTGTTGCCAATAACGACAATGTTTTTCTTTTCTCATAAGTAAACGTGGAAGCCTCCTCGACGTTATATGAAACTTATGATACGACCTATTGTTTGTTTATTATATTACGTTAAATGTTTACGCAGGAATTAGCGCGGCAATAACTTGCGTAATTGAACGAGGGGTTGATAGCGCCGGGCTTAAGTCGCTTTATCACACTTCATTGGAGATAAGTTTGTGTTCCAGCGATATCGAATAATAGTTGAGACGTAATTGATCTCAGGTTTAAACGACAAGTCCTTAATTAAGTTGTATCTGGAACAATTTGAAGCTAGGTGTCAAATTAATTGAGTCAATCTAAGTGTTATTAGTTATTTTAATACCTTCACAGCTGTGAATGCTACTTGGTTAGATCATATTTTGTGAACCATGTAAAATAGCTATATTACATGGTTCACAAAATATGACCTAACCAAGTTATTGCACAGAATACACAACACAGTTTCCCGTAGCGCAAACGCTCGTCAAAGTTATATATTTACGTTTAAAACTTGTAGGAACACCGAGCAGAGCCAATAAGAAACATGGAATAAATCGTAACGGTTGCATGGAATATGTCGTTTGCGATGATTATTTATTTATTCGCCGCAGTTCGACGCATTTGGCCCCACAAATGTTATATGGACAGAAGGACCACAGAATCATCATCTGTGGTTTGAAACTTTAACCGGTCAAGCGGCGCGGTTCGCCGATCGGCGACGAAACAATATAAAATCAATTGTGTTTCATTAGCGGCGCTTGACAGATTTAACAAGCAACATTTTATTTTTAGCTAGTTAGGAACCAAACCTTCCGTTTGTTGCTTGTTCATTTTTTTTTTCGGTTTGAAGGCGAGTCGTCAACTTGTTCGTAATCTCACTGCATATAGATCTCCACGCAAGCGATGCACGTTTCACTGAGCCTTCCGTACCTTGTTATTTATTGAACGCACCATAGAAATCGCAGCAAGACCCAAACAAGGCTGCTTTGACTTTGACGGCGGAAGGTGGTTAGCGGTTTGTTGACTTAGGCGAAACTAACTGAGACGTATGTGAATGATTAAATCCACCCCGGAGCGGCCAATGAATGCTGGTGTGAGTGCCAGACGTGGACACACGTGCATAAGTACACACAGGTTCGTGCACTTACGCGTCTCGTGCCTAAGGGTCAAATCACACCGAGATGGCAGCGAAGCGGCGAGCAGTTTCAGTGTCATATAATTTTAGACTTTATCTTCATTACTATAATACACAGTATCGCTTGAGAAACTTGAGTCGTCGGAGTGCTCGCGGCGCCACGGGCGGCCGCGCGACCTTTCAAGTTTCTCATGCGATACTATGTATTATAGTAATGAAGATAAAGTCTAAAATTATATGACACTGAAACTGCTCGCCGCTTCGCTGCCATCTCGGTGTGATTTGACCCTAAGTGCATGTAACACAGCAGCAGCGGCATGTATACAGATAGGCTACGAATGTGTGCTTTTAGTGAGAAAGTACCTGAAGGCCAATTCTCAAAATTTAAAACGTTCAAATCTAGTCGCAGTCTCATCTCGGCGACGAACAAATGTTAAAAATGAAGGGAAATAAGAGGTATATTTGACAGATTGCGACTGAGGTCAGACTGAAACGTTCTTTAAATTACGAGAATTGCTCCTCAGATCATAATTATGCAACAAGGAAGTACCTACGGTGTGGCGTATCAAACCATATTGTTTTGGTTACCTAATAATTATAAATATCATAGAAACTTCAAACAGCACCATAATTTAAATTGCTGTTTTATACTCAAATCACTACATTATATATGACTTTGTTTAATAAACAAAGTCAACCCGAGCCCTCGCGTCTGTCTCTCTGTTTGTTTGAACGCGATAAACTCAAAAACTACTGAACGGGTTTTCATACGGTGTCCACCAATGGACGGAGTGATTCATGAGGCTTAAGGTGTATAATTCATCAAGGTTTTGTATAAATTGGCGGAAACATGACAATGATTGTTGAAGATATCGGAAAAAATCATGCCGACTGAGAGCTTTACATCTACCAATAGTTATATGAAAACCCCGGTAAAAAGCCCGATAGTCCTGATAGTACGTGTTCGTGGGATATTTTCCGACAACCACGCGGGCAAAGCCACTGGCAGAAGCTAGTTATAATAAAATAAACTTTACAACGAACTAAATTAATTTAGTTAATAACAGTTGTGTGGCAAGAACTACTCCCGACTGTACCATCACATTTTCTCGGAACATACAAAATTCCCAGCACAGCAAGATAATCTTTCTTCGTCTCGAGCCCTCAACAACTTCGCTGTAGTTAGTGCGCGGTAAAATTATCTCAACCGAGCCATGAGCCGTAACTTTTTAACCAACACTGAGTAAAACAACCTCGCTCTTGTTTTGTGGTTCCGTTTCAGGTTCACTAAGTATTGTATTATATTTAACGACTACCTTACAATGTTTTTGTTTCAGAAAGGCTGTTTTGGTCAGATGAAGATTTTCGCGAACAGTGATGTTACGATAATCAGTTTAGTGGTTCGGAAAATATTTTGGAGTGTTGCCAAACACACAAGCGAACGAACATCAAAAGCTAGACAGGATCCAGTGATAAAATTATTTACGAGCGTATTATGCGGAGAAATATTCATTTGACTAAATGGCTCCCGGTGTACCCACGTAACTGGAAGACTAGCAGTCGTTCTGCCGTCGAGTGCAATCGCCGAGGCCTCAAGATCGCTTGTTAAACAGTGCCCGGCACAAACCGAAATCATCTCTATTGCCAACCAACAGAATACAATTCCTCTCGCTTCTTTTCAAAAGAATAATACGGACTACAGTTGAGAACTTTCAGATTAAAGTGCTTTATTCCATTTTAACTTTCATGTAATTGTTTGAACGGAATGCTTCGCAAAAACTCATTGGAGGTATACCTGCCGATTAGATAGGTATTAACTTTATTAAGTAGTAGAAAATTCTACAAGAATATACTCAGACGGCAAATAGCACTTGAAAATGTATAATACTCATCTAATCAAAATAATTTGAATCACAACATCGTTTCTTGCTCCACAGAACTGATCTCGTTAAACGCGCATACGATCTTCAGAACTCGACTACTAGGACCACATAAACAGTTTAGCAGTGGTCTCGTGGGCGGGACGTGACCACTTCAACCATTTGCCGTTCCATTCATTCGTTTACCTTTTCCGGAAGATCTGCAATCAATCCCATGGGCATTTGTCAGGATTTCGCCGAGGTCTGACCTTTATACACAGAAGGATGTAAATAGGGCCACATAAACTTCGTTTGCAGGCTTGTTCAATTTATTACGTGTCACGGGTTGCCGCGTCATTCTCTTGATCGCTCTCTCCCGTGAGTAACACGCTACATTTAATATTTTCAGGTTTTTTCTTGAAAATGTTAACTTTTTATTGCGTCGCGAGTCTTTAATATGAAACGATTGAGAGTATGGATTCTCTAGCTAGCATGCCTCGTTAAATACGCTGAGTTTAATGTAAAATATAAGCTCACTATTAAATCAACTGAAAACGTTAAATATAAGAAAATTAAATATTCAGTCTTATGCTAAAAATGAATTCCTAAAGTACACCCGAGACGAAGTCAGTTTTAAAATACACAAGACTCGCTAATCTGTTCTTAAAGCAGAGAGAGAATGTCTTAAGTAAATTAAAATGGAGTTTAATAAGGAGTAGGGTGCAAATCCACAGCTTTTATCAAAGAGAATTGAAGGGAAGAAGAGAAAAGAGTACAAAAACACGAGCACATCGCCAGGTTATTGGCTCCCTAATGAAATATTGATGAAGTTACAAAGAGCGGGTATAAATGCTCGGTCTTTATCCGAAGAGCCCCGATCAATTATGGCACCGTTCCACTGTAAAGACATATTAAAATTTTGCAATTTGAACTAATTGCTAGCTTACATTTTCTATTGCTTATGCCGGAATCAGTGCTCAAACGGTGTTGAAATGAAATACGTTTGCAGCTTTGAGCTCACTGTTTAAAATTTTCGGATAAAATAATGTACAGACAAAGCGTCAAAACGTTAAACATTTATAAAACAAAACGTTGTCTTCGCATACAGTAACAAAACAAAAAGTTTGACGAGACATCGTAATAAGATATATATCCATTTTCATTGCTCTTTTCACCAACAAAGGATCATACAGACAGAGTAAGTAGAATGCAAAGGCGCAAGGTGCTTAGGGCGCTGTTTAGAACAGGTCTCTGTCAAAATACACACAACTACATTATCTTAATCCAATCAATACGTAGTGTACGTCTTGTGGATACACGTACCTACGCACAACACATCAGTCAACATCAGCCCAGAGTTAATATGAGCAGATGTGCGTCGATGCGAAATAAATCGGTGTTTCACCCGCGCTAGTGTATAGGCTCTCTCAATTCAGCTCATACGTTATTTATCTGGCATCAGGCCGTGACGTCATCCATCACGTAAAAACGGCTCGACGTTGTGTTCTACGCCAGGCTACATAGGTACCTATCACACAGTTCTGTGTGCCTAATCGAACGGGTTACGTACTAAAATTAAGACTTCCAGATATCGATGCATCATTATTCATCTATGCTAAATAAAAAAGCTTAGGTACGCCTCGTGAAAGATAAAGAGAATATATGTGCTGACATTTAGCTTTCGAAGAGCCTTCAAAAGGATGGAAGTGATTTTGATTCAATACGACACGATAACTTAACGAGCCCCTATATTCAGCAGTAGCTTTTTCTTTGGTATCAATTTAGAAAGTTTAAAAAGTACACAACTGGTATAGTTACTTATGCCCTAAATTAATTCTAAAATATACAATCGAAGGTTCAGTTACTCTTACAATATATTAAATCTGACCTGAAGCTAGCTAACGTTAACTGAATATATCGAGGGACAGTGTGGAAAGACGCGAGCGGAAGACGACACCGGACAAAGGAGAGAAGATTAATCCGGAAGGCGGCTGGCAAAAGCCGGGATTAATCACGCCAGGTAAAAGATAGCCAATATTTATCAACCATCTGAAGATCAAAATGGCTGCCAAGGTCTACTATACACGTAAGTACAAGTTTATGCGATGCAACGAACAGGTATATAATCGTAATAAACGTGCGCTTGTTTAGTTGTCCTGAAAAGAAATCTACCTCCATTCCTCCAACTTCATGGAAGCCTTCAAAGGCATGTTAGAAAAAGTAGATGTGCAGTATCGACATTGTCACTGTCATCACTAATTAATACGTCTATTAATTAGGGCAATAATTCTCGATAATACAGCAATCTATTATTATGCGTTCGACTGGCCAATTAGCCACCTCGTCGTGTAATAAGTTCATGGATAATGGCACAGATTACGTACAAAACTAGCCCCAACGCAAAAACATGCAAGTGATCTCATCATCATCATCATCATCATCAGCCTATAATGTTCCCACTGCTGGGACACAGGCCTCCTCTCTGTGAGAGGGAGTGGGCCGTAATCTACCACGCGGGCCCAGTGCGGGTTGGTTAGATGTCACATGTCTTTGAATTTTTGGTTCTAGGACATGCCGGTTTCCTCACGATGTTTTCCTTCACCGTTTTGAGAGCAGTGGTGATGAAATAATTTACACAAAGTAAAGCGCCTGTCTGGGTTCGAACCTACGACCTACAACAAGTGATCTCACCAATACTTTAAATTCATATTTTTCAGCTGGACACAAACTCAATTTTCTCTAGTAATTTGTAAACTAGATAGTTTTATGGCCGCTATCATGTGTGCTCAGAATTAAAACATCAAATGGACGAGGGCAGCGATCTAGTTCTGTCGCGGAACGAATCAAATAAACATGGGGCTTGTATATGCAAATTGGAACTGCGTAAAATTGTTTGCAGCATTTTATTTTGACAAACGTCAAAACGCACCCAATTTTGAGAGCGAATTGGGAACGGAACAAAGCGATTTATGCATGTGCAATAAGAACAGACAGATTGTGAAACGTAATATTTATTCATCTATTTCTATTGCAAGGACGTATTAGCGTTTGTAGTAGTTTTATAAGAGCACGATGTTCGGTTAGTTTTATCTGAAAGGTTTCCATTCTCTGATTGGGATTACTTAAATAATCAGGGCAAAAGATACTGAATGCATACCTATATTTTATTCACAAAATTTTCAGTACCGGAATTAAATATTAGTGCTCGAATTTTGTATCGCTGTAAATGTAACGCTTTTCGTTGTGCTAAGGATGGCATTTTCAATACCTGCACAATTGTTTAAGCTTTATAGTTACTTACTTCTTACATAGGTACTCCGATTTTGATCGCAAACTAATCTACATTACTTTTTTTTATCCAAAAATACTCGTAAAGGCGTATTCTTGTTTCTCTCTTATCAATAAATTGAAAAGGGCTCAGGTGTTAAGCGGTAGCCAATATGTTATTGAGATTTACAATTTGGTAAATTATTATTTTATTTATATTCAAATACTTTCTTAAGATGTTCCAAATTGAAAAAAGAAAGCGGGTAAGATAACAGTAAACCTTTGTAGGAACTCTCAGATGAAATAAGCATCGTAGATACTTTTACTTTATTGTTCGTTCGCAGACAGAATTCCGAAGGTATTTTCTTCAGTAAATGGAAAAACAAAGCACATTAAAGGTCTCCAGTGAGTTCTTTCTAACGACTGAATGGCTTAGTAGCGAATGTTTTATACCGACCACTTACCACAAAGAGCGCAGTTACAATCGATCGAACTTTACGGAAACCATTGCAAGTATTCTACAATAACTATTGCACGTTTGAAGTAAAACTAAAGTCATAAAAGTGCGCATGCTGTTCGTGCGAGTTCGGCTGAGGTCGGTAGTGTTCGTGTAAAAATAGCAGAGCGAGTTCGCAGAGATGGCAACGACGTAAGTTTGTTCAAAGCCTTATTAATGGCTAGTGGACAAATCGGGTGTGGTACAAAGTACGGGCAAATGTTCACAATAGTAATTTGGACGTTGACAGTTTACCTACGTGACGGAGAGATGTCCGACCAACAAGGCATATATTAGAAAACTAAATATAGTCGTAAATATTAATAAGAATCAATATTAGGCTTAGATTTTGATTAGTTTATTGTAATTAAGCAATATTACTACCAATAGTAATTTACTCTCGCCCGTCACGGACATTCGGCATCCTAGTTGACATTCATTAGAAAGCTATGTGACGTAATGCACCGGCAAAGCAACGCTATTATATCCGCTATTCACCGCAAGTGGCGTGGGACTTGATTGCCTAATTTAGGCTTATTCCCTCCGGGTCCTG
Organism: Amphipoea lucens; assembly: GCA_947508005.1. Classification (NCBI taxonomy): domain Eukaryota; kingdom Metazoa; phylum Arthropoda; class Insecta; order Lepidoptera; family Noctuidae; genus Amphipoea; species Amphipoea lucens. Next base: position 24,939,848 of record OX382357.1, read on the forward strand.
CCGTAATTACTTCCACAATATATTATATACAGGTATCATTCCATTTGACCGCATCGTGGAGTCCTCTATAGTAATATGTAGGTTACATAAATTTATCTTTGAAACATTTAGACAACAATCAACAGAACCCTTGGTACATAATTCACGTAAGTAAACTACAACATTGCTTAACATTATTGGTTAGTGTTGTTACAATTTCCCTTGCAAATCTTAACTTAATCTACGTGATCTTACATTATTTTAACAATAACGTTTTATTTTGAGTAAGTACACTGTTACTGTACTGTAGCCTCTAACGATCATGTCCTGCAACAGTTTTACAGCAATGGCTATGGTATTTTCCGAAAGTATCTGATAAAAATGTAATCAACACAAAACATAAATTTCACGTCCTCCTTCCTGCCCCACTGGTGGGGATTTCTGGAATAAACCGTTAAGCCTCCCCCGCAGAAACTACAGAACTGCTAGGCTACAATCCTTCCATACTCATTTTAAACAAATCCTCCCTTCCTTTTAAAATAAAATAGACTTAAAAAAAAATTATAAATAACCTTAATTTTCAAATGACAATTTAATAATGTTATGCAAACAATAACTGGGAATAAGTCAACTTCTAAGAAACCTAAATACCTACAGGTAAACATGTTCGTTACTTATTCTCTTCAGGGAGTGATTGCGTAAGAATTTAAGTAACCGAACAGAGTTTGTTTACACTTTTATCACATACTTTTGGAACAGACATTAAGCTGAGTCACGACTTGCGTCGCAATACCGGGTTATATCTCACTAGTATCTATTTACAAAACTGCATTCGTATAAATGATTTATGCACCTAATCTGTTAACGCGGCCCGCATTCTCCCAATACTGGAGTGCCGCCCCCGAGAAACCAATGCACCAGCAAAACTGGGCCAAGGTGAAGTTAGATTAAGATAATATCAACAAGCAACTCGTTTACTAATTGCTTGCATTTTTTTATTTCAGTTTGTGGAAATTGTTATAAACTTAAAAACGTATTCATTTTTAAAATACTAGCAAAATATACGTTTCTGAACAGTATCTAATATCCTGCTACAATTAATAAAAATAAAATGATGATACCTGTTTCTATACACTTAAATTTATACTGTTTAAAACTATTTTCGACCCGCTTCCTCCCGTGCTAAGTACCACAACTAAACAAGCCCCTATTGTATAGAATTAAAACTTGCGCGTCGCTAACTACTCCGGCCTCTCGCCTCCGGTTAAACAAAACAAAGCGACAATTAATAACCCTCCGACGAGATAAAACCGTCTCCTTAAACCTAACATTTAAGCTCACATAAAAATACAGATAGCTCAACAATAGAACAAGTTTTTACGATGCAAAACTCAAACATTCGTAGCGGGCCCTCTGAAACTTTCAGCATTAATCATATTCTTCTGAAAGGCAGCTAAAATAAGACTTCTGTTATTTGTTTTAAGTTACGTGACGCGAGACTCTCTGAAAACTAAAAAATAGACACGAAAGTTATGATTTTGTGTCTGTGTGGGATTGTTATTAGTTTGGAACTGAGTATTTTCTAAATGCAGTGCCTTTAGTAGCAAGTACCCACGTATTGAAACAGCAGAACTGCATTAATGCAGTACAACTATAATTCAAAACAAACCCGACACTAGCATTAAAGTTATACCGTCCGTAGACGATGCTACGCCATTGCTACGGCGTAGCAAACAACTTCCACTAACGCATTCAATTGTATAATACACGTTGAGATCGTACACGCTATAATAGCCTCTATATGTCGGTGGTAATGTCATGTAATTGCATACATGTGCATCGTTGATACATGACGTGAGGTTCAGTACATACGTAGCGTCGCCTCGTAGCGTCGTAGGATAAGCCCGTCGTAGCACATTGACGTGGAAGCGAGCGACGTAGCGACGTAGCGCCCGTCGAGTGGAAAATGCAATCTAGCGGGAATTAGGATAGACGTACAGTGATATACATGAACCTAACTACAAAACAATATGCCGAGATGAGTGTTCAAGCTAAGTGGATGGATATATAAGCGAATTAACTCATTAGATGCGTATGAGCTAATGTCGGAATAATTGAAGATGAAATTGGGTTTACTTGCATATCATTTCCGTTGTAATGTCTGACAAACTAAGAGGAAGGGTAATTAGTTACTATGCTAGACGATGAGATGTCATTAACGCCCTACCCTGGCATCAAACATTCACCAACCCATTTATATGAAACGTAGTTCGAGTTATTTCGAGGTCTGTAACTCATTAGAGAAATATCATTTACAACGCGTAATTCGCAGTTGAATAAAGTTATAAGGCATACTCGCAACTGGAATAATATTTCAGCGGCATTTGGCGTGATGTCACGTGACGTCATTAAATATTAAGATGGCTGCTAGTTATTTAATGTCATTCCCATGCCTCCTACGCTCGCATTGTGTGATTAAACTGAACGTCATTAATCTTGTAGAAAGCGAACGATGTTTAATTCGTGGAAGATGAGTTATTTTGTGTGAAGATAAAATATTCAATAATATTCTCGTGAATCGAGGAATTCTTAAATGATTTAAAATAATTGCGCTGACTGCAATCATTGATTTATAAAGATTTTACCATAAAAAGTGTATATCTCTCGTGTCGTCTTATTACATAAACATGGAAATTATAAAGAGAGGACTATGTATCATTATCAACAGCCTCTTACTTTATGTAACAACCTTATAAATTGTAAACCAGAGTTAAACTCAGTGTAGTCTACTCTTTCATCATTGAATTCTCATAATTTACAGCTTCACTCTACTACATAACATCATGGTAACATTTCAGATTTACAGATTTTCCTTACTGTCTGAACTTGTGTGTGCGGTCATACATATTCATTTACTCACTTACTAATAACGTTGTATAGCGTCTGTATAGTTACACAAAGCTTTGTCTTCTTTCGAAAGTCAAATTACTGACGACCGAGAGAGAGAAATCGGTGTGTTCATCCGATATAATAATTATGATTAATTAGTAAGGGGATTACATTATAGTGCAAGCGACGCCGACCTCTAGCGTTGAAAGAAACATAAGACAGTTACCATCAGGCATCGCATTTTGTGAAACTCACATTTTGGCTATTTTGCTAATGTGTTGTTCATTTGTATTCTCTCTCGATAGTCATATTTGTAACACTGATAACGTTCCGCAAGTTACCACTGCCCCAGCCACATGTTATTCATAGATTTCCATCTAATTTGTAGGCGTGCAGGTCTGGCGATCCCGCCACGGCCGTGCCTATGACGTCATGGCGGCACACGCCTCAAAGTTGGCGAGTTTTTAGCAGTCTCGCAAATTGATGCCTTTATCATGAGTTTGGGGTAACGAGATTCAAAAACGTGGCCCGGTTTAAATTCACCGAAACTTTCCTTATTTGTGTGGAAACACCCGTCGCGTCGCCCGTTTAGTCCACTCTCGTCCCCTCGACCCCTAAAAAAATATTTGTTCATTTGTTTCCTCTCACCCCCTAAACATAGTTCACACTCGACCCCCAGGGGGCGAGATTGAATTTTCATACAAAGGACAGGCATACCTCGTCCACTTTCAACCCCTAGTTCGGTAAGTACCTAAAATTTATATTTTGGTACAGTAAGGTACAGAAAGATAAATAAACGAGCAATATTAGAGAATACTTATAGTAGAATTCTTCATTACCCGACTGCGCCAGAAGGAAGGTATTTTTTTCGAGTGTATGTTCTTTGGCACGCTCTGTAGCCTAAACGGCTTGATCGATTTCAGCTTGAGAGGTGCCGTTAGATTCTTCTTAATTGTGAAAGTGACACTGGGTATATCAAAATTGAAAAAAAAAATGGTCGATTTTCAGCGCCATATTAGGTCTTAAAAAAAATTTTTTTCTTATTACCTATCGAGTGGGGTATCAAAATAAAGAGTTTCATAAATAGCTTGCAAGAATTTATGCAACTTTAATGTTTACATGTAATTTGGAATGAAAAATGCAAAAATAATAAAAATAAAAAATATTCAACGTTATAAAAATAAACTAAAAAGCTGGAAATACAATAAGTAATAAAAAAAAAAAAAACCCGACTGCGGTTAAAAATTTAAACTAAAAAGCAAAAAATAAAATAGTTTTTTTAATTACTTTTTTATGATCTGCAATAAGTCTTTACTTTTACCATACAAGTATACAATCTTAATAAATAAACGGACTTAATTTTTCTAAACAAAGACTAACTGGTATTTCTTTATTAACAAACTTATTCAGAATATAACTAATGCGTTTGTCGTTGTCAATATCGTCTGATCTTCGTTTAGATTGTGTTGAAGTTATCATCTTAACAACTTTTTGATAATTGGAATCATCTTCTATAATTTTCAAAAATTGTATAATGTTGGTGGTTTTTGCTAATTTTCTATTTGGCATAGCATGCCAACCTTCCAGTTTATTAGTGGTGCGATGTCGTTCACCATAACAACACCATTTATTTTTCATAAGTCGGTTTTCAAACCACTGTTGTACGAAATAATCATTAAATTCTTTCACACACTGTTGATCTGGGCTGTCTTCCATGATATAAAGAAATCCATTATCTATTTCTTCTTGAGGAAGATGTGCCAAAACTGTACATAAAGCTACATGTTTCCGCGTAATTTTTTTTTGGTTAAATTTAAAGCATTCGCTTTTCTCCAAACAGCCCTGTTGAAATGATAAAAACAACCACTAATCGCTTGATAACTACTGAAAAGTATTATATAAAAGGGTATTTTAGTTAAATAGTATGCAACTATAGGGTAGACTGATGATTTATCATCGTAACTGTACTTTGGGGGTCGAGAGGAAACTAAAACTTGGCTGGAAAATAAAATCCACTCTCGACCCTTAGGGGTCGAGAGTAAACTATAGTTAGGGGTCCAGTGGACACATTAATTATTAGGGGGCGAGGGGTCGAGAGTGGACTAAACGGCGTCGCCTGCCTCACATTGTTTTGATTTTTCCTCTAATTAAAAACGCGATTCATGTCGATGCGCCACTAATAAAAAACATACTACTCCATGCAGTTTATTAGGGACGTGCCGATGGCTGCATTCGCCAATAAGGCATTTTTATTCTACGGTAGTTACAGTTCCTGAACGCCGTAAAATCAATGAACAATACGAAGGCCATATAAGTGGGACACTCACTATTTCATAGAGGTCGGCAGATAAAATTACAACATAATTCAGATCATATATTTTCCAGGCTTTTCAGCAGTACGAGACTGATTGTAGTTTTATTAGTCTATTTACTTTTATCTCACGAAAAGGGACACCTTTAGATAAAACTTTGCGTTACGCTACATAAAGCTTTACTTGCAAAGTTCTTTGTAAGTCAAAAGCTAATGCCTAGATTAAAAGCGAGTGCCGACGCCGCGTGATTTCTTTTAGCAAGTAAACAAAAAGTGTTGAGCACAGAACAATAGAGTGTCTGGAATGTAGCTAGTTTTCTATTTAACTACATTGATCACATTTTTTCGCTGTTTGCACTTTATTTCACAAAATGTTTTCGACAATAGTGGCCTAGAGTCTACAATACACGATTCCTTTGCCTTGTCTAATGATTGGTGTATATTTAAAAAAACTCTTAGAACTTATTTCTTTATAAAAAGCGGTCTAAGTGCGAGCCGGACTCGCACACGAAGCGATGCCGTACCACAACGCAAAAACCCGTTTCTTGTATAGACAACCCTTTAATTTTAAACATTTTTTAATTTTTACTATTTGTTGTTATAGCGGCAATAATAAGACAAACTATAAAAAAAAAACTGTCTACCTATTACGGTTCATATATAATCCGCTGACAGACAGGCGGACTGACGGACGGACGGACCATGCCAATGGAACCGTATTACTAAACCTCTGCTGGCTTAGTAATAGGGTTCCATTGGCATGGAGCCCCATTACTGAGCCCTACAGTTCCGCCGGTACGGAACCCTAGAAGCACTCATACAAATATCAACAGTTGCCTTAATCCGGTGTCATAACTCATAATAGGTATAGAACGCTGCTGTTTTCTAAAAGCGTAGGTAAATATAATTATAACACTAAGCATTACTCTAATTTCGTGTTTTTAGTGTTTCCTATTAATTGTAAAGGGAAAAGCGAGCGCAGCACGTTTTCCAGCCGCGTGCAAACAAAGAGTTAGAGCAGTGTGTGAACAAAAGCGCGGCTGTAACAATTGTATTATTTAAACAGGAGGTGTCGAGTGCCGCCCGTCCGCCACGCCGCGCGCCGCTGTGTCGATGCAGTGTTTGAGTTTGACGTGTATGTCAGTTATGACAGCCTGGTACTATTCGTGTCAAGTGTGAAAACTTATAACCGGGAAATGTATCGTTTGCTCTGTATTAACATTTTACGTTTCTTTTTATGCAAAATATTACTTTATAAAATTGAGGTGATTGTTAAGTTTATACACACCAATATTTTCAAAATGCATACAAAAGTAATCAACGTTTAATGAAGAACGTTTTATCCAAATGTATTAAAGTATGCAAATAAAATACTACAAAGATGTGGAAGTAAGTTTGTAAAACTGGTGCAAAACTTGAAGCGCTGTATGTCAGTAAATAATGCTGTGAAACTTCATACAACTAGTTAAAGTTGAGGACGTAATCGAATAATATTGAGTATCGATAACACAACCCTTCATAGGAGAGGCGAGTTTAGCAACTGTCCAAAAGTTTAACGAACAACTGACAGATTCCAATTAACTATCTTTAAAAACAAATTTGAATTTTATTATATAAAATAATATTACTTTTCCTTTCAATAAGGAGAAAGTAAATGAAAAATGATAGCGCCGCTTCGACTAATCTAATTAAGACTACTTTCCTGTCCCTGAAAAATTACAGGAAATAGGCATTTCAAATAAAATGTTATGAGATATTTTCCGGCTATTTAATGTGAAATATAGCTGAGTAACAAAAAACTTGGCTCTGATTTCGACGTGGAACTGCTTGTAATGATATGACGTAGAACAAACAATGAAAACAAACATTGCGAGCGCTGTCTGCGACTATACCCGCCTTACTTGAGTACACCCAAACGACACGTTTACGCCACCGCGACGCATTGCTCAAAGCACACCGTGCGACTGTGTGAATAATTACGAGATTCATACTCCTGCACGGTGTGAATAATTTACGAGTCGGTTCTCTGGCTGCTCCGGAGTGAACTTACAATCACGGTATTCACATTAGAGTCAGGTCGCAGTTAATTAAAGTTGTGCTATAGCTGGCGGGCGCAATACTGTGTACACGACAATCTGACTGAGATACTTGAGACAGTTGTCTTTCTTTCATTTCCATCCTTAAAAATAATTATGTTCAGACCATTTGTCACTTCATGTGTACGCGTCGTCAAGCACATATTCAACTATCCTACAGGTTGTTCTACCATTTTCTCACCTGAGTTTGTGTCGGCTTCCAGTCTAACTAGGTGAATTGAGTAACAATTTCTATTTGCGTAAAATTTTGAGGTCTGAAAATAATTCATATAAAGATTGAAAACCTCTACAAGTCTTAACGCCTCCGTTTGAGATTAAACCTTCATTAAAAACATCTGAAAATTGAAGCTGCGTTTTTACTTGGAAAACTTTTACAACATCAATATATTCCGTGAATGTTGGTCTTTATTAAAGGAAACAAAAGGCATTAATTACCACGGTGAATTAATGAAGAAGCCGGAACTGAATAGAGTGGAGGCACAAGGCAAAGCACCGACTATCAGGTCTCATCTTGCTAAATATTAAACTTAAAAAGAAACAATTCCTTTTCCTCTAAGCTTATTCAATAAGTTAACGACAGCTCAAGCCACATTTTCCTCGTGCAGCCAGCTAGTTATAATGTCATACCATAAGCTTGCAATTCCAAGGCGGCCGATAAACGGAGGTCGATGGAGATATCGACGTTACTTACGGCCGGGCCGCGTATAAATTTACATTAGTTACCTCTCTGATCGCCGAGTTAATGTGCTGTTCACCGAGAGTAATGAGACGACCTACCATGGACGCTGATCACTGCTCAATACACTAAAGACTTGTTAGGATTGGACGAAACAAAGTTATTTCTAAGTCGTTCGGGGTACGGAATGAAGCCATTCTTTTTGTATCGCCTCAGCGTCATGGAATCCTGGTACCAGGATTCACCCACCTGTTATACAATGTGGATATGGAATTACGACATTAAATTAAAACGAGCACAGTACTAGTCCATCGAAAAATTTTAAACCACGAAGATTAGTAGTTAATGGAAAATTTAAAAATTGCAATTTTCAAACAAAATAAATAGCAGAATCAACTGCATAAAAAGCGGCCAAGTGCGAGTCGGACTCGCCCATGAAGGGTTCCGTAGCAGCAAGTAACATAATATAAAAGTTCTTGTAGTTAGTTGTATCTTTGTGAAAGGTAAATTGCGGTTTTCGATTTATGACGTATTAAAAAAAAACTACTTACTAGATCTCGTTCAAACCAATTTTCGGTGGAAGTTTACATGGTAATGTACATTATATATATTTTTTTAATTTTATCATTCTCTTATTTTAGAAGTTAGAGGGGGGGGGACACACATTTTACCACTTTGGAAGTGTCTCTCGCGCAAACTATTCAGTTCAGAAAAAAATGATATTAGAAACCTCAATATCATTTTTGAAGACCTATCCATAGATACCCCACACGTACAGGTTTGATGAAAAAAAATTTTTGGAGTTTCAGTTGTAAGTATGGGGAACCCCAAAATTTATTGTTTTTTTTCTATTTTTGTGTGAAAATCTTACTGCGGTTCACAGAATACATCTACTTACCAAGTTTCAACAGTATAGTTCTTATAGTTTCGGAAAAAAGTGGCTGTGACATACGGACGGACGGACAGACAGACAGACAGACAGACAGACATGACGAATCCATAAGGGTTCCGTTTTTTGCCATTTGGCTACGGAACCCTAAAAAGTAAACACGCTTTATCTACGAAAAGTCACTGACCTATTGCGCGGCGGGGTGCGGGGTGCAGCGGGCGGCGGCGCGGGGTGCTGGGCGTAGGTACTTTAGACTCACTAACAATTAAAATCATCAATAGTAGCATGTTGGTGACATTCTCCGTACCTAAGTACCATGTCGGTGTACTCGGCAGCTGTGTACCTTATTTGAGGCATAATTAAACTCAAAAAACTTACAAACCTAACCTAAATCACAAAACTAGCTACCTAATAAATGTCCAAAATAACTAACCAAAATTACACTAACACTTAACAATAAGTCACACTAACCTATGCACTAATCCAATTATCATAAACCGTCTTTAATCACAATAACAACTAAAACTTTTCATAAAATCACGACAATGCGCGCGCGGCTCGTTTTGTGATAAAAAAAATAGGCGTGTGCTTCCTCAAAGGGCGCCGCTATGCACTGACATGACATAGTTACCGATTCAAGGACTATTTGCCGAAAATATTCCGCTCACACACAATTCGCAATTTTCTATGCACCACTAATGCAATATTATAGTAAGTAATATTTCTTTTTCTTTCTAATCGTAGTATTTTGTGAGTGGGCGGGGCGCGTCAGAGTGGGGCCGTATGACACCTTTCTCTGTCTTTCAAGCATAGAATCGTAGGTACGTTTTTGCACAGGTTCCTGACCTTACAATGTTTACCTATTATTACGAACTCAGATCTACATCATGTTGAATATTAAGAAAATGAAAAATAATTTCCTGTGGCTAAAGTATTCATTGGATTTGATTGATTTTTTGTATACGGGTAAAGGACATGCCACTCTTTACGTGGTTTAAAGGAATGTCAATCGTCCAGCTCCACATTGTATAAAAAGTAGTTAATTAACAGATAGCGGACTGGATCAACAAGAATAACTTTAAACTTGCAAAATCAAAATTAAAAGTCATTTATTCAAACTAGGCTGAGAATCAACACTTTTAAAACGTCAAAATTACATAAGACAGTCCCCCAAAACGCCCGCCCTTCACCACTTCCTAGTGCTTTCGCTGGGAAAAAGTGGCGCAAAAAACTCCTCAGTAGCACAGCTGTCTGTTCAGTTAGAAAATACTTAATGTTATACAATACTAGGTATTCACAGTAATTGTCGAGGTCGCTAGATAACCACATATTGCAATCAACTCATTAAAAAACATTGAAATGAGTAGATTTTGTCAATAGTAAATTAAAATAAAATTAAACTGAATTGACTTATACAGTCAAATAAAATAAACAATTATATGAACTCATTTAACCTGTCAGTAAGCTAATTCTGGAGAAAGAACATAAACATTGTCTCGAGTTAATCAGGGCGACCAACTATTCTTATCGTTTAAGTAGTCGTTGATGGAATAGTATGTATGTATGCCTGTGGACAAAGATTGGATTTTACTTGAGCTTTAAACGCATTAAAAGGCAAATGTAGCAAAGAAGAGGGTAGCTTGTTATAAATGGTTGTACCAAACCCAAAAAATCTATACATATAAAATTCAAAGTCCTGACTGACTGACACATCAACGCACAGCCTAAACCGCTGGTCCTAGAGACATGACATTTTGAGGTGTGTTCTTAGTGAAGAGTAGGTATCCGCTAAGAAAGGGTTTTTCGAAATTCCACCCCTAAGAGGGTGAATGGGGGGAGGGTGAAATTTCATGCGGAAGAAGTCGCGGGCAGAAGCTAGTGAGTTATGCACTATAAGAAGCCGGTGAAATAGCACGAGTTTGTCGTTATTTATTTCTAGTGTCAACATTGTGATTATCATTATATTGCAGCTTGACAAACATAAATCCAAGAGAAGCTTAAGTCGACGAGCATGTAGGTTATCCCCGCTCCAGTGAGTACACATTCTACATTCTATAATGTAAGATGCCAGCAAAATGCATCAGCCGTAAACATTTTATCGTCGAAATGATAACAAACGTTTGCCTTCGCTCAGCAGCGTGGGAAAATATCAGCTGCATCTTGTTCCACGTTTTATATTCCCAGTACAGTACGAAATCATGCGTTATGAAATTATCGAATTGTTCGAACGAGCATTAGCTGCTGAAAATATTGAAAAGCAGGCTGTATTTTTAATCTCGATTACCGCGGCAGTGCACACAACAATCACCTCGTTAAATATTGGCCGCGTTTAAAAATACATTCCGACGGTACTTTTTTTGAGAAGAGGCCGCGATAAGGTTTGTTTTTAGGTGACAGAGAAAGGGGCGGTTAACAAAAGGTCTTTTAGGTGTTTTGTGAGTTGAGCCTTAAATATAGTAGAGTTAGTAACAAAGTTTGACAGCGTTAATTACACACGGGGTTACGGTTCCGCGACCGATCTGATAACCCCGCTGACAGTTTCCCGCAGCCCCGACGAAGCCATGCAGCCCACATAAGTACTGCGCCCGTTCAGACGAGACATACGACGGCGACACAAGTGGGCGGATGCTAACTAGTTTCAAAACGGTTAGTTTTATACAAACTGAATGGTACCTACATTATGTAGAGCATATTGATAGTAGCATAGGTTCGTCGTCTATTACAGGACTTAAACATAACTGGTGAAATGTGGGTGTACTATAGGTACACCTCTACCTAACTCATCGGGGGAAACAGGCGTGATATTATGATATAGAAAGTGTCGGATAGTGATAGACAACTTCAAACTCCGAAAAAACAGATTCTTAGAATCCCGTTCCAATATTGGCACTAGGTACCTAGTATGTGGCAACAAAATTTTGAATTAATAAAATTGTTTGCCACCATATCTAAATGCGAGAATTATATCAAATAACTGCATATACCATAGGTACTTACATCCTTGTTTTATAGCTGCCGTTAAGCTTAGTAAAAATGCATGGAAATAAATTGTAGGTAACCTCTCGGGGCACATTGCACGTAAGTTTACAGGCAATTTAGCAAACAATATCTCGTTTGCTATTTAAAACATGTTGCATACGTTCCCTTACAAGTTATGTTGTAATAAATCTTTTTAACCGACTTAAAAAAAGGAGGTTCTGTATTCGACCCGTATGTATGCATGTCCGCGATTTTCTCAAAAACGAATGAAGCAATTTTGATAATTCTTTCATTTATGTGATCTACTTAATTTCCAGAAGGTTTTAGTATATAATACATTAGGTAATTATCCTTATGTACGAAGTTATATGCATAAATGTACTACATCTCCGGCATTTCTATGCGAATTTTGATGATTCTTCTAGTCGGTGTCTTCAATTCTTCAATGCACTAGTGTTGATTGAATTTGTGTGGGGTAGGTACAACAAAAAAAGTGAAATCTAAAAACATTTTTACAAAAAAAAAAAAAACACTACAAAGTGTAACTTACTATATTTCCGATCTGTCCATTCGTGCAGACGCACGACGCAATACGATAGTGCGTAGGTAGATATGCTGGCAGCAAACCATCGTGCATATTTGCTTCGCTAACGTCCGACGGATGCTGTTACAAGATGCACTGCTGTCCTTCAGGTTTAACAATACGTAGAGGGCTCAGTTTGGGCTACGAAATCATTTATGACTATAACCGTCGTTCTGTCATTTCAAAACGTATCCATTGCTACACAAAACTATTTGTATTTCACAAAGTACTGTTCTTAGTCGAAGCTATTACTCTACAGCACTTCGCAAAACTTTTCCGTACAGCGCAAACTACAAATCGGAGTAAGAAGCAAAGATACTCGTACATTATTCCGGACTTGTAAAAAGTAAGTAATAAATCACCCGGCTGTTCCACGTCGGCTCGCACAGCCCCTGACATGTTTATGGAGCCCTGGTATCTGTTTCACTGAGAATGTTTGAAGATAATTGAAATCTCATCTTGGGATGAAGTTGATATGATTGAGACGGGGTGTGATTGGTTGTCATAGTGTTTAATGGAGTAACAAAGGTAAATCTCGGCCCGCCATTAAACAGCATGACAAAGTAAAACTTGATTCACATTTAGCATTCTAAATTCTTCCATTCGACGTCAATAAAATGAATCACCATATACATTATTAATCTGAGAATTTCCACCATCAAACTGTAAATAAATTGATACCTTGACCTTACAGGCAACACTCCAATAAATCACTATAATACCTACATAAAGATTACAATACGAATTAACGGTATTATCCCTATGCTTACAATTTAAAGGTGACCAAACAAATCTGACAGCCCATTCATAAAAGTTCTACTTATCGTGACAAACCATATTTATTTATGTCTATATTTTCATAATCAATCTCCTAACAGTCTTCAGGAGTCGCGACAGCTTGACATTTCGCTAATGACGCCTAAACACTAGCCGCTCATGCTCGGCAAGAATCGACGCTATAGGAAAGGAATAAAATTGAGTTTTGTTTATCGATCAGTCAGGGTGCGTTAAAGCGGGTATAGGGTTGTCCCAACGTCCGGCTAACGGGTTGGTTTTTACCAGGCTCGTCCGATTTGAAATTAATACGTCCGGTTGGACCAGGTTTTGTTCATGTTTTTTTGGTTTAACTTACGTCCAGAACAGTTTAATTTAAAATTGAGTATCCGCCTTTTAGAGTATTGCTTTTGTGTAAATATTGATGGCGACCTGTGCGACTGCTCTTTCAACGAAAAGTAAAGCTTCAATGATTTAACTTTCGACTTCCACCTCGTATGAATTTTACCTGACCGATCTGAAATTAAGTTGCATTGAATTCACATCAAGCATGCCTTTTTCCTAGGACTCTGTCAACCCTAAGCGTGTCGAAGGGAAGTTGACGCGAGTCCGCGACATTAATCCGCGAACAAACGCGACAATCTGCGGACTCACCCTCTTAACGAATGACGGGCCGTCACTGCAAATTGTTATTCTTACTAGTTCCAACTTGCTAACAATATTGATTTTTATTTTTTTTAAGAATAAAGGGGCCACGTATAAACTCGCGCCTTTCTCCCATGGAGGTACGCAGGAACTACAGAACGTCAGCAGCTACGAACCCTGCATACTCCTTTCTTTTCAATGCGTTTATACATCCGTCTTCGTTTTCGTACGTCATCACACACGCCGGTTGCGAGCGCGAATACTACGCACCAATAGAGTTGCGCAAGTGGTCCCACGAGTAAGGGATCGCTACATAGTTATATTTTTCAAATTTCACATTCTTAAGTCTCTGTATTGCTAGGAATTGTGGATAATTTGTCATAAATATAAAAATCGTATTTACACAACGGGTTGATTAAGTAAGCAACCCGTTGTGTAAGCCAAACATGAAAGCCAGAAGTTGGCAGTAAGTAATATTTGAATAAATTAAGTCATTGAGGGAGGTTTAAGGCTGAGGTATCGAGTCCCGGGAATTATTTATTTGGCGACTTTGCGAAACTCTTCTTGAGACAATTTCATATTGCTTCTGAGGAAACTTTGTTCAAACTTTTGTATTGAGTGATTGGGCCATGGTTTTGCGTCGGATACGAACCAAAAGGTAATCGGTACCTAAGTACATAAGTACTTATTCTGATTTTAAATTGGTCTTTCAACTTGTGTAAACTTATTCTTGATCGAGAACAATCATGAAAGAATAATGCCAATCAATAAATTTAAACATAGAAGATCAGTTAATAAACTTCCCTTATAACCAGTAACGCATTTTAATTTAAAACGCGATAATATCGACACATAAACAAAAAGACCAAACGTTAATGGGTTGCTCACCATAATTTCCCAGTGACAGCCGGAAAAAAAATTCCGGTATAATGTCATACAAACACGATCACATTACAAAACATTCAATTTTTCCAGTCATTGTATACAGGCTTAGCTCCGGCCGATCCTCTCAACATAATGGCTTGTACACACTCCTCTCGTGCGGATCAATCGACAAATATTAGCTTTAATATTCCCCGGGATGTGCAATAATATCTTGCAACCCTTTTGTGTCATGAGCTGTCGAGGGTGGCTAAATGGCTACTCTACAAATGGATGCGGCTAAGTAACAACGGGCGAATATTGGACGAGTCCTTGCACACCAGATCGTCTATCATCGTTCAAAAATCTAAGGGCTTCCTCGATCTTCTCTTCTTTACGAATCCATGTTCGGAGACGGTTAAACTCATATAAATGTTCATATAATATCTATGGTTAAACTACACAGGTCATGGCTGTTTATGAAATGGAAACCTAAAAGTACCAGGCGGACATATGCAGCAAGAGATCTACCTCACATCAAACATTCTCTCTTTAAATCGGTAAAGTAAACGGTCCCAGGCACTGACCTCTATTATTACCACTGGACTGGCGGCTGTCAAAGTGCTTTTGTGCCTAATTGATAATCGCCATTTTGGCGCTGTTAGCCGTAGCGAGTGTCTGTGGTACTAAAACTAGTGATGTCGATATCAACGAGCAAATATCGATAACTTTTGATAATATTTTTACATTAATAAACGTATCATCATAATTACTACTTATATTAACAATTTACAGGGAATAATGAATAATAATAATGGAATAATGAATGTATTAAATATAAGTCGAAAAGGTAAAATAAAACACGTTTTATATATTTAATTTATATTTTTCAAAGTCAAAGTCAAAGCATTTATTATAAATAGTTCCCTGAGAGATTCGCGGCGACGTAGATTATAAATGGCTCTGACAGCTCTCTTTTGCAAAATAAAGATGGATTCAATGGACAATGTCAGCAGCTCGACCCCATAGTAAAATGCCGTACGACATAATGCTGTGAAAGTAGCTAAAATAGACTAAACGCGCGGTTTCTACATCTGTTCACTGCCTTATCTTCCTAACAGCATAAGCGATTTTAATTACTGACGTGCCCAAATTATTTGACGGGTTAAGAAATTTCGTATACTTTGACCTGTAATTGACAAAGAGTAATTTTTCGTTGTTGCAAAAATTCTAACATCGATATACATAAATATAATTTGTTTAATTAATACATCATAATGACTATTTAAAGTTTCAAACATCATTGTTTCCAAAAAATGAACGCGTAGTTCTGGAAACAAAGTATTTGATTTTGGTAGCAATTCTTTTATAACTTTTGCTGTGAGAACTGCCGGAAATATTTTTTCCACCGGCGGCTTCCCATGGGTCTTTTTGCATGCTTGTCGAAAAAGTGATTCCACTAACAAACATATAGAAACGATGCTTTGTGATGGAATAGTTAGTCCACCTCTATTTTTTTGAATAATTAGTGCGATACCGTTTCGTCGATCAGATATGGCATCGGACGGTATTGATTCACAAGCGCTCAAACAATCAATACATGTAATTTTGTTCTTGATAGATCTAATCACAAAACCTGCTATGTATCCCACACATTGCTTCGATGTTTCGTTTACATTGTTTGGAACAGCCCAACCAAAATGTAATACGAGTATATGTCAAAATTAGTTCTCTGGACACTCGCTAGTGGCGCTTCAAAAAGACACAAAAAAATTGCTGTCAAACGCTTGGAACAGCCTGTCCAGTGGTAATAATAGAGGTCAGTGGTCCCAGGTAACTGACTGTCATCGGTTTCATTTGTTTTGTGTGTACAATAACCCTTGTCTATTTTCAGTTCTACTCGTATGTTTGTATGGAAACCTTTGTTTACTATGCCTATCAAAATCCTTTCTTTATCCTATGTTTGCGTACATGAAGGAGTAATATGGTGATGTATCCAAAAGATTCAATGAAAACAACAGTACACAATATTCTCAACTCTTAGCTTATATTATGTAAATATCTATACAAATAAATATTTTTTAACACTCTAAACAAAATAATAAACAAACCAGTAGAAACGACAAAACTTGGTTAACAATGTAATTCAGTAGCGAATTACTTATGGCATATTTTTATTAGAGATTTCAATCAGGATCGAATAAACATTTCCTACCATTATTTTATTCCAATTTATATCGCAAATAAGGTACAAAATTGCCATTTTTTTTTTGCTTATTTGATATTACACGACTCCTAGACGAATAAGGAAATGTTTAATAATCTGAGACAACTTCACCAGTAGACGAATTGGGATGGAAATTGGATTTGAGATGCACGAAGAAGCCTCCTCGTGTAGCGCAGTTTGTTCCGCCAGTTACTCAACGGAACCGAGCGCTCGGCGCATCCTGGACAGTCACACCCAACGCCTTATTTGACTGGCCAATTCTTTCCTTGCAATGGTAGAGCTAACGCCCGCCTAGTTTGCGACCACCCTCCCACCGGAGTCCGGCGTCAAGCAGCCTGCTGTGTTTTATCAATGCGTGGGAGTTCCAGTGCCTTAGGCATCTTCTGGGCACGCTCGTTCCATCATAGATCTCATCCATCGCTTTCCATCAGGCGTGATTGAGGTCAAGAGCGAGCCCATTCAGCAATAAAAAAAGACATTCAAGTCAATGGCTTAGCAGCTCAGTGTGAGGCGAGTTCGTTTGTGAACTACTTACTTCATAGTTTAACGGATACGCCCCAACTGTTTATTAATTAGGGTAGGGTCCGTCTGGAGGCCACTCGGCATAATCAAAAAACAATCCGGGCAACATCTAGCCGAACCTCGCCGCACAGTTCCCACGCACCTCACCCCCGCGGCGGTCACGCGAACCGAGCAATTCGCTTAATTAAAATACTTTAGCACACATACGTACCTACATAAATTATTTACATATTACACCTTTACATCACACGGGTTAGCTAGTACGGAATCCTCCGATTGGGGCCGAGCCGCCGAGCTCACCCGAGAGCCAATTATCTAAATAAAACGGCATTTACTTTTGTCTGTACGACAAGGCCTTTGTTTTGTATTGCATGTCAGCTAAATTAAAATGAAGGTAAGAAAGGTAAAAAGAGGAAACTCCCTTTGGCGACATCCGACAAGAGCGGATCTTGAAGATCTTAATTAAAACTTGGAATTAACCTCACGGAGCCTTTTAAACTGGAGAACTACGTGTTCTCGTACAGAAGGTTGAAGGAGCACCCTATATTTTGATACACACTGGAGCTATCACGATTAATAAGAATCTATTGATGTAAGTAAGTTGGTGAGTGTTGTTTTAATACGCGTGTTACCTAATCAACACATGCTTAGATAACATAAAGTACCGTAGTATTTCGTCAAATACGAAATACTTGAAGGTATAAGATTTTCGTACCAATTCAGCATTCATATCAATTCGCGATTGAATTGATCGTTAAAGTCATATGGCTGAACAAAATATCTGATAGCTGTGCAGCTGACATTCCTTGAATTCACCGCTGAATTGTTTTCTGACTTACCTGTAACAAAAAAGAAAAATCAATTAAAAACGAGTCGAAGATAGATAATCTCATTATTTCAAATGCCTAAATACTTGTAGCTCTCAAGAATGTCTGGGATATCAAGAGGCACCTCTATCGTTGGCGATAGAACTGATATCCCAAACATTTTTTAAATCTTAAAATATCTTATCCTTTACGATAAAATGTGGAAGAATAGAAAACATTTAAATAAAAAGCAACCGCTCGTTATTCCGCACATAGGTTTTATTCTCATGTAGTTTGTTTTTACAATAAAATGGCGGGAGTATCCGACGCTATTATTCTGCACAAATGGTGGCATGGTGGCAGACTGTCTAGGGGGATGTTAGCACTTAGTACCGCAGGGTACCTACACACAGAAGGTACACTACAACTACATAATAATGAATACTAATACCCTTACTTTTACACAGACATTAATTTATGTCCAAAGTAAAGCTGTTGTAGTCTCAATTTCATAAAAAATCTGTTGGTATGCATCCCTCTCAATAACCGTAACAGCTGTCGCGTTACAGTCAGTCAGGGTCCTTCTAACTCCACGAACTAGTGCAGTCACCGTGCTCTTAGACGATTGCCTAGCCACCTGGACCTACTCAACACTCTACTATGATCCTTTCAGCTTGTTATAATAAAATTTACAAATATACAAAATAGATGAAACGGTTTAATTTGAGCAATATTACTCTGTCTAACCCGTTCTTGAAGCTCTAGAATTATATCTGTGTTCATTAAAATAGACTTAAAGAGCTACTGAACGACTGCACAAAGTTCAGAGACAATACATGTCGGGTAAACAACAAGTAGTACAGACGTTATTGTTATGTATCGTAAAATGAAGAGCTCTGTGCACTTAAAAGAAATCTACGAAGCGTCGAGTACTCGTGAGTGGAGTAGAGTACAGTAGAAGTAAACGCCATCCCAGTTTTACGGTACTCATAAACACGGGTTACGATCCAAGGGGTTACGTGCGCAGGTATCACTCAATTCAGACTGCCTCGTTCCCCGTAAACATGATACGAAATCACATAAATCTTGAGAGATCAGAAAGTAGTACACCCATAGATAACAGTTATCTTTTTATAGGTTCTTTAATAATAGTCTTCTTGAAACTAGATAAGTAACAAAATTGCGAGTAGTTTATCGATATTAAATTTAAAACGCGTGGGTGGAGACTTCAAACGTCTTGTGTCGAAGGGTATTGGATTTCCAGGCACTGCGCTAGACGTTGCTTCTCACTTTTCCTGAAGTACATTAGTGTACATCTTCGAAACCAATATTCACTACACATTTATGAATGTACATATTACGTATAATGACTTGTTCGGGCACATTATTCAAAGACCAAAATTCTGTCACAAATTGGGTGTAGATCAACCACTGTTTTGTGCCTACCTGTCAGGTAGCCAGTGTGGCTCACACCACAACCACAAAGTTGGTTCTCAAGTGCTGGACAATCAACAAGCCCTTTGATGCAACAGGAGACCAGGAGTGCAGAATAGTCAGGCAGTAAGTTAGCAGAGCGCACTATATCCGTGAGTAGTAATTGTTTCCGATCGCAATCACTGTCGAACCAACAAGCGGGCCACCGCAGCTGTCTAACTTAACTGCACTTTGACACATTGTGGATCACTGAAATGAAATTCTCTGGAATGAATACTCGTCAACTAGTTCAACTATTTACTAACATTGAGCTAAGATTCAGCACAAATCCGAACTAGGATTCTCGTCACATGTGTGTCCTCGTGAGATGTAGCGTATTCTTAAGTGCCCCTTATATTAAAGGTGTGCCAGAATTTTCAACGGAACCTCAAATTACGAGAACGCGAACATAAAACACATTCAAACGATAAATGCAACAGTGTCTAACCTAATTTCATAACTGAAACGAGATTTTCCCGGAGTGAACCTCGTTTCCACAATGGTTTCAAGGTACGAAATTGTGAGCTTCCACTTTAATTTGTTCAACTGTACCTTATGAAATATTACAAACGAGTTGCGAATTGTCAACAGGCTGGGAAGTAATGAAATTAGGCCGGAGCTGGCTTGTCAGAAGTATGCTAACTGCGGCGAGGGAAACTGACAAATTATGATTAAGACATGGACACAGAACGATGATCGTTTCATTTTCAGGAATAATAATCTGTTTCTTATGTAGGATCTGATAATTTGTAATGCTGCAAGTCATGAAAAATGTCCGTTAACAAGAATGTCCCTATCTTAGCAATTACTAGATTTCCACACAATCAGCTAAAATATCAAAGTGTTGCCTCACTAAAGGCACTGTTAAAATAACAAGTAAAGTGTAACTAAATGGCGCTGTTATATTCTTTGACAATTCTTGTTAACAAACGGAAACTACGTAGGAGCCTCGGGGACGCGGGAACCAAGTTTTTTTATACTCTCTAATTTATTTACCGAGTTGTTGAGTTAATTTAGGTGCGCACCCTTGCGTCGCCAACAAATCTAAAAGGACACGAGTGAGGAAGTCCAGAAAGTTTTAAAAGTATCGACGTTCTATCTTAGTGTTATTGCAGTTCTTTGGAAACTGCGATCTCAAATTCTTGTCATGCTCCGAAGTTGATCTAAAAACTTTGCTTTTATAGAACGGCCTTTTAAGGTTAAACTAAAAATTATGAATGAGTATTCTACGCACTAGTGGTTCTTAACCAGCTTCACAGAATGTACTACATAGAACAGACTGCAAGTATTGAATCACTTTATTTCGCGCCAAGTGACGTCTGGGAGAGCCCTCAGCTGAAGCGCTAAAGTCAAGGTAATCCTCGCGCGGACTGATAGAGCACACAAACTCACTCGTTTGCTCATGAGTGTGCTCAGAGGGCTTTGTAGCTGTTCAACACGTCGCTAACGAAAGAACGTTCACAATATTCATACCACTAAAGAAATAAAATCTCGTGAAAAGTGCAGTAGATAAGTGATCTGTCTCAGTGTCAGTTGCGTAAAGACCGGCTCTACTTGTTAACCGTTGCATAAATTCAGTCAGCCTACTCTCGTTAATATATTTTCGTCACGAACTCGCTAATTACTGCTATGGGCCAGCTCAACACAGCCAGAAAAATAAATCGGCGTCCAACTAGAACCTCATTGAGATTCGCACAGCGAAAATACTAGGACGACATGATAAATGTGGACATTAAATCCAATTTTGTGAGCTTAGATGTAAAAGAATAAGTGGGACAGTGTAGTTTATGTATGGAATCAAGCGGCCACGTCTGCCGCCTATGATGACCGGGTGTTCGTAATAGCCTGGGCGTGCCTTTCAATTCAATGCCACCGGGACTGCTTTAAGCGCTGGACATTCTCGGGATATCTGATATTATGTACTTACTTAAAATGTTTGTAAACGGCTCTGTAACGCTTGAAATAAAATCTGGCCTCATTTTAACGTGTATATATATTGTTACAAGACTAATCCATTTAAAAATCATGTCATTCAATTATTATCATTGTACAGATAACGTTGTATTTACTATCAAATAAACACAATGTAATTGATACCCGTTTGTAGGTCGTCGTACAAATCGCGAGCTTGTCATCATTGGAAATCAATTTTGTAATATGGTTTGAAACGTTAAAGGAATTCAAAGGGCATGAAATTGTAACCAGAAGATACAAAAAACCGGGTCCACGGATATCGATCGAAATATCGTGTGAAACTGATAAGTTTATCTCGCACCTTTCGGATTATGTATTATCTCTGCGAAATCGAAATATTGAAGGAACGTGCCGAAACAAGGACCTCCCTGGGAATTATTCAAATAACCTCTGAAGTCTTTGAACAGCGCAAGGTTATAGTTATTGGATAATGAATTCAGCAGTCCGATCTTGACAGAATTTAAGCGGTAATTACAAATCGTCAAGTCAACAAAGACATGAAGATATTAATTAATACTCAGGAATATACCTAATATTAAAATTTAAAATATCTTTGATTCGATTGAAACGTTTTTCATAAAATTATAAACTCGACTTTTTAAAGTCAAAAAGTAAATAAAAGAATAAGGGGAGCAGAAACTGCAAGTTTTATAGAGGGTCCTTCGTCAGCCGCGATGCCCATGCAATGCAACTGGAACGCTTTTGCTAGTTTCGACAAAATTAAATTGAAAAAAAAATACCAGAAGCAATTTTAGTTGTTTGTATTGGAAAAATTTCTAAATTGTTACAGCAAGATATCAATGGCAATAACCGGGTTTAACTGTGTCGTAAAGGATGGAAGACATTTTAGAAAATGTAACGTTCATAAATTGCTTTGCCTGTGTAAATTCCCAAAAACATTAGCAAATATTAGGTCCTTACATATGAAATTGGCGTTTTTCGTACTGGCCACTTTAATCACGAATTTCTCCTCTTTGGTAAGGAATTCCAAATTCAAATTTGTACAGCTATTTACTCATGTATTTGTGCTTCGATGACCGTCATTCATTTGTTTTTTTTCTTCTGTTTTTTCTGTTTGCGTCACTCATTTTACAAAATGGAAAATTTAAAATATCGCATTATTTACGAGTACGAGTTCCGCCGTGGCACTAGTGCTGCGGAAACGACTCGAAGGGTGAATGATGTGTATGGCGGTCATGTTGCAAAAGAAAACACAGTTCGTTTTTGGTTCCAACGTTTTCGTTCTGGAAATTTCGACCTGCAGAACAAGCCCCGTGGACGGCCTGAGACCCAAGTTGATAATGGAGAATTGAAGGCTATTGTGGAAGCGGACCCATCGCAAACCACGTCCGAGTTAGCTGCAGGCTTCGATGTTAGTGATAAAACTGTTTTAATTCACTTGAAGCAAATTGGGAAGATTAAAAAGCTTGAAAGGTGGGTACCTCACGAATTGACTGAAGCAAACCGGCAAACGCGCGTCGACTGCTGCGTTACATTACTTGAATTGGAATGTCTTAGACATCCTCCGTACTCCCCGGACCTTGCTCCAACAGATTACCATTTTTTTCGCAATTTGGATAACTTTTTGCAAGGGAAAAAATTCAACTCCGATGGGGCAGTCCAAATCGCCTTCAAAGATTTTATTGATTCCCGTCCGACTGGTTTTTTTAGTAAAGGGATCAATGAACTACCTATAAGATGGCAAAAGTGCATTGAAAACAATGGTTCATACTTTGATTAATTAAATATATTATATTAAAAAATATTCGACTTTTTGTTCCTTCCATACAAAACGCCAATTTCATATGTAAGGACCTAATATTTAGCTGCAGCAATTATTTCTCGAATGTCTTTTCTAGTAGCAAAACTAGCTAACATGGCGGCAGTGAATCCTGCAAACGAATGAGTGTTACCAACAGAGTGGTACAAGAACCGCGCATATGTGATGCGACGCAGCGAGACGTGTTTTATGTACGAGCGCCGCGAACGTTTGTTTATTAGCACAGAGGATGAGCGCTCTGGAGTGATTGCGTCGTTTATGGTCTTATCATCATTTCATACCTTAAGTATCTTTGTGTGAATAGAATTCACGATGAACGTGGGCCGTGGCATAAGTTTTCCAAAATATTTTAATTTTTACATAAATGATTTTGCGTTCCATGGAATGCTGGTCTATTACCATTTCTTGAGAAACGTTTAACCATTGGGATGGTGAAAAAGTGAAAATGCCAATCCATAAATCGATAGGACCTCAAGGCTCGAACTTATCTGCGTTAAGACTGGTTAAGTCGAAGTAACCGTATGAAAAAGGAGTTTCGTCAGGTAGACACAATGTTGTAATCAGCGCATTCATTCGCAAGTATGAATTCCAAGATTAAAAGTTTGTACGTGCCGAGTTTTAATTCCTACTTACATAAGAAATCCAAGTGCAATTAACTTGTACCTACTTGTACTAAGACAAAGTTAAGAATAATATAATGGCTAATTGAAATTCATCCATCGCAGGGCCACGAACATTGCAGACGTTTTATTATGATTACGGAGTCCTGCAATGCTTTCTTTCTCATTTGAAAGTACTCAAACAAAAATGTATATTTAATTTGACATCTTTCCTCGAGTTTTCTTGGATATTATTTACATTAATTTCCGTTCTCACAACTCGAGTCGTTTCCTCTTCCAATACGGCACATTACCATAAATTCAAAACAGACCTATTTCAGGCAATAAAAGTCAGCCGCAAAATATGATAACGCAGCATTCCACCATCTACACAAAATAGACATATCACTAAAAGTGCCAAAATGGCTGACAATAAAGTGACGTGTGAAAAACATAACGCGAAAAAAAAAAGCCACATTGTTACCGGCAACCGAGGAAAATAAATATGGCCTACGCGCTGTAATGTTCATCAGTCAGGAAGTTCAGAAGGCTAACTCATAACAATGGCTAAAAGGAATAAAAGACTCATACTGCGCTTCTGGTTGAAATAGTCGTCTAGTAAGTTTACTTACCTAATGAATCCAACTTAATCGAAGACCTCGGTTGCGACTAGCTTGCTGTGTGCACTAGCGATTGCATCATACGTAAACGAAAGAAAGCTGATTCCAGTATTCCTAAACATGTTCATCTCGATGTGTACTTTCTGTTCCTGAGCGACCACAAACAACAGCCAGACAGTCCTGTAGTCAGCAGTGAAACTTCTACCCATACATATAAGCACAGATAACCCAGGTCACCAGGTGTATCTACACTACAGCTACACGTCCAAGTAATAACGAAGTAAAATAACTTGAATTGACACTCTGGAAGTTCTCTATCGACAGCGGGCGTTCAACTAAAAGGCTTTGTTGACTATTAAAGTTACTAGTTCACAACTAAACGAGTTCGATCGGCTCCCGTTTACACTAGTTACTGTACTGTGGAGCTTCAAGTTACACTGAATTATTATGTAGTTGGACGTCACGGTCGCCGGTCGCCGACAGACAGCTGAGGATTCTTTTTTCGAGTCAATTTATACTTCTATACTAATATTATAAAGAGAAAAGATTTGTATTTTTGGATTTTTGTATGTAACGAATAAACTTAAAAACTACTGGACCGATTTCAAAAATTCGTTAGATAGCTACATTATCACTGAGTAACATAGGCTATATTTAGTACTACCTGCGCCCCGCGGTTTCACCCGCATAAGTGTCGATCCCGTGGGAATATTGGGATAAAAACTATCCTATGTCCTTCCCCGGGACTCAAACTATCTCTATACCAAATTTCATCTAAATTGGTTCAGTAGTTTAGGCGTGAAGAAAAGACAGACAGACAGACAGAGTTACTTTCACATTTATAATATTAGTTTGGATAGAAAAAATTAGAGATCCTTACTTTCTACTAAAACCAACCCAAGGTGTAAAAAATTAGCCATAAAATGTCTTTCATCGCATGCGCTGCGGAAAGTATTGATGATAGAACAAAAAAATGTTCTACAATATTATAGAACATATCAATATCTACAAAAAACTTCGAGAGACCATATGTCCAACTATTGTAGTTATGTCACTATAACTACTTTTTTACATTTTAAAAGTTGATAGAAATGCCGATCAAAATCAGACCATGTTATCCATACCTTCGTATTAATTCTTATCCAAATAAGTCGTTTCTTATCCAAGACTGTATCAATACCTGTTGATTACTTTTTGAATTATTGAAATCGGACATTCCATTCAAAAGATATTACGAAATTAAAAATAAACAAAAAATACACGCCGACATGCCGTTGTGGCTCCACGCAGCGCAGCGATAAAATCCTCGTGTCACAGTGTTGGTAACAAAACTCCTCCGAAACGGCTTGACCGATTCTTATGAAATTGTGCGTATATTCAGTAGGTCTGAGCAGAGGACGTAAACTATTTTTATTTTAAAACTATTGATCGTGTAGGGTAGGGATAAGGTAGGAGTAGGGTAGGGGTACAGTTGGAGTAAGGGTAGGAGTAGAGTAGAGGAGTAGGGTAGGGGTACGGTAGGAGTTGGGTCGGGGTAGGGTAGGAGTAGGGTAGGGGATCGGTAGGAGTATGGTCGGGGTAGAATAGGAGTAGGGTAGGGGTACGGTAGGAGTAGGGTAGCAGTAGAGTAGGAGTAACTGAGTAAGGTAGTGAGTAGGGAGTAAGGTAGGAGAGGGGTATAGTAGGAGTAGGGTAGGAGTAGGGAAGGGGTAGGGTAGGAGTATGGTAGGAGAGGGGTACAGTAGGAGTAGGGTAGGAGTAGGGAAGGGGTAGGAGAGGGGTACAGTAGGAGTAGGGTAGGAGTAGGGTAGGAGTAGGGAAGGGGTAGGGTAGGAGTAAGGTAGGAGAAGGGTAGGGGTAGGATTAGGTCAGGAGTAGGGTAGGGGAAGGAGTAGGACACCACGCGAACGAAGTCGCGCCGGGCAGCTAGTGGTCAATATTTTAATCGGTTTTCGACCAGAAACTGGCGCACTTTGCACGTAGGCTGAATTACATTTCCTCGAAAACAGTTAAGGGGTTAAAAAAATATATAGGGTGCGGACGTTTCTCCCTGTATTTCAAATTCACATTTTCGCTTCATCGTTTAGATATCCTCTTTAATTTGCCCTTTTTCCAATCTATTTGAGACCGTCGTCGTAGCAGTTTGTATTTGAACATGTATAATAGGGTGGTCCTTATTTTTCGACTTTTGAATTATCCTCGGGGCACTTTCTCATTTGATTATATACCTCTAAATATGAAATACGTCTTTTTATGTTTTTGTTTTTGTTAAGATTTAGAGGTCGCTACCGGCTGTCAAAATTTTTACAAATAGCGTTGAAAGACAGCTTACATAAAGGTTTCAATAATTTTTAATTTAGGTGTCTATATATATTTTGGATGGTTATATTAAAAGTAATAAATAAATTAAAAAACTGGCATACCTATTCAATTAAAAAAACGTCATCAGTAAAATTGAAAAACTGTTCAAAGAATGGCAGAATCTAAAAAAAATAAAGAAAACAAGAAAAAACGTTCAGAAGCATTGAAGAATAACAATAACAATAATTTCATAATATTTTGTAAGACCTGAGTATAAAAATAAAGAATTCTAACAAATACAGATTTTGAGTTTTTATACTTTTTATTTAAAATTCAAACCTTGGTAGCGACCCTTAAATGTCATTTAAAAATTTCGAAAAAAATACTGAAATACTTTCTTATGGTATATAACCAAATTACGTGGTGCCCCGCGAAATTAAAGAAAAAAATTTTTTTTTCTTAGGAATAAGGACCACCCTAATGTATAAGTTATAATAATCAAACTTTCGTTAACACTGGAGCGAAGCACACACAAGTAACTTTAACCACCACCCTATCCTGTGTGCATCCGTCACACAAAGAGGAGCGAGTGGCCACTCCGTCTCGCTTAGCGCCGACCGCCGAGACACGCACTCACGGCGCCGCCGCCGCCAGGGAAATTACCGTGTTGTAGACTACTGGCTTATAACACCACTTGTTTATTAACTTAAACCCTCGCGTTGACAGTTACTGCGCACCTGACGCGAAATAAAAACGTTATTATGATTAATGTTTGGAACAAAGGTATTTGTTTCTGAGTTTAAAATAAGGGACAGTGCAGCAAAACACCTGTGTGGATTTACCTTGCGGTCATCAAAACTACTTCGGCCGTCTGTAAGACAGCACATTGTGACACCCTTTGTAAAATTTCTACATTTATAATAATAATAATAATAATAATAATATATTTATTCAAAAATTATTAGGCATGAAAATTTGTACAGTTTTGCTTAAATAAAAATTACATTGCTAAGACTTTCGTGCCTGAACTAGGTAATCCTGTGTTTCAGGCGAGAAGTGCTAAAATAGTCTTTTAAAATTAATAAATAATCAAAAGTTAACAATAGACAAATAATTATATAATAACTCTTAGTTTCTAAATTTGATAATTATATAACTTAAGTGAAGTTTGTATACCTATATTTACTTTAACACAGTTAGTAAATTTTCTGTTTCTTCATAAGACATACTTTGGAGAGCATCCTTAAGTAATTTCTTACAAATTGTATAGTTCACAGAATAAATATTTGCTTTCGAGTTTAGTCTATTATATAGGAGAGGTCCGAGGTACAGGTAAAATTTGGATATAAAAGCATGTTTTGTTGAAATTTGTGGACAAACTATATCTTTACGTCTTTTATTAGTATATCCAGCGCTGTAGGGTAGAGCTTTGTGTTGTTTTAATACAATGCCCATAATAAATAGCTGTCGAACTGTTAATACTTCACAAGATTTGTACAGGAGGTTAGTAGGAAAAAGGAAAGGGCGGAAAGTAGACACTTTGAGAATCGCCCTCTGAGCTCTCTCGATGGTTAGTAACATTGTTTTACCCGCTCCACCCCATGTGGTAATACAGTACGTTATAATCGATTGACATAGAGCAAAGTAAACTTGTCTAACTATTTTTGGGTCAGCAATACAGCGTAACTTTTTAAAAACAAATATCAACTTGCGAATTCTACTGTTTAAAGCTTCTATATGTTGTTTAAACGAAAGTGTTTCATCTATTATAACACCAAGGTATTTAGTTGTATTTGCCATTTTAATTTTAGGACAAACACATTGGTTATTTGTGGGAATTGTGCAGTAATGAGCATATAATGTCGAGATAGTGCCGGTTGATGTTTGCTTGCGCATCGAAAACTTAATATAATTTGTCTTGTCTGCATTTAGTGTTAGTGAATTAAGTTGAAGCCATTTATTAACAATATTGAATCCGCGTTGCGCCACTTTGTAGACATTTTTTTCTGAGTCAGCCGAAAATAGAAGGGCAGTGTCGTCAGCATAAGAAACAATTTGGCCATGATCTAGACTTAGATTACAAAGATCGTTTATGTATATCAAAAATAGTGTAGGGCCTAAAATACTTCCTTGGGGAACTCCGAAGGACGTGTTTTTTTTATCCTCGCTGAGAACATCTCCAATCCTTACACATTGGGAACGATCTTCTAGATAGCTCTTAAATAGTTTCAGCTGGGTGCCTCTGATACCTATGGTTTCAAGCTTGTGCAACAGAATAGGGATAGAAACTGTGTCAAAAGCTTTGGCGAGGTCCAGGAAGATTCCTACTGTGTGGTTACCATTATCAAGTTCTTGTGCTAGATAGTCAGTCAGATGGTGTACGGCATCGTCTGTTGACATTTTAGGCCTAAATCCAAACTGCCGCTGAGACAAAATTAATTTATCTTCCAAGTATTTGTAAAGCCTTTTATTTATAATTTTTTCCAATATTTTAGACATAGAAGGCAGTAACGAAATAGGTCTATAATTTGTGACTTGATCTTTACTGCCTGATTTATAAACGGGGACAACAACAGCTTTTTTTAGGCACTCGGGAAAAACACCTGTTGATAAACATTTTTGGAAAATATAAGTTAGTGGCGGTACCAAAATGTGCTTGAATTGTTTAATTATTTTATTTGATATGCTATCCCAGCCAACTGCACAGTCGTCTTTCAAACTCATAATTATCGTTTCTACCTCAGACTCATCAGTGTCTAGCAATGCAAAAGATGATACAATAGTGCTACACGGAAATGGTGTGCTTGTTAAATATTGTGATTGGCCCCGAACTTTTTCAGCCAAACACTTTCCTACATTAACAAAGAAATTATTTGCAATGTTGGCAGATGTTAAGTGTGATGAGTGTGCTTGTAATAAACCTGAAGATGACTCATTTTGTTTCGAGTTAAACGTTGCACTTTTAATAAAATTCCAGATTTTTTTACTATTTGTACCAGCCTTTTCTAGTGCGGTTTTATCGTAGTTGTTTTTTACTTTTTTCAGCAGAGCATTACAAAAGTTACGATATCGTTTATACGACAGTTGCAAAATTAAATTATCTGGATTGGATTTAGCTCTCATATGCAGTTTATCTCTATTTTTCATACAGCGAATGAGTCCTGTCGTGATCCATGGTTTTATATTGTAGTTTTTGTTTTTTATCCGAGATATGACAGTATTCTTCTGAATTGCATATTGTACATTTTTGATTAAGTATAACATACAAAACTGCGGATCAGCGGAATCGTAGACTGGGTCAAATTTGATATTGCATAAGTCTTCTTCAAGTTTGTTTACATTTAAACGCGAAGTTGTGCGAGTGATTACTTTTGGTAATTTACAATTTAAAATAAGTAGGGCAGCACTGTGATCTGTTATTGTTGAATTAGTTACAAGGGCAAGTGCGGGGAAATTCGACTTGAGTATTATATGGTCCAAACAGGAGCCACTTTGATGTGTAGGAAGCGTGTGAGCGGGAAGCAAGCCATGGAAAGCGCATAGGTTAAGGTATTCCTCAGCGGATGCGTCAGCACTTTCTGGAAGAATATTGATATTAATATCGCCAATTAGCATTATATTTTTGTAAGATGATAGGTTCTGCAAGGTATCGTTTAGAGAATCGGTAAAATTGTTTACATTTCTAAAAGAGGGAGGTCGATATAAGGCAAGCATCGCTAATTCTGACCCAATTTTAATCAACAATCTGTTACAGTCGTGCATATTTGGTTCCTCGACAGACACATTGAGATGATTTCTTGCGTAAACTATCACCCCATCGTTCTGATTGTAATTTATAGTACTTTTATACATATTATACCCCGGTATTAGTGGTATGTTATATTGTTTGGACAGCCAACATTCGGTTAAGACAATAACGTCACAATTTATGTCTAGACGTTGTATAAAAATGCTAAAATTGTCGAAATTCTTAAAAATACTGCGAATATTTTGGGTTAGAATGGTTAGTGGACTAGTGTAGGAGGAGAGATATTGTTTACAGTGCTCAACGTCACAAACATGGGATTCAGCTATAGAAAAATTATCTATGTCACTAATTAAATTATTAATCATAATTATAACTAAATATTATAAAAAAATAAAAATAACAATAAAACAAACAATTACAAGGACCAGAAAGATACGTGATTAACGGCGCTCTTAGGCGCCTCCATAATCAATACTATTTATGTACCTCTTTTCAGCCATCAGTTTTGCTGGACAGTCCACGGCACTTGTCTTGTGATTGCTCGGCTTTTTGAAATGCAAGCAAGTAGCGCATTTTGGTTCTTCAGCCTTCTTTGTGCATTCTTTAATGGAATGACCCAGATCACCACAGTGGCCACAGGTATATGTGGTTTCCCGACATGATTTGGCCGCATGTCCGTACTGCTGGCACATATAACAGCGTGTGACTAGAGTAAAGTCTCTCACAGGGCATGACGACCAATTCACAAACACTCTGTCTTTAGATATCAGGGCTTTGCGTATGTCTGCAGATACTTCTATTATATAATTACAGGTCTCAGCGTCCTTCTTACCTGACTTATGGCTTAACTTAATGGAGGTCAAAAAGGTCTCGAGGCTACAATCCTGAAGGTTCTCGGCTAAATTCTGATGGAACAAACAAGTAAAAACTTCCTTCTCTTGCATGGACGAGGGCACTCCGATAACCACTACTCTAGGCTTCCTTTTTGGGGGCTCGTCTACAGTAAGGCCTGAATTTGATAGCTGCATCGATTTTTTCACCTTCTCAATGTCGTCTTTTGTTTCAGTGCTGATAATGACACCGCCATTTTTCGTCTTACGCAGTCCTCTTACCTGAAGCTTCATTTGCTCGGGGCATATAATTTTTTGGACAAGTGTTTTTGTCTCCTCACTCGACTTTAGTTTGTCGTTAGGGTATATGGCCACTGAGCTTAAATTTATTGGCTGTATATAATTGTTGGTACCTTTTTTGACCATGTCAGCAAAGGAAGTTCCGGTTCTTGGTTTCATAGAAGCTCCGACTGTCAGCTTAAGGTCTTTCAGTTGCTGCGACAGATCAATTTGGTCTTCGAGTGTTTGGACGGTGGTGTGGGCCCGGACAGCATTCATCTTAAGGGACTGGTACTGAACGGCCATCTGGGATGTGCCGTGACTAACTTTTCGGCATAAGGTATTTATACGCAGTTTTTGCTCCATGTTTAATTTGCCCTCTGCTGCTATAGAGCACACTTCACTTAGGCACTGCTCAATGGATGACATCCAATTCTGTATTTCCGGCGTAGATATCGCTTCCATCATCACATCGTCTCTTTGGCTGGCCGGTTGAGGATGAGGTGCGGGTACGGGCTCGGATGCAGGTGCAGGTGCTGGTCCTGGTGCGGGCACAGGTGTAGGAGGAGGGCTCCGAGCACATCTGCCACCCCGGCTGAAGGGACTGGATGCCATTGTGATACAAGTTATGCACTTGTCAATCACTTATTACACATTTTCACAGAAACGATTTACACATATTATGCCTACGTATGACACAGTTTGCTTTACTACCGGATATTCGTTAGATCCAGGTCACGATTCAGCAAGTAATTATTTATTTATTTTAATAAATCTTTGACACGTCCGTTTACAACAAGAGTGCAATGATCTCTCAATAATATAATATGCATGGTGTACATAATATTCTGTACAGAAGGCTTTAAAACTTCGTTTTAAAAGGTGTATGTTTGTCCAACTGTGCAAATTAAAACTCTGAATTAAGATAAGTAATGGGACTGACGTATTAAGTCGTCCTAAAATAAGACAACTTCATCCTCCAAACAGCAGCAAAGAAACTTCAAAGATAAAACGAACCCCTCTCCATTCATAATGCATTTTCCAAATAGTTTTCGTTTAAAGGGTCCTCCACTCACAAAGCCTCTGTCCACTCATTACTCCGTGGAATCCCCACGCCCCCAGCCCCGGGCGGAACGGCTTAACTTTGTATCGAACAACTTGTACAATACACGCTGATACAAACTTATCTCGCTCTAAACACACTGCTATTGACTTCCGAACGAAATAACACTATTATAAAGGAAGAAGTTTACTTATTCGTGCCATTTCGATTGGAGTTAGGTGTATTTTGCTGTGCAATTTTGACTGTGCAAAGGAGCGTACATGTTAAATGAAAGTCAGAGGCAAACCATGAAAGCTCAATGAAACTTGCTTGCAGAGAATCGTAATTAAAAAGATAGAATATAGCATTCAATGGCAAAAAGTAACAAAGGTATCAAAGGTTGTAAGTAATCACTTCTGCGGAATTACCAGCACTTCAGTAAAAAGAACTTCTGCTGGATACATTTAAGCTAAACGAGCAATCTCTCTCCCAAAGAATCGCCGGAGAGCATTGGAACGCACATTTATTTAAACGAGCGTCCATTCGGGCGAATCTTTCTGATAAATCTAGATCACAGCTGTTATCTGGCAACACTGATTGCGCCTTTGAAGGCTCGTTTGTGGTGTAAAAGGGATTTACACCACAAGCGTGGCTCAATGGGAACTGGAAGGGGGAAACAATTGGTACAATGTGCTTACAGACGGATTTAGTAGAAATGCCTTGTAATACCGACTTCAGCAACAATCTGCATAGGTACTTCACTAATTAATAAAGTCGTGCCTAAATATCAAACTGTTTTCCGCTTTGACCACGTTACACATAAACTTGTCAGGACATCTCACTGATTATAAATCACCTCCAAACACCCGCCGATAGCAAAAACGACCCAAAACTTTAGCTAGGGTGGTCTCCATCTTCACTCTCCCAGATCGGCCAAGCAGATTACGTAGAAGTCGATATAATAACCCGAGCGACGCGTAATAAGCTTCAACAAACTTTCAGTTTGGCGAACCAATTAATTTAGCTAAAGTATTAAAATTCCCGTGCATTAAAATTTAGAGCGCTGCTAAAAGCCCTGAGTAGTTTATATGCGCCTAGTTGACAATCCGATATGGCTCCGCGCCGCCGCCGCACCGCTGCATCGCTGCAAAACTGGCGGAGTGCACTAATAACACGAGGCGACAATTTCCGTACGCCGGGCGCAGATTACCTCCTTGGTAATTGGACTGGCTGCCTTGATAGGAAAGCGCTGGAAATGCTGTTAGTTACAATCACATATGCACGCCGTTTATAATGTGTACACATCGCTCAGGCTTCTGTTCCCCTGGTACATAATCTCGCCCCCACAGGCTACACAAGTACACACATTAGGTGGATGTACCTACTCGTTATCTCATTATCTGTTTACGCTGTGTACCTACGTTAAAAATGAGCGAGATGACAAAATAAAATAGCTACGAAATTACGTCAATGTTTTCAATAGAGTTCACCAAATGTATTTGTATTTGTTTAGCTAAACCAGCAAAAAGTTAAGTTAATCATGCGTAACTTATACGAGTAACTTATTTACGTACGTGGGTATGCATGAAATATTTGTTGCGGGAGTTTCCCTGACCTTCACTTTTCGGAGACTGAAGGAAGAAAAATTACGTTAGCTTTCACTGCGCAATAAAATAAATTAAATAGCCTCTTACACCAGCAGACATTATACATAATGTGGTCTTATGTTGGACTAAGTGCGCCATTTGCTGGTCCTAGGGCATTCATGTTCTAAGAACCAGTCCACAACACAACTTTCATTTATAAACATTAACCAAAAGTTTTCACGCTCACATGTAGCGCTTAATGTAGTTTTGACTAAAAATAACAGCTGATCTAGAAATAATAAAAGGGTTCGCGAATATCTATACGTAGCTAATGAAGTTAGAAATGTTACCAGCGCTAAAAGAGAAATGAAGGATGGGAGAAGTTCACCATGGCAATCTGCTGGGGAGTTTGTTGCGGTATACTTCCAAGGTAAAGCACTAGAAAGTGGTGAAGGGAGGGCGTTTTGGGGAACTTTCTGACGTACAAAAAGTGTTGATTCTCAACCTAATTTGAATAAATTACATACTTCACATTTGATTTGAATCCCGCAGATAGCAAAACTGAAAACGAGTCGAATTTAATCGGTGGCGCACGTTCCCGGAAAATTGCTCGGATGACGATGCTGCGAACACTAAATAATCGGAGTAAAAATATACTGTGTGATAATAACTGTTGAAGCCACGCACGTGATGCAGGCACATTGTTGTTCATACGAATATCGCCGCGACTTACGCAATGTCGTAAACCTTTAGCGGATATCGGTCGCAGGGAGCGATAAGCAATTATTTATTGAGGATCGCCGCGTTATTGCTAAGTGTGAACCTATGTTCTACTGATTTACATTTCACGTTACATACGGCGGATTCATTGAGTTCTAGTTGTACACCAAGTGCGTCACTGGATTTCTTTTTGACATTTGTCTTGTTCAAGAATGTGCTTGCGATGTCAGAAAACTTGGTTATTAAGCAATTTGTCACACTACGACAAATTGCCGTGTTATAGACATTTCATATGTGACTCAAACTCAAACTCAAAGCATTTATTTCAATTAAACCATTTACAGGCACTTTTGAATTGTCAAGAAGTCAGGTGAAGTGACAAGGAAAGACAGTCGTGATTTCTCTTTACTTGCGGTCAAAACTCAATTACGCTTATCAATCAAGTTCCCTAGTGTCTAAAACCTAAAAGAACCTAAAAGATGTTTTTAACAAAAAATATACAACACTACCGAAATGACATGACGTTAAAAATATTATTCTGAATTTAATTGTGAAAACTACGACCTCCAATTGACATCCGACATTTCACGTTAACATCCACCACTCACGGTACAAATAAAGCCGCATATTGAATTAACAATTTTATTCTGGAACATAAAAACGTCCGCTTTTCGTGTTTTCACCTTTATCGGTGTAGTGACGTCATAATTACACGTGTGACGAAATAAAGCCTCTCCCTGGTTCGTAAAGCGTTATACTCGAGCCAACAACGCGACTAACCTTTGTGGATAAATAGCTATAGCTATAATTAGGTGTGTGTGAAGGCGACGCGTTACTTTACTAAATGCTACACCCGTTTGAACCGAGCTTATCACATTTTGAGTGGCAATAAGAAAGGAGGTCGCTGTTATTTAATTTGCCAACAACCGCAATTGGGTACTGTATATTTTTCATTTTAATAGCACTCTAACTAACAAGTTAGACAGAATAGAACACTGCAAGTGGTTGGTACTTCAAAAGCACTTAATCAACGTTTTGTTCAACTCAAACTTCACGAACGATGAAACATCCTGAATCAGGTGAAGAAATGGTCAGTTCTCAACTGACCCTTTCTGTAACCTTTAAGCTAAATAAACTTCAGTAAACAGAGAAACGGTACAGATTTGCAAAATCAGAACCGAAGGGACCGCTTCCAAATACCACGGTTACAGTAATTAAGCCCATCCTAATTGCGATTCCCCCAGCTTATTTATCCCTAATAATCTTTATTTACTTTCAATTTTCTTCAGTGCCTACTAGGTAAGCGAGATTATCAGTGCGAGGGCAATCTGACAGTCCCATTATACGGTAGCCGCGCTCGGTCATCCGTCACTTGACTGCTTCATCTCGCTAACTAAGAACCGCTTTCAATACCCACAGCCTGCCGTGATCTGTTACCCTGGTACATATTTATGTGACAGGTTTCATCGTTCGTGAAGTTTGAAAACGAAGTGGAAACCTTCGGACCAAAACCTGCAGATCGGTCTAAAATTCGAACTCATCAAAATCCGTGTGTGGCTGCAATGGCCGCAAGATCAATGCGGCTACCTTGCCGCAGTCGTAGGCCTCTATGACGACCGTAACATCTACTCCCTGAAGCGAATAATTGAAACTGATGGTATCGTTTCGAGTATGCGCATCCGTTCAGCGTCAGACTGATCAGGCTTAGTTACCTACGTCGATTCAGATTTATATTGGTGGTTGGTAGCCTTTAGTGATTCAACAGGAATTTAGAAGATAGGCACTGTTGCACATCACCGTAAAACCGAATAATAGCACAACAAAAGCCTTGTATGCGGTAACCCGATACAGCATAATATGGATCAAATACGTTGAACTACCTCTATTGTGTAATTACGTTAGTCGCCGATCTCTCTCGGGAAATGGAATTATAAACATGACACAAAGCGCCTGGCGTGCTATGTTCGCCTAGTACACCAGACCGCTTGTATTATGACCGTGTTCTGCGGTTCCGTACGTCACATGAATGACCGACGACACGGCCCGAATCTGAAATAACCAGGCAATATTAGAACGTTAGTTGTCTTACGAATGTTTTATTGTGACTACAATATGGGCCACTTGTTTCTAACTACAATCTCAAATCCAACTGCTTTATGATTTAACAAAATAATATGAAATGAAGTTATGACCATTTTCATTGTGCTTTAAAAGTAAAATACTAGGTCTCCGTAATGGAATCCGGCTATGAATCAAGAGGATTTATTTGAAACCATTTATCAGACTCATCCTGACTTTTATGTGCAATGCAATGTAGAAATGTTGAAATTGACATGTTATTTATCCAGTGCATGTTTCACTGTAAATGTAACAGATGCAATAGCTATCAGAATACTAATAAATGAGCATGCATGAGCCCGAGACTCTGAGTTGGATCCCGCTTTTGAATCCCATTTTAATATTTTTGGCGTTGGATCCCGCAAAACATTATTATGTATTTCCGTCGGATCCCGAATTTAAAAAATGCAAGATAATTACGTTTTATTGTCGTTGAATCCCGAAAAGTATTTCCGTTGGATCCCGAATGCTTAAAAAAATCTGAATGGGTACTTTCAACAACCAAATTATTTATAATAAAATGAGGGGTTCACTAATGTTTCACCAAAACTCCATTGGCAAATTTTTAGTTTACAACCAACGTTTCGTATACTATTTATTTCACAATGAACTCATTTTCTATATAATCTGTAGTTTCTGGCACTCGCCGGCAGCTGCCGCGGCACCACTCGCTTCGCTCGCTCGGCTCGTGCGTAGGGGTCACGGTTTTAACATAACCTAACATTGTTTTATTTAAATAATTAACCTAATCTAACTTGTTCGGTTCCGGGTAACCCACTAAAAATAATCTCTTTTTAGTCTTTGATAAAGGTAAATCACTTTTCTCCTGAAATGTACACATGTTGTTATTATAACATGGGATTCAACGGAAATAGCAAACGGGATCCATCGTTAATACCTAAAAAATGGGATTCAAAAGTGGGATCCAACGAAAATAAACGTCTAGTCGTGGGTAGGGGGTATACTGGGTCTAAAACTATGCTGTAAAACCGTATCATCATCATCGTAACAAATATTATAAATGCGAAAGTGACTTTATTTGTTTGTTTGTTACGCATTTACACTAAAACAGCTTAACGGATTATATTTG
The DNA here is from genome assembly GCA_947508005.1 of Amphipoea lucens. Taxonomy (NCBI): domain Eukaryota; kingdom Metazoa; phylum Arthropoda; class Insecta; order Lepidoptera; family Noctuidae; genus Amphipoea; species Amphipoea lucens. The sequence goes on from OX382357.1 coordinate 24,978,245, forward strand.
GCACACAAGTAGTCGTAGTACCTACCTAGTCGTGGCTGAGGACCCGAGAGCGCCTGTGCAGGCATCTCATGCGGAATCATTGTCCGCATGAAATGCCTCGTAAGTACATGACTTATTAACTTGTTTTTCTGTTTTTTTTTTTTGTTACTTTTCTTTTTGTTACTCATCCTAGTGTATAAGTTGTAGTATCTAAGGTGTGTACTAACAAAAATGGTTCCTATGTTGTTCCGAATAAAACAAATTATTATTATTTATTATAGAGTAGACAATTCACAAATCGGACAATTTCCGACTTCAACGTGGGCTAAGCCGCGCGCAAAAGCTACTAAGTGATAATCATGATTGTATTTTTGTGATATTACGAGTCAACCACCTCCTAGACAGTTTTGGGGCTCATACCTCAGCATTGTCCTAGTAACCTACTCGTAGCTGTGTCGGTAGTAAAGGGCGCCGCGTCCGTCGGGGCCGGCCCGTCCTCATAAAACTACACTCTCTATACTAGTGTACCGACTACACCATGTATATGTCACGTCAGGGGTGCCATATTGTTTGTTTCCGCAGCACTCGAATCAAATAAATAATCAATCTTATTACGTTGTTTCTTGGTTTTAACGAGACGTTTCCTGCTCTTTTACTATCTATTTATACAAATGATCAAATCAAGAAAAAATTTGATATGTTATGTGAATCATTTTTATGTATCAGTTGCAAGACAAGTACGAGTATATTGACTGACTGCTGTTGCTTTCTCTAGCTCCTGCGCAGATATCCATATTGCAACAGTAGTTGAATTGACAACTACTCCAGTGGTTGACGGCTCCACCAGTTAGTTAATCTAAATTAAAAAATAAACAATGACTGCTCAAGCGGTCCATATACAGTGGTCAAAGATTAACTGCTCGAACTGCCCTAATGTAGATCGTACTTTTCGCCGTTACATAACTGAAAATACACACACGGTGCTTATTTTTATACTTTTAAATAGAACTTACAAAACTGCTGAAAACAACCAAACAAACATAAACAGGAATGAGCAACGTCCGCAAAAGAATATTGTTAGTTAAACGAGCACAAAGCACAACTGAGCCACAATTTAACTACCTACACGAAAAGCGAACCTCATTTTCTACTGGCACAAATATAAAGTTAAAATATATGGGATTCATATTTTCGCTTCCACAAATCCGCACAATCCATGTACTAGGGTTACATAAGAATGAATCATGTCGTGCGCCGATGATTCGCTGCGAGAATTGTGTGCGGAAAATATTCAGAGTTCAATGAACCATACTACAGATATGGTGGCGAGATTCCAGATTGATGAAGTACTGGTGTGGGAAAAACTGATACCTTCTGTGAACTGGCGCTTTTACTAACGAAGGTAGAACCGATTGCGCTTACAGCAAACGTAGGACTTTTAAATTTTGCTACCTGAAAATATTTAACTATGTGAAAAGCAGTAGGTAGGTAGGTCCTTATACCGAGCTTTCAGTTTTGCAGAAACAAGTTTTTGAAACGGAGAGGTCATGCGCACAATGGGCCAATTGACAACATTTCAAACCTGACACGACCTTAAAACAAAAATACTATTTCTTTATTTTCGTATCCTGAGTTCAAATATATTTTTATTTTATTTTTTTATTTCTAAATTTCTGAGAAAAAAAATAAAAATCAAAAAACATGTGATGACGTCACATAAACGGCGGAATGAGGTAGTTACCTTTGCGCATTCCAATGTCTTTGATTGAAAACATTATATCAAACAAGACATGTCAATGTCACCTAAGAAGTGTAACTAGAAAACAACTAAAAAACTGAATTGAATTCAACAATATTTTTTCCTATCAACTCGACACGCTGCTTACTGTTAATATTATCAATTTTTGATTGATATTTCGCCAATAAAATGGATCCCAATGAAAAATATACGCCAGTAACGGAACCAAAACAACGACTGAGACAAGTGACATCTAACAGTTTTTTTGACGGGTCACAGTAAAGCAAAGGTAATATCGCCATTCTACCGTCATCTGGCACTTACGTCTTTTTAGAATACACCGAATTTCAAAGTTAAAATTATGAATGAAAAGTACATAATTTCGAAAAACGAAAAAATATGGGTGCCCTAGATTTGAATTTACTTTTATATAACGTAATAATACATGCAGGTTAAAAATATGAAATGTTGTCAATTACTGGGAAACTTGCTTAATTTAAAAATTAGTGCATTTTAAAGTTAGTCAAGTTTCCAATTTTCCCAAAATACTTCTTTTCATACTCGTATCATGCAATAGTCATTGCAGTAAGTAGGTACATTAATTGCACCAGTAATATCAAAATTTCACATCTGCAGATGTATCAGAAAGGTTTCAAATTTAAGACGCTGAAAGCCGCTATTGAGCTCCGATGTTTCGGTATTTTTAGCCACGCCCACAATTTCTCCGATATCCTAGCGCCATTCTTAAAGGGCGGTGATACAGCGAACTACCAGAAGTAAGGAACAGTGTGACGCGGTCAATAATAATTAAAAACGAACCAATAGATGGCGCTCTTGTATATTTATTGTTCTGTGTGAAGAGCTAGCAACAAATAAGACAAGGCGATTATAAAAAACCAATGTATATTTTTGTTTTTATTTTTAATTATTTTAAGACACTTTATTTACACTGAATTGAAAAACAATATAAATGTATGGAAAATAAAATCTCAAACTATATTAACAAATCATTATTGTAATAATTAGGTATATTTTTTTATTTGCTTTTTTAACCGACTTCAAAAAAAAACCGGCCAAGTGCGAGTCGGACTCGCCCATGAAGGGTTCCGTAGCAGCAAGTAACATAATATAAAAGTTCTTGTAGTTCGTTGTGACTTTGTGAAAGGTAAATTGCGGTTTTCGATTTATGACTTAAAAAAAACTACTTACTAGATCTCGTTCAAACCAATTTTCGGTGGAAGTTTACATGGTAATGTAAATTATATGTATTTTTTTAATTTTATCATTCTCTTATTTTAGAAGTTAGAGGGGGGGGGGGGACACATTTTACCACTTTGGAAGTGTCTCTCGCGCAAACTATTCAGTTCAGAAAAAAATGATATTAGAAACCTCAATATCATTTTTGAAGACCTATCCATAGATACCCCACACGTACAGGTTTGATGAAAAAAAATTTTTGGAGTTTCAGTTGTAAGTATGGGGAACCCTAAAATTTATTGTTTTTTTTTTCTATTTTTGTGTGAAAATCTTACTGCGTTTCACAGAATACATCTACTTACCAAGTTTCAACAGTATAGTTCTTATAGTTTCGGAAAAAAGTGGCTGTGACATACGGACGGACGGACAGACAGACAGACATGACGAATACATAAGGGTTCCGTTTTTTGCCATTTGGCTACGGAACCCTAAAAAGGTGGAGGTTCTCAGTTCGTCGGTTTTTTTTTTAATGTATCATGTTCCCCGATTACTCGAAGACGGCTGGACCGATTTCAAAAATTATTTTTTTGTTTGCAAGGGTATACTTTCCAGGTGGTCCCATCGTCATCAGGTCAGGATCTGATGATGGGGTTCTGCAGAAATCGAAGGAACTCTTCAAATATTATAGGCCAAAATACCCAAGTCGCTATAGGTGTCTATAGCGACTTGGGTATTTTATATAGTAACTCGTGCATTTGCTTTCGGAAAGCACCATTTGGTAAAGTGGAACTAATATGATGAAGACCACAGATGGCTATTGGAACTACTCAATAAAAAGTATTTCACGGGTTGCGATTCGATTACTTTAATATGGTTGCTAAGCAATTTATGCTCGTCACAATGCAAATGGTGAAATGGAACTGATGGTGGAATACCAGGAGAACTCCTCAAAAATTAACGTCCCTGCATCGGGAAAAGTAATATTTTGTATAAGGCGATGAGCAAGTTGACATTATGCTATTGTAACTTAGATACATTATAAACAGACCCACTACTATTATTCCCGATACTTTTTAGACTGGATGTACATAGGTTTTTTTACTGAGGTATCTGGAACATGTGGGTTGATCGATTGGTGACTGAAGGACTATTTCATGCACTTTAATGTTGTCTCATATAAGCAGTTCCGTGTGAATCTCGGGTCTACTATTTCAGGGAGTAGGTGTTTTAAGTAAAATGATTTTAATTTTTGTTTCATTTTCTGTTCCCAAAATAGGTCATCTTTTTCTATTAATTTTATCTTTAATTTAACTTCTTCTCCAGCCGGACCATACTGCAAACAAGCATTTCTTACGTCTTGTAATATGGAGCTGGCTCTGAACTTGATTATACCAGTTGTGATTTGTGTTTTTTTAGGCACCCTTCTTTATCTTTTACCCAAAAATTTACTTTTTTTTTGTTGATAGCCTCATTCAAGCCCAACTTGTATGCATTGATTTGGCATTTAATTTCAATTATGGCATCTTCGCCACAAATACCATCAAGTAATTAAAAAAACTAAAAACCCGACTACGGTTAAAAAAGCTTAAGTTAAAAAAAAACTGAAAAGCTATAAACAAGCTTATTTTTAATTAAATAAAAGTTGGAAGCAGGTGAGACCCATTTGAGTTTGAAAATATAAAAATAGTATGGGTCCCGCCTGCTTCCAAATTTTATTTAATTTAAAATGGGTTTGTTTATAGCTTTTCAGTTTTTTTTACCGCAGTCGGGTTTAATTACTTTTTTTTTATTTCCAGATTTTTAGTTTACAAATGTGAAAGAAGTTAATTTTTTTATTTCGTTTTTTACATATTGTCACTTCGAATTACTTTTAACCATATAAGTTGTATATAATTTTGAAATCACCTTTTATACCCTTTATTTTTATATCCCACTCGATGGTATTAGAAGAAAGAAAAATTTCGAACTCCACAATATGGCACCCCAAATCCGCCATTTTACTTTGTTTTTTATTTTCATGTAGTCAGTGACACTCGTGCCACAAAGACAAATCTAAAGACAGATAATTTATCCAAATCCGTTCATTCGTATAAGAGTTACGAGGTAACAAAGAAACGGACAAACATACATACATACAGGTCAAACGCATAACCCTCCTTCGCCGCAGTCGGGTAAAAACTAAAAATGATTTTTATTTAATATCTATTCAACATATTATATTATATTGACATAGTTTGTTGACTTTCATTTTTATCATTTTCACAATATGGCGTCCAGTAGTCGCCATATTGAATGTTTACTAACGTCATGTCTTTATTGACACTCGCCGGATTAAGAGGGATCGATTGACGTGTGAATCATAAAAATCGGCCCAGGCGTTTGGTCTGTATAGTGCTTCAAAGGAACATACATACATAGGCTGATAAACACATTACCACTCCTTTGCGTCGCGCAGTCGGGTAAAAAATAAAACATTCAAACTTGCAAGAACTTTCTTCAGCACTAAACTTACCAATTACGTCTTTAAAAAAATACCAAGTCTCACACGATGATTTATATAGAGTGGGCAAGAAACAATGGACAAAGCTACGAATATTTTCCTATAAGTCCAGTTCTAAGATAGTCATAGGTCTATGTAAATTCGATAGTGTTTATCACTGGACTTATTGTGACTTTCTTTCTATGATCTAAGTAATAAAATTGTTATCTATATTTAGTTAGTATGCGCGTATTACAAACTTACTGGTGAAAAACAATTTTCGAAGCATCACCTACTTCTGAATTGTTCGCCAAACGTTTATTTTAACTGTAAATATTTTTTTTTTTGTAGTCAATTATTACTTTCCAGTAAAGAAAATTAATAATTATTCTAAAAATATGCAAAATAAATAAAAAAAAAAAACAATGATTTGGGGTTAGAAGATTTTTGTATGGAGGGTGGCCCTAAGGTCGGCCGCCATTTTGATTTTTTTTCAGAACCGCGGCGCACAACAAAAGTTATATATTTAGATAGAGGACACTTATGCAAACAAAAATGTAATATAACATAATATCCTAAAGCGTCAGGTTTCGGAGTTATTCACCAAAATATAAGTCGAAAACAACAAGGATTTTTTTGTTTTTTTTTCCCTCTAGGTAAGCATATTGAACTATTTAGGTAATAGAAACGTTATGAAACCTTTATGGAGAAGAAACAAATGAAGAATAGACATTTTTTAAATAAATAATTAAACACGGCAATTTATAGTTCGTTTTTTAATCCCAGAGACTAATCTGACATTTAAGTCTTTTCTATTTTCGTTTTTTTTTAGTATAGAAGTTTGACATTACACTTGTCAGATTAGTCTCTGGGATTAAAAAACGAACTGTACATTGCGGTGTTTAATTATTTATTTAAAAAATGTCTATTCTTCTTTTGTTTCTCCTCCATAAAGGTTTCATAACGTTTCTATTACCTAAATAGTTCAATATGCTCACCTAGAGGGAAAAAAAACAAAAAAATCCTTGTTGTTTTCGACTTATATTTTGGTGAATAACTCCGAAACCTGACGCTTTAGGATATTATGTTGTATTACATTTTTGTTTGTATAAGTGTCCTCTATCTAAATATATAACTTTTGTTGTGCACCGCGATTCTGAAAAAAAATCAAAATGGCGGCTGATTTTAGGGCCAAAACCTTCAAACCCCTTTGCTAAAATTAATAAAAAAAAAAAAATTTCCTAATAAGAATCAACTTGGTTTCGAACTCAAAACTCGCTATTCAGAATCTATGCGAAAAACGAAGCTTCGCCTGCTTCTGAACTTTCCGCCAAACATCTTTTTTTTTGTAAAGAAAATTAATAATTATTCTAAAAATATACAAAATAAATGAATAAAAAACAATGAAAGGGGTTAGAAGATTTTTGTATGGAGGGTGGCCCTAAGGTCGGTCGCCATTTTGATTTTTTTTCAGAATCGCGGTGCACAACAAAAGTTATATATTTAGATAGAGGACACTTATACAAACAAAAAATATAATGTAACATAATATCCTAAAGCGTCAGGTTTCGGAGTTATTCACCGAAATATAATTCGAAAACAACAAGGATTTTTTTGTCTTTTTTTCCTCCAGGTAAGCATATTGAACTATTGAGGTAATAGAAACGTTATGAAACCTTTATGGAGAAGAAACAAATGAAGAATAGACATTTTTAAAATAAATAATTAAAAACGGCTAACAGTGGTGGCCAAGTGGTAACAGCCGCGACTTACGCGTTGTAGGTCGTAGGTTCGAACCCAGACAGGCGCTTTACTTAGTGTAAATTATTTCATCACCACTGCTCTCAAAACGGTGAAGGAAAACATCGTGAGGAAACCGGCATGTCCTAGAACCAAAAATTCGAAGACATGTGACATCTGCCAACCCGCACTGGGCCCGCATGGTGGATTACGGCCCACTCCCTCTCACCGAGGAGGCCTGTGTCCCAGCAGTGGGAACATTATAGGCTAATTATGTATTTATGTATTATGTATGTATTTATAGTTCGGTTTTTAATCCCAAAGACTTTAATCTGACATTTAAGTCTTTTGTGTTTTCGTTTTTTTTTAGTATAGAAGTTTGATACACTTGTCAGATTAGTCTCTGGGATTAAAAAAACGAACTATAATTGCCGTGTTTAATTATTTATTTAAAAAATGTCTATTCTTCATTTGTTTCTTCTCCATAAAGGTTTCATAACGTTTCTATTACCTCAATAGTTCAATATGCTTACCTGGAGGAAAAAAACCAAAAAAATCCTTGTTGTTTTCGACTTATATTTCGGTGAATAATTCCGAAACCTGACGCTTTAAGATATTATGTTATATAACATTTTTTGTTTGTATAAGTGTCCTCTATCTAAATATATAACTTTTGTTGTGCACCGCGATTCTGAAAAAAAATCAAAATGGCGGCTGATTTTAGGGCCAAAACCTTCAAACCCCTTTCCAAAAACTAAATAAATAAAGAAAAAATATAGTTATATAAATTAAAAGAATAAAAATCAACACGGTTTCGAACTCGAATCTTGCTATTTCTGACATTACGTAAATACCACTAGACCAATTGAGCATTTTTATCGCAGCTGAATTTACGCTACGCATTGTACAAAGCCTATAAGTACTTTTATTTATAATTTCATTTCTGTTCGTGTACCTGTTTAGTGTTTTGTCAATATTACAATATAAAAAAATACTTTACTACTTCCATTAGATGTTTTTGTTAGTATAGAATAATAAAAATAATACATTTTTGCTGGCCTCCGACATTTTTGTTTGTTTCCCATTTTGCACAGCAAATATTTTCATAACTTAGAACTATATTTACTAATGTCTTTACGTGTTAATATTTTTACAACTTATTGTAGTTTTAGGGAAAAAATAAAATATGTACATATAATTATGTTTGAAGTTGTCAATCAACAAAAAATAAAATGAACGGATAGCGGTTAGCGGGGCAAAGCGACATACGTCCGTCTAGCAGCGCGCCTAAGCGATCACTGTCGGATTGCATACATAAGAAAGAGAAGCGCGATGACGCGACACTCGTAAGTTGTTACAAACCATAAAATAATTAATTTCTTAAAAATAAGTTGAGTAATCAAAAATAAAAAACAACCAAATTTTGTATTTAAATATGATACGTTATTGTTATAAATTTTACCAACGTACGTTGATCAGTAATACAGATATTTTTGTTGGAAGGTCATTTTAAGAGGTTAGTTTACATTTTTTTTGTATCGAGAAAACTTTTCAAAAACGTGTTTTGAATACAACAGGGTTCTCAGAAATATGTTCAAGATTAACATATATTTTTTCCGCTGTGTCAAACTGTATAGATATGGCTAAAACTTGTTCGAAACAAGCCTATTTGGCTCTTGTCAGCGTCTTAAGGGAGTATAGGATACAGATCATCAAACTGAACAACTTTCTCCTTGATACCAACATCGCAATTGCGAAAAAATAGCAGCTGTTCCATACATTTGGGTCGAGTAGGTATTGAAGTTTTGTCACACCTTTCTGATACATGCAGTACGTGTATAGCAGATCGTACTTAAATACACTGTGTCTAGTAACAACGTGTAGTTATTTCACAAATAATATAAAGATGCTGCAGGGCGGTAATTAGCGGTGAGCAGTAACAGTCTCATTACTCGCAATATCGATCATTTTGATACCTGCATTCATGTTATTGGGCATGATAGCGATTCATTGCAGTTTTGTTTGCTTGTTTCGTTCGATTGTGTAACAGACCGTACTTTTATATTGTCGGTTTAAAAGTTGAGGTCAAGCGGCGCGGTTCGCCGATCGGCGACGAAACAATAGAAAATCAATTGTGTCTCATTAGCGGAGCTTGACAGATTAAGGGAAGGTTCATATCTGACGGAACATGCGTCGCGTATTATCGGAACAACTTCTATTAGGGAAGGTTCATACCTTCCCTAATAGAAGTTGTTCAACCTTTTAAAAGACCGAATTAAAATATTACTATTACCTATATGTAGTCCACGCGTCAACATTTGGTACTCGGAATAGAACTTCACTTAAATACCGCTCAGGCGTGGCAAGTCGCGAGGACCGACAACTTGTGTAGTGTTTGTCCGGCTGTTTAGCTACAGGCAATATTGACCGACCTTCACACATAAGTACCACATTTCCGAAAAGTAAATAACTAAATACTACACCCAACTCGTCAAGATTTAAATCTAGGCAACGATAGAACGTGACGGGACTTGCTAATCGAGTTAGGGCTAACGAACGAATCTATATAACTTAAACTTACGTTATATTCTATTACGGTATATTTTCTCCTAGTAGGTACGTATGCAATCTAACCGAACCACTTTATTCATTGCACAAAAGCATTAGTATAAAAGAATAAAGGCTTCACCCACACTGCACTGGCGTAAAACGTCGCGTCACGTCGACTCTGAGAAACCGAGATTCTTTTTTTTTTCACTCGCGTCTCGCGTGTTTGTAGATTTTTGCGCGACCTCATAGAAAATTTACTAGGGTTAGACATCACAAAGTGACGTTTATTTTCGTTGGATCCCACTTTCGTCGTGTGGGAGAGCCGTTTAATGTTATTTTTCCAAGAACACGAAGTTCAGATTGCAATCATTACAAAAGTTTAATGTGAACTGTTATATTATAAAGTTAAAAGCATTAAGCAACGAAGGAGCGTCTGTACCACTCTTCATAGAGGGCGGTTATATTTGTCTTAACGAATGAAGACAAAGGTGGGCTGTCAGACACCGCGCATCAATCAGGCTACAGATTACAGATCGCACGCAACACGTCATTACGGGCCGCCGCAATGCCGGTAATTGGGCGCAACCACAGAGCGCCATTATCCCGCTGAAAACGTTCAGACTAGCTGTACTCACGACCAGTGTTTAGTGTTTTCTACATCCCTTACGACTTACACAATGTAAACAAAGGTATACGTACCACTTTGAGAAAACGTTTTCACTACGCGGTATTTTCAGCAGATACCTAGTAAATAATATAGGTACTAACATAACATAATAGTTTTACAAGACCTATTACCGCAACTAAAACATAAAATAGTAAACCCTACACTAAGTATTAACGGCCATTTATGAAACTTTTCTCATTAACGAAACTGTTAGTTCCTATGTTTATTTTTCAAACTGACCTGAGATTTATTAGGTAGGTAATAAGAGTACACCTGAAATGTACCTACCATGCGGCCCGGTAGAAAGGGTGAAAAATATCCAGTGTATAAATTAATATACCAAAAATAAGAAGTTAAGATGCATAAACATGTAGCAGCCCTGTTTTTCAGGGCTTAAAATCCCGCAAAATGTAGATTTTATCGCGCAGTAGGTACGCAGCCGCGGCAGTGTTGCTGAAAGTCAGTTATCATGAATATTTATTTATATCAAGGGAGATCCTTCTCCTCGAAATATGTTTAATAACTGCATCCACTACTTTCGTGAATTTAATTAAAATGTTTTTCATCGCTGCCTAATACAATCGAATTCCATTTCGGCGAACTTTTATTTTCTATTCTGTGCTTTCTGTCTTCGGATGCACTTTATCAAAATATTTTCATTGTACTTAAATCCGTACAAACAAGTATTTCCAACATCTTGACGCCAAGTGTCGCCGATGGGTTCGCGTTGCTGTCATACCGCCCGAGCACTCCACTACTTAGTGTCTCAAATATTCAACTGAAGAGAGTATTCAGCTAAGTTTTCTTCATTTAAGCTATTCGAGAACATTAAATAAAAGGCTACGAGAGTGAAAGTCGAATTTAAAGTTAGTTCCAGGTTTTTGAACACTTTGAGAACCTGATGAATTGTCTTTGAAAGATACGGTTTCATTTTGGAGGTGGGATTGAAACGATATTTCAAAAATATTATTAATAATGTCTATCACGTTTACGCAATTCGTCACGTCCTCGGCTTCAAATAGATCGTCTCATCATGTCTGTTGATTTCATGATGTATAAAGGAAGTAAAGTTAAAGAATAGCATCTCCTGTTCATACCCCTGTTGAATTAAATAACAAAACACAACCATAACATACAACATAACACAACTGTCAAAATATGCCATTCATATAGCCTACAATCACATAAGTAAAGGTCAGAACGACAGAGAGAAATAGAAAACAAAGCTCTATACCGCAAAAGCATAAACCACATTAAACCAACGTAGCGGAAAGTCTGCTGCACAATTGTACGACATCAAAATATCAAGCACAACAACACAGAAAAAAAAAAACAATATAGCGTTAGCGATAAAATTACACTCCCAGCACTAAACCGTTTGGGTGTTTGCATACGGACCCGTCTCGGTCGCAAACAGAGCCCGAACGTTCACCCTCTACCAACCCCTGCAGCTTCGGACGACAAATATTATAAATCAACTGATATTATTAAATATTTTTGTTTCCGAACAACTACAACTATTTGTTGGGATAGTAGTTGTATGTTCTGAAACCACGTTCTATTAATATTCAATATTGCTCCTTTCAAACTTTACATCTACAATATTGATTGTTCAGTTCAGAATAGCATAGCAGTCAGATCAACGACCCCTAGTTCTCTGAGCAAAAAGTTGCTAAAATTAGCAAAAATAAATGTAGGGTTGTTATCAAAAGCGTGGCTCGCGACCCTTACAGATTATATGAAGGGTTATACTTATAACATTTTAATCCATAAGCGTCGACGAAGTGTGAAGAGAGGGGCCCACCCAGGGGCCCTGGGGGACGCCTGCAGTCTCCGCTTGTGTGGAGAGGAAATAACACTCGTCATACACGCCATTATTGGCTAATGAGTGACTCGACTACTTTTGTAAGAGGATTACTAAGAAAATGGGTGTCAGAAACAGAAAGCAAGTAAATTATTGCTATCGAAATAAGTATGGGATCGTAGCAGTAGGAGGGGAATAAATCACAATGCGATGAATATGAAGTGCCGAGTTGGAGAAGCAAACGGGAAGGTGGAAGTCGTTTTAGAAATCATAATAATCTTTTTACGAGCACGTTCCATCTTTCAATAAACAAAAACGCAACAATAAAACACTTTTAGCACAATAAAGCTTGCTCATAAAGAAACGCTTATTTAACATCAAAAGAAGATAAATTAAAAATCCCAGCATCCAGTTTTAACAAACGTTTTTATATTGTGCAAATCTTCCTGAAAGCATCCCGCAGCACATTGAAACCGAGCGCTCATTAACAAAACGACTAGGAGCACATAGAACGAAGGCGCCCCACTCAAGTGCAACCTGCAAATATGGCTGAAACAAAAGCGCAGCGACGACGACCTACAAAATTATTGGACGTGTTTCATAATACAATACAATGAAATTTCGTGAGCCGGCTACTGTCTACGTCTGTCTCTAGTCTGGACGGCTGAACAAAACGTTTTGTATTCCGAATTGTGCGGTCGGAATTCCTTTTTCTATTCATTACGCGACTGCTGTTGAAAAGAAAAACTGTTTGTAGCAAAAATATAGCGAAATACTAAAGTGTGTACCGTGTGTACGCTTTTATCAAAAGAGATTCATAAGAATTTCAAAGCTGACATATCCATTTCCCACCTTGCCAGCGCGCTACGCACATACGTAGCACATAACGCCTACGCCGTAGACGTAGGTATGCGACGTAGCCGTAGGCACGTAGCGTCAAAAGCACCAGCTTTCCCTGTAAATGTTTGAATACCGTTGTATTTCTGCCATCCAATCCTTGAAGTGGCATTAAAAAGTCACTGAAAAGCGCTCCATTTTAATGAGCTTACAAAAAGATCTCGAATTCATTTCGTTGAGCATTTCTCCAAGTTCCACTATTTTATACGAGCGGGCGATTAACTGTGTAAATATATTTCGGAGTGACGAGCTCGGCGACCTCTATTCATGTTCTAAATTAGACCACTGAATATAGTCGTCAAGTGTTTCAAGTAAACGTTGTTTGTTTCTACTTACTACGCTTGTTTGATGTTCAAGTAAAACCTTTTAGGTTAAGTTCTATCGTAATTGGGTTAAATTTTCTGGGGAAGCGCGTCGTCGTAGCGTAGAAACACTGTTTTATTCGGCATAAGTAAAGGTCATTGGGCATCTTAGTATAGGGCCATACCCATGGCGGACACAGAAGAAATATAGCAGAATGTATTGATATATGGCTCTGATTTACTATGGCATTAATTCCAATAATGTGAGTCAAAGGAATCTCAAAAAAAAAAAAAAAATATCGTATATACAATTTTAGTATGTACCAATGTACAAGTGTGTCTGGCATAAGTTTTCATGTTTTATAATCTGATATAGGGAAGATGAACAAAATACTAATTCATTATAATATTTTTATTCTTCAACTTGATCCAAATCAATCAATTTCAATCATTTAAGAAGGCAGCGGGTGCATGTGTTGCTTACTTGGTGTGTATGGGTGTATCGTAATTTTTATTAAATTATTTTTATTCCATTGTAAGACGAAATAAAATCCTCTGATACCGTTTGTTTTTTTAATTTTATTAAACGATTCGGTACAATTTCCTCCGTCGATTTTTTAACAAATAATTATTTACAATGATAGGTCACATTATTCTCTTTAGATTTAAACTATTTTGATAAATGTCCGCCACTCTTCGCAAAGCGGATCAGATATATCTAATGACCTTTAAAATGTAAAATATCATAATTATAGAAATAGACAAAAGGAAGTAAAGATTTCCCCATATGTCTTAAAGAATATAAACATACAATACAGAACATTTGCTTACTCACTTATGTTCCGTTACGAGCTCAACGTGGGTATAATTTTATATTATAAGACTACCCACATAACACCGCACATTTTTTTCGAGATAACCACAGCCAAAGAGACGTCATAAATCTCTGGGTGGAGTTAAATGATCCAAACATCCCGGGAGCGATTTCTTTCATTTACGGAGATCGTTATAATAAAGCCCAATTTTCTTATTCCCTGCATCGTTTGTTTCCATCACAGATATTATTGGTGATATATTACGTGACAATTCGATTATAAGTCAATCACTGCTCGGAATTAGGAAGGTGTTGATTTATGTTGAGGAATAAAGAGACATTTGTTTTGGTACTGGTATTAATAGAATACTGCCTGCTATGTATCATCACAATATTTTTCACAGCGGCCGTGGCTAGGGGTCGACTGGCGGTGCGGTATAACGTTATCGCGTCAAATTCGCCAATCCTGCACTTTACCGAGTCGGTGTATATTTTATATTTACGATCCGTTCGGTAGCTTACTGTACATTTATTTTGGCGCCCAACTGGGACTTTATAAGTTGTGTAATTTTGGGTCTTGCGACGTTTATTATCGTTGAGAGTCACGGTATAACGCAAACAAGGATATTTTCAAATTAAAATGAATTGCAAAGCCTACTAAACGTACAATAAAACGAATGAATTACAATCTGTCATGAATGGGAAACTTGTCCGTCCGTTAACAATTTAAGGAAAAATAAAGATGAACATTATACAAATAAAGCTAAATACTCATTATGGCAATTTAAATTCAGAATAGGAACGAAAAAATCCTGCCAGTCCATTTAAGGGTAATGTAGCTTCAGCACTCCCTGAAAATGAGATTCTTAAATCGCTATTGTTGGATCTTACCCGTCGCGGCGTCGGGTCGGCGATATCGTTTACGAATTATTAACAAACATAAAACAGCGTAAAAACGTCTTTAAACCCGCGTTTACCTTGAGGTAACGGATATTAAACTCTCTGTAACTGAATAATCGACGCCAAAATGTTAAATGAAGCATCGCCCTTTGTCTTAGAATTAACGTCTCTCTTGTGTCAAAGTAGGTATTAAATTCAATCTACCCTCATTTGTATTGTATTTTTTGTTGTTAGTATTTAGTCCGTAATTCCTAGTGGAGGAGTTGTGATAGCGCGAGTCAACACTCGAGGCGTGTAGTGCCGTGGCTCGGACGTGTAGTGGGTGACGCGCGACCCGCCGATATCCAGTTAATTGAAGGACCATAGCCGCGGCACTATGGCAGTAATGACCGCCACTCGCCGACTCAATTACAGTACTCTCTTACATGCTGATCGAGCTAGATAATAGTTCTATTGTTAAATAACAGAATTTAATTACTTTGAAATAAGTAAAGTGCGCGTTTGCGACGTCGCGCGTCGGCGTTCTATTTGTTACGAGACATTTCACTTTTAACTAATACTTGCTAATTCAACATATTTTAACTGTGTTATTTGTGAAACATTATTGTAATGTTTGATTGCCTTATATTCAATAATTATACAGATATGTGCCGAACTCACGAAACATGAAAAAATATACGTTTTCCCCCTTATTCATAATACTTACCAAACCTATTTTAGTTAAAATGGGGTTTGTCTCTTTCTTACACACAGAAATGACAACGTGACAGATAAAGACAAACGTTCTATAAACCTATTTTAGCTAAAATAGAGATAAAATAGGATTATGAATAAGGGGGTTAGAATGCAATTCTCTGTATACCTACATACAACCAACTGGTCCCTAATGAATCTAATCCTGTTATAATGAAGAGCTCGCAATAAATTACCGTTAGCACAAAAACCGCAGTTTTTGACTAATTGCAGCATAATCCTCAAACGTTTACATGCAAGCGGGACAAGCGGAAAAATAAAAGATGGCGTAAAAAGGGTTGACCAGGCAAATTGGCACCGCGTTCATTAACCGATGTCTCTCCGGCAGGGCTTTGTTCCCTCCCCTCACAGCTGGGCCCATCCGCTAAATAAAATGTGATACAATGCGTGTTCCGATTAAACGCCGGTGTCCGCTGAGCACACGTTGAAAAGCGATAAATATTTCACTAACGTCAATTTCGTCAGCCAGCCGGAAAATAGCGGGCATAAAGTGGCCTGAAAGGTAATTAAATGACCTTCTGTGTAAAATATTAAAAGAGATATTCGAAACTTTATTGCTTTACTAGCGTTTGCCCACGGCTTCGCCCGCATGAATGTCGAAAATTATCCCACGAGAAAGTGCTACCGGGATTAAAAATACCTGTCTATGTGTTAATCCAGGCTATGAACTAAGTATCAATGCGCCAAATTTCATCTGAATCCACTCAGAAGTTTTTGCGCCATTCCGCAACATACATACAGAATAACAGACAAACAGACAAAAATTCTAAAAACTATATAACTATATTTGCGTTGCGGCATCAGATCGGATCAGGCCCCTTATTCACAAACACTCGATATGCTTCCGTATCGTATCGAACATTCATCATTGTTATCGTAGGAGTCTTCTCAACGCTGTTCACAAGTCCAAAACCCGAAAATTTTGTCAGTTTAAATCAAATAGACGCCCGATATTCTTCCAACAGCTATTTGCTGTTGAGGGGAAGTCAAATCAGGCTATCGAAATGTCAGGTTTTCGATACGATAGCCTGTCGTATGGTTGTGAATCAGGGCTCAGATCTCGTAACTCAAAAATATTCAATAATTATACAGTTTTGACTTCGTTAATATTTTATTATGTGTATACAAAATGTTTGTTAATTAACTGGCCAGTTTTCGAATTTTCAGTAAATAGTTCAGGGTCTTATTAATCAATCATTCACCAATTAATACAAATTATGTTACTTAACGAGTCATTTAATTACTTACACAAATTCAGGCATATTTACAAACGCTGCAGCACAATATTTTCTCGGCGGCACGTTATGGAGCGAGTCAGGCCGTCAGGCGGTACAAGTTAACAGCTCTATTTCCACGCCGAAGAGGATTAGCCATAAGCACGGTAGAAACAGCCAAGCGTTGTATTTACGACAGTTCGCCGCTTACATAAAATATTCATTTAACGCCGGGTTAGGGTTCGACGGGATACAGCCAATAACCACAAATACAATTAATTCTTTATGCCCAAATTGTACCGGACATGTTAATGTTGCAGCGACTGCTACAAGCGTTATCTACATCGACTACGTTACATTTGTTAATGATTACGTTAGGCATAACGCCGCAAAGTTGAAACTAAAATCTCTAATTGGCGTTAATTTAATTCATCCGATGAAACGCATTGAAATAGCCCTGCCGCAGTGTTTGGCTGGCCCGACTTCCCTTTGATGTTACAGGTGACTTGGGAATTTTACTAAGCGAAGAGCAGCAGCATCCATCCGTACCATGATAATTCCTCGGAATAAGACTGGGTTAGTTAACCTGATGAGATCATTTTATTCTTTAAATAAGTCATAGAGGCAAAGGGAGGGAGGAGGGTGTTAAGAAATATATTATGTATTTTATCTTACTAATCTTACTAATATTATAAAGGCGAAAGTTTGTGTGTGTGTGTTTATACATATGTTTGTTACTTCTTCACGCTCAAACGGCTGGACAAATTTTGATAAAATTTTGTATGGAGGTAACTGACACCCTGGATTAACATATAGGCTACTTTTTATCCCGATATTCCCACGAGATCGACATTTACGCGGGAGAAACCGCGGGGCGCAGCTAGTTTAAAATAAGTCAAAATATTATAACGTACATAGCGTATTATCGACAGCTATCATACGAACTAATTACATAATTCTCACTTATACACCCTTCAGAAGTACAAAATGATCTATTCACAGTTGAGTGCTGAGCAGTTTTGTTAAGTTACTAAACTTCGAGAGAACTGCGATTAATCCGGATTATGTTGAAAATAGATCCTGAAATACTAGATATAAAACCAGAAAACGTTTTCGGAATTTACATTATTTAACAGAAAACCCGAAAAACAAGGACATCAGACATGTGTCGCCATGTTTAGCACTCCACAGCATCCAGATGTAACTCCACCAAAAAATTGCTGTTGCCAACAGCTCATATAGAATATTTAATTATTTACTCTGTTTGCACCTCGTCGCGTAGCGTATCTTTTACAATTTCATACTTGTTCTATGCCGCTGCTATTTGCGGTGGTTTACGCCTGAATTTTATTAAATGTTCTTAGAAATCTCTTTTAACCCTTCGTATGCTTAAACGTGGATCCACGCGAGACACAATGGCTTTTTAACCGTCTGTAATTACGGCATTCAACCGGTTAAAAACCAGACAGAATTGTATCGAACAGTGACAAGTGGAAAACTTATGCTGTAAGCAAAACAGCTGAGAAAAATCCTTGTTCCTCCAGCCTCCAACTATCCGAACAAGATTGGCGGCTGACACAAATCGCCCTCGGCGATTGGTTGGCACGTTCGCACCAAATATAAAAAGTAGCTCTCACCTCAACGTTTATTTTTTCTCAGCTCGTATCTGTAGGGAGGATCTTTTGTTTTTTCGGATATAACGGATCACTGTGCTAAGATGTTTGATCCTCTCAAATAAGGTTTTTCGTGACGCGTGGGTCGAGCTTTTCCTTTGCAGTAAGTATAATTAGCGACGTTAATATCGGTCGATATGGTTGTAAAGGCAAGTGCGAGGTGCAGCCGCGGTGTCCACGATGCTCGCCCGGTATCGATCCCGCACACACGTGTCCACTGACACACACCTCAACATCGCTGCGCTCATTTGCATAGCTGTGTGTATTCATGTCTTCAATTGTATAGGTACACCTTCGTCAGATACCTAGTCTCTGTCAGTTAATTAGGGCTATTCATATTCAAATCATTCATGTCAATAGATGTAATTACGGAAGAGCATTGGCGTTTTCGTGTTCATTTTTCCTCCGGTATTGAAAAACGTTTTAGTATAGTCGGGTAGCAGTCGAAAATTACATTAATTCAAGCATTTAAAACAATAACGAACCCAACATGGAATGACCTTTCCGGAAAACCACCTCATTTAAATTCGTAGACCGTTCGTTCGTATCTGTAATACGATATCAAAATTGGACAGTAATATGAGGATTTTCCTATCGAGTTTCCTCATTCAGCCAGTTGTGTTTTTTGGGAACAAGGTCCGGTCAATTCATTATGGTTTGATGATACGTGTCCACGGAGTCTTGCCAAGAAGTTCAAACACGTTGACCGTCAACAAACCAATTATCGTAGCCGCTGTGTTTAGGCTAGTGTTTCACGAGCCGAGGGACTGTGACCACACCCGCACGTGCCACATCAATCAATCGCTGCCCACTGCTGTACAAACTGCGATACTGCCGCCACAGTCACGCCATAGTAGCCAAGGCCATAGCAGATCGATTTCCACCCTTATGACGTCTAAATAGCATATTTTATTAAAACATTCGTAAGTATTGATATCTTGACAAATAAGAGAGTTATTTTTTGACACCTCGAGTGAAATAGTAATTCGATGTAGACGATGTAGTTTTAAATGTTCAATTAAGACTTATAGCCCACTTTACTTGTTACTTGAGAAGCTGTTAGCGGTAGTTCACTGAAAGAAAGATTTAAAATCTGCATTTGTCTGGGGAAAAATATACTCCTCTTAGGAAAGCACTGAAGGAGTAAAATCTACGCGTACTAGGCTTGTGTGAAACGGGGTAACTCCTCTTCCATGTTTTTAATAGCTATTCGCTAAATGGAGCACTTTAGTGCTTGGTCAGACTGGCAGCACGGGGCGGGGAGCGGCGCGGGTGCGGGAACGCGCGCTTTCTGCCTGTCCGCAGTGGAGCGGCTGTGTGAACTTGGCACCCGACTTTGGAAAAAATTGTTTGTTGAAGGGTTTTTTCGGAAGATTTCCATTATCAGTGGATTGGATAGTAGTGAACCTATTTTCGTTAGTAGTAATGCCAAAAAAATATGAAAAAATAATAAAAAAATGTCATCCCCCGAAATTCGAAAAATCAGTTTTTCCGACTGTTTCTCATAGATAAACATTAGATAGTAGTGGATTGTAGTGCAATTTTTTTCCTAAGTAGTAAAAAATAAAAAATATTTTTGAGTACTTTTTCAAAACGATTTTTATGACTTAAGTTATTTATTTATTTATCACAAACACTGCTACCATTACAGGAAAATTCTAATGCGGTAGCGTGGTCCTTAATTAAACTATATTAAATTATTAACTTAAATAACATATAACATTGTTTTTGTGAGTTCTGTTCTGAAATCCTATACGATTACTACAAATGATAGAATTGACTGAAGAAGGTTCGTAGAGGTTGGAAGTGGAAAAAAATTTGATAGTAGTAAAAAAAAAACAGTTGATTAGAAGTGATAAAGTGAAGAAAAACTCGTTTGGGAGTAATTTTTACTGAATAATTCTCGATCAAAAGGATATACGATTTATACGGTTGCCACAAACAGTAGAATCGAGCGGTAGATAGAGCGCGACTGCGTTCTGTGTGTTGTCGTGTCCAATGTTTATCAAAATATAATATGGATAAAAAAGACTTATTTTTACTAGAAAAAAGCTCGAACTAGTTTGAAAGTTCTTATGTTTGAGTACGCCGCGCCGCGCCCACCGCTCGGCCGCGCTGCTAGTCTGGCCAAACACTTAGACAACATTTTAAGGGTAACTTGTAAAACGCGAAGTAAGCAAGTTACCTTAAATTTAGCTCTAAAAAGTTTACCTTTTAAGGGACTAATTTAATCTTTGTGGCGTTAATTGTGGAATAAGTGCAGCTAATGAATATAATGAACGCTCTGGACAACGTAATTAATGAGCCATCGCAGACGTCATATCGACCCGCCCGCCCCGCCCGCCCCGCCATCTTCCACCAGATTATGACCTAAACGGAATGCACACAGCCAGTCATGGAGTTCCCTGAAAGAATTTCTCTTTTTACTGAAACGTTCAAATGTATATAAAGTGCTTTGAATCAATTTGGGGGACTGTTTCTTGAAAATATTTAAGGACAGACCAATTTTGCTGTCCCATTGTTCATTTGTAAGCAAAAAGGTTGGTTTTTCAAATATTTCTGTCCCCAACCCTGTCTTGAGTGACTCCGGGACTTCTCTTTTAGAAGAAACTTACACCCGAAATTGGAAGACACCTAAAAAAATTGAGCTTTTATGTTCTACTTTTTATTCTGTACACTTGTACAGTCACGTCTATAAGTATGTATACACTTGGCTTTATCCAAAGGCGAATTTCTCCTTTATTTTTGAATGAAATTTTTTGTTCTTACGAACATAGTATTTTCAAACCCATACGTTTATGTTAGGTGTCGTATTTCAACGTTGCATTCGTTAATTCACGAAAAAATCGCAATTGAAAATTGCCAAGTGTTGACATATTGGTGCTCGTGACTGTACATAATATGTAGATGCTGCAACATAGTCAGAATCCTATTGTCAGTGCTCGGTTTTCGCCAAAATAAAGTTAGGTACATATCAGCTTTATTTGGTGGTACATTTTGCAGTATATTTGAGTACAGCCCGTGAGCCCGCTCGTCCCGCGTGGCATGCGCCGCACAGAGCCCATTACACGTCCAGACACTCTACTATCGGATATTGTTAATTAATGCATGGGGAAGAGCACTTTTCGCATGTTTCTGCTTACATGCTTTCATTGAGTTTTATCACGGTGTTCATTAAACGTAGGAGGGTTTCGTTAATAACTTTGTTATGTTAAATGTTTTGTTTTTATTTATTTATTTAAACTTTTCGCACAAAAAAGGTACAAAGGCGGACTTAATGCCTTAGGCATTCTCTACCAGTCAACCAAGGGTGGTGAAGAGATTAGATGGCAGGTGCTTTGTTGAGAGGAACAAGGATAAAAAAACTCTTAAAACTAGGTACCTAAACAAATACATAAATAGGTTATATACACATACATATTATTTACTATAATATATACTTATAATAAGTAAGTATAATTCAAGGGAGAGAGATGTTGAGATCACTCTACGCTATTTGTTTTGAAAATAGCTCTGCAATTTCCGCTTAAATGCATACCGACTGGTGGCCGTCCTGATATCAAGAGGAAGCGCATTCTAAAGAAGAATGGATTGAATATGAAAGGAGGAATGAATAAAGTCAGAAGTATGAGAAGGACAGAGTAGGAGAAGATTGTTAGAAGAACGCAGATTCTTAGCGTGAGAAGAAACATAGATATTGGTAGTGAGACACGAGATAAGAAGGAGTGTTTTTGTTTTCCAGGGATATTGACTGCTTTATGTACTCAGCTTCGATACTGTATTTGGCAATTTTAAGAGAGCTTATCAAACGCTTAAAGACGTTTTAAACTCACTATAAAAGGGGTCTGGGTGATGCATTTTTCGTATAGGATGAAGTGGTCGCATATTACAAAGTTACGGAATTTCGCTACATGACCAAAAGTTCGGAAATATGGGATTAAACCTAGCAGTCGATGACTTTGGAATCAGATGGAGGACTCGTTCCATTGTGACAGAATTTTGAGCACCTACGTGGAAGGTAGACATTCGCCCGCAATCGATCATTCGTGAGTACTCATCCAGCTTCATAGCATTGGAAGTTACTCACGGAAATCTTAGACACTACTATAATTTCCATTTATTTGTCTTGCAAAAGTCAAAAAGCGTTAGATCCAAATCTAACTTTCTTAAAAAGTCCTTACGTTGAAATGATGTCACGAGATTCACAAAGAACTCTGGAATTTTAAAAGTTTACTTAACATTCTTATTTAAGGCCCCCAAATGACTACTTATCTTGACATTTCTCGTGCTTTTTCAACTTATTATTTCCTGAAAATTTTTCGTCGCCGAATTTACTCGACTTATTTTTCTTGTCTCGGATCCTCTTGCTTGAAGGATCAGATCGTAGGCTAATTAAGAAGTTGCCTTTATACAGGATGAATTTTTCAGGTGGGCGTGGATGGCCAAATCCGAAACTGTGAGGAATAGCGAAAAGTACTCAAGAGTCTCGGGCGCGATTTTGATGAAAACTAAAACTGCATCATTGGATTTTTGAAAAATCAATATTTCTAGTCGGGAATCGAAAAGAGCTCATTTTTATTTATTTCATTCTAAATACTTTATTTATTTTTCTTCTGTTACCTACCTATTAAACCTTAACTGATTAATTGTTTAAAATGATGGCCATTGTTGTCCGTCTTTGTACAGTATTTTTTTTACTTGTGCATAAAGTTTTAATAAATAAATAAATACATAGCTGGATTCGACGTCTTAAGGATTGTACTGCATTCAGCATTACAATATTATTGATTCCATTTAGAATATTATCCAAAGATCGTAATAAAAACTTGAATTTAGAACATAATATTGTGACGGTGACTGCGCTGCGGGTGCGTGCTGAGTGTCATCATCATCATCAGCCTATAATGTTCCCACTGCTGGGACACAGGCCTCCTCTTTGTGAGAGGGAGTGCTGAGTGTGTGTTAATAAAAATATTAAGCATAATTTCGAACAAGGTACTTACAGGTAGTGTAGGTTTGAATACTTTAAAATAAGAAGCAGTTTATTAAAATCCAACATTTTCCCGTATGTCATTACTTCCCAGAATTTGATCCTTATTAGGGACACTATCGAATGGTATAATAATACAGTGTTTTTTTTTTAATCAAAATCAACGGGTTCGATTCCTAGCTAGAAATTTATATTTTTTTTAAATTCAATGATGCAGTTTTAGTTTTCATCAAAATCGAGCCCGTGACTCCTTTTGAGTACTTTTCGCTATTCCTCATAGTGTCGAATTTGGCCATCCACGCCCACTTGAAAAATTCACCCTGTATAGTTTAGGACCGGAAAATTACTAAAATTTCATTAATATGAAATACCATAATTTTTATGTGCTTGTGGTGAAACTTAATGAAATGTGAGTGTCAACTATAATAACAAGAATGACAACGAAACCTATACAAAGTCAAAGCATTTTTTTTTTATTTAGGCACATAATAAGCACTTTTGAACGTCAAAAATTACAATAAAATAGATTCTAGTCGCCCCTTTCAAAAGGTAGTTTTCGTATACAGAAAACAAGTCTTTTTACAAAACGACTATTGGAAACATTGTAAAATCTTGTTTTTGTATTTTTTTAAAAAATATGTTATACCAAGACTGAAACATGTTTACGCTAAGTTACAATATGCTGGGAAACCGGTAAATTACTTAACATCGTTTGTTTTGGACGACGAAGGCCACGCACGCGCTAATACTTTCCGACGGGCATAAACAATGCTGTTGCCAGCTGGATGCGCACACGCAATGCACCGGCTGCGCTGTCTGGAGACAGGTAGCGCCACCTGTGAGTGAAATCGATCGGCGATTATACACCTACACATTATCGAGTTTAATTTCATGGAGCACTAAGCGGCTGAAGCGTAATTAACTCGAGTAATAACACACAAAGTGCACCGTTTAACAATCGATCCGTTCAGCGTATTGACTCTGAACGGATCGATTAACTTTATGATAAAAGAAGAAGAATTTCTTCTCAGCTTCGTTGTTAAAGAATACCCAGTTCAAAACATCATAAAGGAATGAATGTGCAAAGATTCCACAATAGATTTTTCCACAGCATTCGAGTTCGAATTCCTTTACGTCTACCGAATCTATTGAATTACAAACAAAAATATTGTGTTCCTTTCATAACTGATACTCTAGCTACAAGTCGATGAAAGTTTCGGTTCGTTTCAGCAGAACGTGCTGACATCAAGATCTTTCGCTTACGTAAGCACCGAGCTGGCACTGGGAAGGGTTGTTTCCATTAAATGCTTAGCGACTTTATAGCGAAATTTTCGAATGGAAGTGTTGTCAATTTGATGTTTCGAATATTTGCTGTGTAAACTGCTGTTAGAACGGGAGACCTTATATATTATATTACCTTAGATATTATTAATTTTCGACTTTGCTCGTACGAATCATATCACGTGCTGCGGTCTCACTCCCTGGTGGAGCAGCCTTTATTTGGTTTTGAGATGTATCCAGAATTTTATTCTACTTTATACAAATATCAAAATGGAAGCCATTTTCTTCATCCTTGTCCTTCATAATCAAAACAAGTAACAACATCAAGGTGATTCACGATCATCTTCTCCTGAAACACATTTGCTTACCTTTAGGTAGAGTTAATGAGGCTATGGAACTGGTGCAAATTGCTTTCTAAAGGGTATCTTAACATCTTGAACGGATTAAAGCGTTATCGTTTCCGTTGCGTGTAAATAGACTTCGTAAACGCTATTTGCCCATCAATATCTATTAAGATTCCGGGTATTACAGCACGTTCACTAAGTATTCGTAATTAATCATCGATCCTTTTGATGTCACAGAATTCTGAACCACCTGGCTTTTCATTACCATTTGGCCGTACGTATTGTATAGTTCACCACAATACATACAGATAACTAGTGTATAGTCCCACTTCTAGGCATTCTATTTGCACGGTACTAGGTGGATTGAACGAACAGAATTTTTCAATTTCCTGTCAGACCTAGGACGCGCGATCGACGGCGTTATTCAGAAATGACATTATTTCCACGCTGCTGGTGTAATTCATTCAGTGTGGCAGCACATTTTGCGGCTTCGTAACTTTGTGACAATTGCGTGTTCTTCGAAATGTAAGTTTTGCCAGTGAATTTTTTACCAATTTTAGTTTTGGAGGCTTTGTGTCAGTAACTGTGCAACCAAATCCACTCGTCCTTGATGGATACCAACTTTTATTAGGGACAAAGATGACAGATTATATCAGAACGGTAAGTTCTTAAAAGAGCGTTCTTGGTCTATACTGGAAAACTGCATTATTTTTAACCGACTTCTAAAAAGGAGGAGGTTCTCAATTCGGATGTTTGTATTTTTTTTTTTATCAGGATTTTAACTGTTACACATATTTATTTATTAATCAGGCAAGTCTCGTGTGTTGAGGATGGAAATTACTTATATTCAGGGCTCGAGTCACATTTAATTGGTTTTGATTTGAGCGACCCGCGACGCAATTCCGAACGGAATTATTTCCGCACCACGCTAGTTCACCTCTGTTTTTAACCACCATTGATTACTCGTGTTACTGTATTGGTATCCGTTTTAAATGAGTCATTGTTTAATTAGGTATTCATACGATTGTTTTAATCGTTGCAGTTTAAAAGATAAGTACTAGAACGGTAGCCAGATGTATTTAACAGAGCGATTGTTACCTCATCTCCGAAACGTAACAAGTTGGAAACGAAACCGGTAACCGAAACTAACCTTTAAACTGGTTTAACAGGATACAGGATCATCAAATTAAAATATTTAATACAACAATAATTAATGATGTAAAGGTACGGTGCAGCCAGATATATACATATAATAAAGAAACGGAGTCTTCTCGATATAGATCGATGTCGCCGAAGCCGCCAGACTAGTCGAGGGAAAAAACACTGGTTCTTGGCTGCATAGAGCAAGGTCGCGGTCAAGTGCGAATGGAGAAATTATGTCGCTGCAATTAGGTATAAGAAATATTCAAATAAAAAGACGGCTATATCGTGGTTTAATTAAGTTTTAATGTGCGCGATTTTGGGATGTTTATTTCTTGATGGTTCGCTATACTGCTGTATTTTTTATATCAGCAGATAAATTAGTGCTTAAAGATTATTATAATTTTCAAAGCGACCATAGACCTACATGCACCTAGAGTAAACGTGCCGCGACTTGTGTCGTAAGTAGTTTCTTCAACAGAAACCTTATCGGCCCTTTCCCTTTTCCTTTCCCCTCATTAAAGACTGTGGCTAACGCGAATGCTGCTCGCTCGTTTTTTATTAGTTTCATTGATGGTTGTAACAAACGTTGTGTTCCTAGTTAAGGCAAGCCCATTGTAATCGATAGACTGAATTATGAAGCAGACAGGTAACTGGTTGGATAGTTCGTAGATTTCTTAAACATGATAAAAGTACACGTTGAGTGTGATATGAATGACTGACCGGTTTTACCTCAACTAGCAAACAATAAACATTAAATACGTATTGTTCTGCAATTTGCTCAATTATAGTAAGAAGTTGTGTAAAAACCATGAGACTTATGAGTTGTCTTTGAGGAAAATCGTGTTTTACGTAGGTTGTCATGTGGATAAAATAGGATGGAGAGGTCTCAAATTTTTTTGGATGATACGAATCACATTATCTGCAGCCGCTCTTTATTGACTTTCCACATGATCCACTACACTGAACTGTTTTGGGGATATCATTCTAGGTATTATCGCCAACCTAGATAAACTGACAAGTGGCTACAATTGTGAATAGATACGATGTTAAGGGCTGGATTGCCGCTTAAATACCTATTACAGGGTAAAAATTTAGTATCGTTTGGCAGGAAATGGGGGTTGGAGGGGGGAGGGGGAGGGGGGGGGGTTACCCCTCTCCCCTGGCACCACTCCCATTACAAGGTAACTCACCGTTTCCGAGAAAAACAATTTTTTGTAACCTAACCTCAAAACACTCAAAAGTTGCCTAAAAGGCGTAGTCGGAGCCCCGCTTCGCGGGGCTCAATGGTTTAAAAAAAAATAACCACGAAGGGGATGACGGGGTCTGTGTTCGCTCGCTTCGCTCGCTCACTAGACCCCGTCATCCCCTTCTAACCTAACCTATCCGAGTCGGGGTGCCCCAAGTCCCGAGCTCGCTTCGCTCGCTCTTGAATCCTAAGGTCTGCTAGTAACAGTAGTAACTGCCTTTTGTACACACATACAATCAGTCGAATAAGTCGAAAGAAGCCACAACAAAACTACGATAGACACAGAGAACATTCACGAAACTCGAGGAGAAACGGAATGATCAAAAACGGATGACAGGTGACACAAACCGCGCTTTTTTTTTTTTTTTACGTTCCGTTTTATCGATTTCGCACGATACTTTACACCACAGATAATATATTGTGACAGATTTGGTTGTCAATCACACGTTTTAACGTTCCGTTTTCGCTTTTATCTGGTTTGAGGTTAAAAACTTATTTTGTAAATTTCTCGAAAAATATGCAATACCTTGTAATAAGAGTGGTAGCGTTATAATCGGGGACCAAACCCCTACCAGCTTCAACCCTTTTTACCTCCCAACTCCTGCCAAACGATACTAGATCCAACCCGTGCAGTTTTCTTGCGCCGAGTCGTCACATTTATGTAGGTATTTGACCATCAAATTATACCTACTAGAAAATTATTCATGTTGACGTCACTGCGGTTTGGTGTCCTTCGATAGAATCAAATTATTGATAATCGATAACATTTTAATGGACAGATATAAGTATAACCAAATAGATAGTGCATATGTACCTACCTACAATTACCGATCTTTATTATTGTCATTTTTGTTTAACGATTGAATGGCAATTGGCAACACATTCGTAACTTAGTAGGTAGGTACCTAAAGGACATTGGTATGAGCGATTCTTCGTATGCATTTGTGTATGTGCCGTGCATAATTTATCAGTTTATCACAGTTCTTTTCAACTTCCAACATTGTAGCAGCGTTCTAGGACTCTGAACGAAGTTCCAAAGATTTGCAACTTCAAATTCAACTATTGAAATGCGCAGGATTGTGGGTAGTGATGTGGGTCAGTGAGTATCCTTGGGGTGACTTCGATTCCTCGGCCGTATTTGCATAGTGAAGATTGCTACTAAGTTAAGTAATTCAAGGTAAAACACGTCATTATTTTACGCATCATATACCACAGTAAATGTTAATCAACAATACGGCTTCATAAGTAATGCCCGACCACTAGCCTTCTGGAGCCTTGCCGTGAAAGTATGCTCGGCCGGCAGTAAAATATCAAAACAAACATAGATCGGTCGCCGGCCGCTGCCGCGGAGCTGGCCGCGCGATCCTGCGATTCACGACCAAACGCGATCGATAAAAACAATGAAAATAGACGCGGCTGTCGGCCGACTACACGCTACTGCATCATCGCCAAGGTAATAAATAATCAGCATCAATAATAAAATTCATAATTATTCGCTACACTAACGAGTTACGAATTAAAACTTCTAAATACAGTGTCTAATCCAATAACCTTTCTAAGACGAATCTAATAAGATTTCACGTAGATGCACTTAGGCAATTATGGTGCAACCGTGGAGGAAAGTGACGTGACGACTTACCAGATGCAGGACGGTGTTCACTACCTCACGGTTGGTCACCTGTCCGACTTCAATCAGCCCGATAAGAACAGCGAATTTCAGGCTATCGTTCGTCGTCATCCTGACCACTTCTTCAGGTCTCTTGATATCACTAAACGGCGGCGATTTTAAGTCCGCCATGGTTTATTTTGTCACAATTCACTGATACACAATTTTAAAATCCACTCACGACCATAAAATTCAAGAAAACATTATTCCTTCGGCTCACATGATAACACACCAAAGTCGCATTCTGCCATTTTGGATTTTGGAGATGTTGCCATGTTTGATTTTCCAGTTGGTACCCTGACAATTCCACTAAAATTGCTGTCATTTTAGAAATGGTAGAACCATATTATTATAGCGAGCGGTGCACCAAAAAATATTTCTACAAACATGTTATTATGTAATTACTAACCAATAAAACATAAATTACTTTAGTACAAAACCAATAGTAAAAACTTGTGTAACAATAATGCAAATTATGCAAATAAAACGAGCGTTGTCATTCATTTGTAAAATAACTTATGTTCTCTCAGAATGGAGAGATGTATAATAAATATGTGCATCAATAATTTATATGCTCTGACCTCTATCATACACGCTAGTATCACAGAGCATGTAACCTTTTAGCTTGTTGATAGAGGTTAGTGTTTATATGGCAATAACTTCAGGTAGGATTAGTGTGACCAACATCAATATTAATCAATTGTGTGTCTGTGTTGCTTATTTTACGAGTTTTGTTATTTTTACAATTAACTTGATCAAAAAGAGCCTGAATCTATTGCACAATTTATTTTCTTGATTGCAAACTTAAAAAACGTGATTGTGATTATTGATTTTTGTGTTGTCTGCTGTGAAGTTGGCTACAAAAGCTAATGCAGAGTGAAGTGAAGCTCACTTCATGTCACTCTGTTGAAATCAGTCAAAAAGTAAACATGGCGGCGATCGACGTTGAGTCTCAAAAAGTGAGTGAAACTAAGTGCATTTATGTTTAAAACTAATAATTCAGTGTATTTTGTAGTCAATTTTGTAAAAGAAAATATGAGCAACCATCCTAAAAATAGTAAGACGCTATATGTTCACATTTTAATAAAGAAAATTGAAGCTAAGGGCGTTGCTCTTCCGACAAAAAATTGGATATTGAATCCGTTGCTGTGTTTATTATCGTTACAGAATAGTAAATACAACATTCCTCTAGACCGGTGAACAAACAACGAACATTGCGTTTACATTGGTCAATTGCGTCAATTACGTTTGTTATGCGAATGCGTCGGGGCGAAGTCACTTGGTTGTATGAATTCGGTCTGTATGCTGAGAAAAGTAATGAATTTTAGATGGAGACGCTGCTGCGCACTCTCAAGCTGTCGGGGCACGTCGGGTTCGACAGCCTGCCGGACCAGCTGGTGAATAAGAGCGTGCAGAACGGCTTCGTGTTCAACATCCTGTGCATTGGTGAGCACAATGACTAATTGTTGTAGTTGAGCTAATCACCGTCACCCACCTACGTTATCGCTGGCTTGGTTAGCGTGCGACCTCGTTCATTTACTACTGTTAATGTAGGTTCACTAATTAATGAGTTGTACAGGAAAATTAATGATATTGCATGGAATTCTATAAAGGATGTAAAACTATGTTATTCACCATACAGGTGAGACTGGGCTGGGTAAATCTACCCTGATGGACTCGCTGTTTAACACCAACTTTGAATCAGTGCCAAGCCCACACAACCTGCCTACGGTCAAGTTGAAGGCGCACACTTATGAGCTGCAGGAGAGTAGCGTTAGACTGAAGGTATGTCGAACATGTTTGCTATCATTTTTACTCTTTATGTTTCCCTTTTTTTATCTTGTTAACATTTTAAATGTTTTCTGTGGTCTAAGGTCATTTAGACTGTCAGTAATTGTTTAGTACAGTGCATAAAAGGCATAAAGCCTTTTAAACAAAAAGAAAGAACAAATTGATACCAATTAAGTTTTATAACCTGAATATGTTACTTCTGTAAGTGTGTAATATTTAATATCAATTCTTGACTTGGCAGCTAACAATCTGTGACACCGTTGGCTACGGTGACCAAGTGAACAAGGAGGACAGTTTCAAAGCAGTAGTGGACTACATAGACGCCCAGTTTGAGGCGTACCTGCAAGAGGAGCTCAAAATCAAGAGAGCATTGCCCACTTACCATGACAGTCGACTGCATGTCTGTCTGTACTTCATCTGCCCCACAGGTGAGTCAAATGTTTTGTTTTTATACCTGAAAACATATTTTCACAGATAGAAAATACTCTCAATAATGTAATGCACGCACCATACAAGATTAAAATCCCTTATTTATTAGGCTCTACAACAATGACTACACTATTAAATAGCAAACTTAATTCGAAGCAGTCCATCACTTACAGAAGAGCACTTATCAGCTGTAAGATATTGAACATTCAAATATTTTAAACTTTGTACTTGTTAGGACT